>CM014731.1:44027219-44414719 GCA_004329165.1 Spatholobus suberectus | reverse complement strand
GAGAAGACGCAGGTTCGATTCCCGCTATCCGCCCCTACTTAGTTATGTATTTAATAGTCATAGTATGAAAAATGGAATAGAATTGACTTTGATAGTATAATACCCCCCTCCCCCCCCCCCCTTTTTTTTTCAAAGTCAAAATGTTGCGGAGACAGTATTTGAACCTGTGACCTCAAGGTTATGAGCCTTGCGAGCTACCAAGTTGCTCTACTCGGCGATAAAGATAAGAATTGATAACTAATGGACAAAAACAAAGATGGAATGCATCCCTTTACCATATATATTTATCAAATATATACATATATAGAATAATACTATAGTAGTATTTATTAAACATATTGATGTACTATTATGCAAATAAATAATACTATAGGAGCCAAGGGAATTTGCATATAACCAGAATACCCATCTAGGCAACAATAGTATTCATGCACTACTAACCTCTCAAGCATTTGATCAATAAAGGGTAGGGGAAAGTGGTCCTTTCGGGTGGCTTCATTAAGCTTCCTATAGTTTATACACATTCGCCATCCGATGGTTTTTCTTACCGCAATTAGCTCCTTGTTTTCATTTTCCATAACCGTAGTGCCCCTCTTTTTAGGGACACATTACACTTGGACTTACCCATTTGCTGTTAGAGATTGGGTATATGATATCCGTGTAACGACCCAACTATCGCTACTAAACAACCCTACTAAACATACACCATATGCATATTATCAGGTGAATAAATTCATATAATATCTATATATGAACCATACACATCAACTGAGAGATCCACTTATCTCTCCTGGTACCATACATGCATATCTGTATATCTATCATCAACGTATCACACACAACAATGGGATAACACCAACCTATATCAGCAAATCAAAAAAGTATATACATCATCGGGGAAATGGGATACAAAACTCACTCCCTATAGCTGGTCAATTTATATAATCCCATCAAAAGAATATAAAGAAACTAAACCATAACTAAAGCAACGAAAACTCACTCCCTATAGCTGGTCAATCTATACAACCCCATCAAAATAATATAAAGAAACTGAACCATAACTAAAGCAACAAATCTTGGCTTTCCCAAGCCAAACATCTCCAGCTCTCGGCTCCATCCTCAGCTCGAGTCGCCAGACCCACGAAAGCCTCACCATCTGCTCCCACACCATAAGATGTGATCATCACAGACACATCAGCACAACAACAACAACAGGACGACCAACAACAACAAAACATGGCAAGGGTAAGCTTACTACAACAATGGCATAGCATATGACTATGGAAATCATCAACAATTCACAACATTCAATCACAAGTATATGGCGCACCACCATATATCCAAAGATTTCAACATCTACATATAGATGTACATGTATAAAGCAATCATTTACATGGCAAAGAGTTCTCAATCTAGAACTCTATATCACAACCAATCAGTCATAACTATGTCAATGCATGATGACACGACTCTTGAGAGATACAACATATTGGGCAATCAGCCAGGTCTCACCCCCTACTGTGGCCTATCTAAGCACCATTCAAGGATTGCCAAACTCTGATCTACAGATAAGCTTAGTGGTTTGTCAAGATAAGTGTATGTGGGTGGTGGCTTACCGTGACACAAGACTTGCATCACCTTGGCCTTTTGTGGAGTCGCCCATCTACTTATCCCCAAAGGCCCATCGTCAGCTGCCCCACGTCTTATCCAGCACTAGGTTGGAGGCCCATCTGAGTTCCAACTCTAGTCACCATCCAACTTACGTGCCTACCCGCACCACGGCATGAGGTCCATCGTCAGCTACCTCAGTCGCCAACTATGCATGAATGCATGTACTACACACCATCAACCACTCAACCACAACCAATAAACATACAACATATATATATGTATATCAATATAACCAGTGGCAAAGAAGTCCATTGTCAGCTACCTCCCATGACCACTCACATCCATCAACACTATACCGGTCTCAATCTAGCCTTAATCAAAATCAACAGGTAAGACCCTATCTAAGCAACCCACCTTGTGAGGAACAATATCATACATAACAAGCAGAGGTCCTATCTAAGCAACCTTCCACATCAAAGACTTATCCAACAACCAATTTATAATTTAAAACCAAGACTCTCTTTGAAAACCATTTGGAAGATAGATAAATCTAGAGATTTACAAAAACCTTTGAAACAATTCACCTCTTTAAATTAAAGAAATTCATAGCCCAACTGGGCAACTCTCCATTTTTCTCAAATAAAGCTTTTGAAAATGTATAATACTCTTTTTATGTGTATATGCAAAATACTTCACGTTTTGGAGTGAAAACTATGAAATCTTAAATGGTACATTCAGTTCTGAAATAACAGATTATGTACTGTAATAACAGATTATATCCATTTAGTAAAAATGCATCAGATTTCATTTTTCAGCAAGGATAATCAATTATGGGTCTCCATAATCGATTATTGCAGAACCAAAATCGACAGAATTTTTTTGAAACCCAGATAATCGATTATCAAACGTCCATAAACGATTATTGTCGAGCCAATTTCACGAAAATTGATACTGAAGCTTTAGATAATCTATTATCAACTTCCATAATCAATTATTTGCTATAGGATTGTCGAAAAACACGATTTTTTGCAGCAAAAACTCGAACTTCCATCATCCAAACTCAAAATTTCAAATCAATGAGTTTCCAATATCATCAATCCACCTTAACCAAGCTGATATGCAATAGATTTCACCACAAATTCAACATTTCATCACACAAATCATGGTTTCTCCTCAAAAATTCAGATTTCTCCCCAAAACCCTTTTCCATTCAAAATCTTACCACAACCAACATATAATCCGAATTTAGACCAACCCAAAGTGATATTTACATATAAACATGTTTATACATCACAAATCTAGCAAGAGTAAACTTCCCTTACCTCTTAGAGCTTCTGAATCTGAGCTTGGGGAAGGGAAAATGTGAGAAACACAAAATCTTGAGCCAAACTCTGTGAAAGCAAAGCAATAACAGCTCTCCAACGCCTAGAAATGGGATTCCTCGCTGGGTTTAGGTCTCACACTTCAAGAATCTCAGTAAGGATTAGAGGAAAATTGAGAGAATGAGAGAAGAGAGACGGGAGATGCGAGAGTAGGGGAAATGAAAGGGGAAGGGGTTTTAAACTTTTCTTGGGCCCCACAGAGGCTTCGTGCCCACTAAAGCTCAGGGTCTGGCTATTCACTCTCCAAAACTCACAACGGGTCTAACTTAATTGTTTTTCTCTCAACAACCCAAACCAAAACCAACAACACTCTCAATTTGGCTCAAGCACATTTGTTTCAGTTCCCTAAACTCAGATAGGAATTCCAAGTCAACAACATAAAACTAACACCACACAATAACAATCAACAACAATCTATTTATTTATTTGTTTTGAACACCATAATCACACATTAATTTTCACTTTTAGTTATTAAACCACTAAATCATGCATTAAGAAAAACACGGCGTTACAATCCGCATTAAGGAGGTTAATCACCTCCCCTTTGACTACCTCCATGTTAGGATTTAGGCACCTTTGAGGTAGTGCCCGGAACTCATAATTATCTTCTATGTAGATCCTATAGGTGCACACTGTAGGACTAATGCCCTTTATATCATGGATAGTCCACCCAAAGACTTCCATGTTGTCTCTCAAAACCCTTAACAGGCAAGGAAGAAGGAAGGTTAAGAAATACATATTTTAAGTTGGAGGGGAGTGGCTTTAACTCAAAGGTAGGAAGTTCCATAATAGAGGACTTAGGCTTTAGTTCCTTGCCCCTCTCCAACTCTTCAAACGTTTGATGTCTCTAAGGTTTGGCTCCTTGGTGAGGTTGAAGAAACATCAACATCTCTTCCTCTTCACCAGTTAAGTCCTAATCAAAGTCCTCAAGAGTGAGGACTTTGCCTAGGGGGTCCAATACCCCACACTTGAGAAGGCACTATCTGCTAGTGCCTCAGTCATGTCTCTAGCCTGCACAAAGTTGCAGAAGACAAAAAAAGGAGCTTTCTTAAGGGAATCTAGTACCCTAGAAACCACCTCTTCATCACCAAGCCTTAGGGTCAATTTTCCATGTCAGACCTCTATCAGAGCGTCAATCGTGTTGAGGAAGGGAGGTCCTAGGATGATTGGGACGTCCTCATCCTCTTCCATATCAAGCACAACAAAGTCGCCAGGGAAGATAAATTTGTCCACCTCTACTAACACGTCCTTTGCTACTCCCCTGGGGTGAGCTATAGACTTGTCAGCCAGTTGAAAAGGTATGTTAGAAGGTTGAGGCTCTTGCATCCCCAACTTCTTAAAAGTAGAAAAAGGCATTAAATTAATTCTAGCCCTTAAATCACATAAAGCCTTTTTGAAGTAAAAGTTGCCAATGGTGCAAGGAATTGTGAAACTCCTTGGGTCCCTAAGCTTAGAGGGCAACTTCTTAAGTACCACAGTAGAGCACTCTCCATTAAGGCTAACCAACTCAAATTCCCCAAGTTTCTTTTTGCTAGAAACAATTTCCTTTAAAAATTTTGCATACTTGGGCATTTGAGCCAAAGCCTCAACAAAGGGGATGTTAATGTGCAATTTCTTAAAAATCTCAACAAACCTCTAAAACTACTTATCTTTCTCTTCATTCTTCACCCTTTGAGGAAAAGGAATGCTTACCTGAAGAGGTGTAGTTACCTTCTTTCCCTTCCTTTCCCTAGCTGTGGTGGAGGATTTTCTTCCCTCTTCTAAATTGGTCCCTCTAGTGTTTTGCCACTCCTAAGAGTGACGACCTTGACATCTTCTTTGGGTTAGGTTCTGTTTAAGTAGGGAGGGAACCTAGAGCTCTTTAAGACATCAGATTAGCTAGATGGACTATTTGAGTCTCCAAGGCTTTCATTCTATCGTCATTCTTGGCCATGCACTACATCATGGTCTCTTGCAGGCTAGGCCTCCTCTCCTCTTGTTTCTGATTCTAGTTTTGCATGTGAAGGGGCCTATAGGCATTTTGATTCTGGCTCTTCTGCTGTCCACCCCAAGAGAAGTTAGGATGGTTTTTCCAGGCCAGGTTATAAGTAGAAGAATATAAGTCACCTTGAACCCGACTAGAGTTGCTCACAAAATTTGCCTCTTCAATAGGAAGGTTGAAGAAATTGCTCATCTAGAAATCCTTCCCTTCATGGCCCACTTGGCCACACTGATCACAAGGGGGAGGGGTTGCCTGAGCATATTGGGCTTGAGCCCTCATCAAGGTTTCCAGGTACTTGGTGATGGTTTCCAATTTCTGCTTCGTCGCCACACTAGCCTCTACCTAATATACTCCAATTGGCCTTTTCAAGATGTGTCTGTCGCTAGAGGAGCAGTGATAGTTGTTTGAGGCCAGGCCTTCTATGATGGCAAAGGCCTCATTAGGGAACTTTTTAAGAATTGTTCCCCCACAAGCAACATTAATGGAGAGCCTATTTTGGGCTGAAATCCCACTATAGAAGATATGAATTAGTTGTCTACGTGGGTAGCCATGATAAGGGCATTTTCTAATTAAATCTTGGAAGTGCTCCCAAGCTTCAAATAGTAACTCTTGCTCATATAGAACAAAATTCACTATGTCCCTTTTCAGTTGGCTTGACCTTATCGGAGGGAAATATTTTGTCAAGAACTTTTGGGTGCACTAGTTTCAGGTAGAGATAGATCCTTTTGGCAAAGGAGAAAAGCTAGTCCGCTGCCTTTCCCATTAAAAGGAAAGGGAATAAGCCAAGCTTGATAGCATCAAGTGAGACACAGTTGTATTTTACAGTGTCTGTAATCCTCAGGAACTTCTTCAGATGGCTTAAGGGGTCTTCAGACGGAAGGCCCCCAAATTGCCCATGAGGTTTGCACCATGGAGATCAATGTAGGTTTCACAATTAGTGCCTCACAACAGCGCCAGAAACTTGGTGCATCTAGAACATGCTTAAGGGCAAGCATACCCTATCGCTGTAGTAACAATGGACTTGAGTCCAGATATGTACCCAAAGGACTAATATGGAGTACCTTTCGGAGAAATTCGTATGCACCTGTCTAGGTTATTCAAGATTTATGGGTTGAGTTCAAAGAATTAAAACACAAAAGGTTGCAAAGAAGAATAATTAAAATTAAATTGGATTTTGATGAGTTAAGAACCTAGGATTATAGGGTTCACCTATACCTTCAATTTCCTTCCCCCCAAGTTAAAATGTAATTTTATTTCCAAGTTCAATTGTCAATATTCCTCTACGAATTTTTTCACAACCTTTGGTCATGGGTTGTAAAAACTCTTTCTTGTATTAAACCCCTGATTGGTCATGCAATGGTTTAATCCAAGAAAGGATTAGGAACAAAGAGGTGAACGAATTCAATTGAGAGTTTAGTTTGTAGTTTGATCATGCAATGTCCTAAACCCAATTACCTTAGAGGTCTACCAATTAATTACGGTATAGTGGCCAATTAATTAAATGATTAAAGACATGTAGGGATTGATCAATTCCAAATAATATAATGAATAACACTAAGGTAATTCAATTGAAAGAAAAAGGGAAATAAAATTAACAATCAAAATGAGGTTCCAGTTATCTCAAGCATGGCTACACTATAATCATAGCTTAAGGATTAGTTCTCCATAACAACAGAGAAGCAACCCATTACAATATATATCATTAGAAACTAAAGGTAGACCTTAACAAAAAGGGTGACCTTTAGTCTTTGTCCATTGGGATGCAAGGAGAATCCTCTGATGTTTTGGGAGAGTCCTTCCTCCATCAAAATCCAAGAGAGAGAGTAGTATATCATAATGGAATTGAGCTCCCTCTATTTGTAACGTATCTCCAGAATTTCAGAGAAGGAGATTTAACCCGGTCTGTCTCACACGACCCATTGAGAATTAAAATAAAATTATAATTTAGGCCCCAAACCCGCCTGGCAGGGTTGAAAACCCACTGGGCGATTTTTCAGAAGAAATCCCCTTTGTGTTGGCGCTAGGCTGACTACCCCGCCGGGCGGGATACACCACCCGCTGAGCAGGTGCTACTAATCCCTGCTTGGCATGTGTGACTTTGTGCACTTTGTTCTTTTCTTCTAGCCTCCTTTTTGGCCATTCCTATGCTTGTAGGCTTCTTTTTCAATCCTCCCTTTAGTTCTTGCTTCTTTTAGGACCTCTTTGACTAGTATAATACTTTTCTATACCTGTGGACTGTATATCTTTTCTTTGCTCACCTAACTACCTTTCACAAAATCCAACAAAATCAAGGCAATTCATGCGATTTTAAATACAAAGCTTAGAAATGCACATCACAAGAAATCCTTCATTAACGGTCTATTTTCTCACAATTTTCCTATAAGTTAATGCAAAAATCATGTGAACTTGCTCTTTAAATCTACATAAAATGTAGATTTATTAGCCACATCACCCAAGCTTTTTCTCTATAAATACCACCATACTTTGTGAAAACCTCACCTCTTCCTTCTGCTGGAAAAAAAATCGTGAGGTTCTACCTCCTCCACCATTCTCCAATTTTTTTTTACCACACTAAAAAGCTTCACCGAAGTGTCTTTATCATCCACAATCAAGAAGGCTTCCATTATTAAACTTGGAGACCACCCTCACATTCATCCTTCTTCATCATCTTTTGTGAGGTAATGGGGGAGTGGGGTGGGTTCTATTTTTATTATTGCTTTCATATGGTGGTGGGTGGGTTTTTCCTAAACCCATTTTCTTTGATGTTTGTACTTCCATTATTGTTGTTGTTGTTAGTCTTGATCTTAAGAATGCTGATTGATAATTTTTTTTTCCATTGAATATAGCTGTTGAAAATTTAGTTTTCATGGCAAAATATTAAAGATTTGTGAGTGCTATTGATGTAGGGAAAATCAATTTGTGTTGGTTTTGTTGAAAGAAAAAAAATTGAGCCTTGACTTTTTCCTTTAGAAGCTCATGGTTTTGAGCTAGGTGAGGGGGAAGGGTCATAATTTTATTTTTTTTTACTTAGTAAGAATTAGATTTTTCCATGTTAATAAAAGTTTGTGAAGAATGGTTTTTCTCTCAAGACATAAGATTTTGAACTAAGAGAAACACAACAAGTTTTTTTACTTAATAATGGTTATCTTGATCTACATTGGTAATAAAGTTTTGAATGATTTCTTTTCCTTGTAAAGAGCTCATGGCCGTAGGAGGAAAATAGGCATCATGTTCAATTTTATTTTATTTTACCTTGATTTCTAATGGATAAATGATTTGGATTACAATAAAGGAATTAAAGCAAATTTTAGAACCTTGGTGGCTTTGTGGGGGGAAGGCTTTCGGCATGAAAGAAAAAGGCAGAGTTTTGATCAACTTAATTTAGATAACTTGTTGAGGCTTGGTTTTGAGTTAGCTTAGTTAAGCAAAGTTTGGTAACCTTAAGAATGGATTAAAAAGAAAAATCTTTTGGCTTATCTCATAAAAAGGGCCCTCGACCCTAAAGGAAAGAAAAAGAGGAATTTCATCAATTTTTCCCACTAATTAATATAATTAGTGAAACCAAAAGTTAATTTAACTAGAATTTTGATAAAAGAGTAAAAAAAAAATTAGTGAACAAACATCAATTTGGATAATTAGCCAAACTAAAGAATCATAACCATTATCTTAATTCTCCACACTAGACTTAGAAACTTAAAAGACCTACAAGTACTTAGTTAAGGCCTTTCTAGTACTAGGATCTTAACTTAAACCCAACTTAGTCTAATTAAATTTTAGTAAAATAGAATTTAGAGCAACTTTATGTACTAAAATAAAACTATAATGTTTGGTTAACCATGATTAAACTCATATTTTACAAAACAATAATCAATTATACCTTAAGATAATTCCTTATTAAGTACTTAAGGCCTTTAATTAAATTAAATTTTAATCTTGTACTTGAACAAGCTCGGTTTTGGAAAATAAATTAATATCTAATCTTAGATTTTATTAAGTTTAACCCTTAAAATTAGGTACTTAAGATGGCTAACTAAATAATTCATTTATCTCCTTTTAAGACTATGATTAATTCTCTTAAGAATATCCTTGTTATTTAAATGCATGTCTCTTAATTTATGAATTGTTCAATTATAATTGTGCAGATGTCTTGTACAAATATGTATACTTTAATTTGTTATGTTGTGAGATAAATAGAGACTAAGTCTCTAGAATGTGAAGTAGAGATATTGGAGAAAGAATATCCTAGTGCTTAGATATGCTGAGACTAAGGAAAATCTCTACTTAAAGATAAGAGTGATGAGTGATGATGAGATGTTGGCTAGTTGAGTAATGTGATGCGAGGGACATGCAGTGACATGACACCCTACATGGGAAGTCACAATTTGGCATGCTGAAGAATGAAAGGTAGGGACCCATTTACGGAGGTCTTGGAGGTAAGGTATCGAACAGTGAAGGTCCCAATGGCCAAGGTCTTGAGCCAAGATATTCGTCTGACCAAGCTTGATAACTCTAACAATTGCTCAACATTCCAGAATTGATGCGAGAGTCTACCTCTATGTGGATAATGGATGTAATAAGCTGTTGCTCTATTCCTCGATATTGACGAGGACAGTGCTATGTTGATGATAGTGAGGGGAGTATATGTACTCCCAATCACTTCCCGATTCTATAGAAAACTATTCTCACAAATGGGAAGTATGGATCCATACAGAGTCAAGGGTAGTCTAGAACAACTTAGATAAGACTCTAGGTTCCCACTTTATTGTCAGTTGTGTTTTATCTATGTTTGACAGTAGAATTTCCTACCATCCATGTAAAAGTTATTTTAAGAACCAAATCACCTCACTCCTTTGACTTTTCTTTTATGCATGACTCCTCACAGTTAATAATGAAGATGGTGATGCCCAACACAACGAAAGGACCTGGATGTATCATGAGAACACCGATTATCTTACCTATATAGGCCTCACGACAATCACGCTCTCGTCTCCGATTTCAGGGGTACCTATGCCCCCCATTTATTTTACTATATCTATTTCAGTGGCATTGACTCTGCTACCGCGCTTCTTTTATGTACCTCCTCCACCACCATCACCACTAGCATACCTCATAGTCCCTTTCGCAACACCATTCGTGAATGCCTATCCTTCTCTATCTGAATTACCACCAGTTGATGATCCAACAGGAGATGAGTAAATTCCAGTAGGTGATCCAAAGGGCTCACCTATAGAGGTGGTATTAGCTTAGTCACCCTTGGACTCCTCTATGATTGAGGATAAGGAGGGGATGCCTAATGGGTGGCACATCTCTTCACCATCCTTTTCATCTGGACTTGGGTCACCTCATGAGGTACCCAATGGTCATGCCCATCATGTAATTGCTGGGGACTCGAAGGAGACCTAGACTGATGAGGACTTATAGATCTTGACTGGCAACCTCTTCTTTTTGTATATGGGATAGGGTAGGTAGACATTACTCTAGCTATGGCTTTTGATATATATAGTGGGGTAGGTAGAGTTTCCTTTTGAATGTATATTTTGACTTTCCCTTATCCCTGTAGCTTTCCTTGTATTTCAGAATGATGTTAGTTCAATTGATGGTATGTACTACACAGTAACTAGAAGTATTGTACTTATGATGATATATATATAGACTTTATCTTTTTATCTTTTACTCCCATTTTCAAGTTATGTTTTGCCTACGATTTTTCTATTTTAAAGGATTCAAAAGGCAATCGAGCATAAAATAAATCCAAAAAAATGTACTCATATTTTCATTAACATAAAATCAATAACTAATTAAGTAATTAAACAAATACGAGTGTGTCCAATGTGAACAGGTGTCACAAAAACTGTCACAAATTTCATGCGATTTTTGATTTTATGAGACCAATTTGTTGAAATAGAAAAAGCGCACAAGAAGGAGAGTTGAATTGTGCGTTTAAAACTTTTAATACAAATAAATAAGTTCGAAAGTGTTTTCAAGCTAAGGGATAAAGAGAAAGATAACACAAAGAATTTTTATACTGGTTCACTCAACTTGAGCTACATCTAGTCCTTTCACCCAGAAGGTATCTGTGACACCCTTTACCCAAAGCTAATTATTAAATAAATATTACGAAAATATAACATGCTTTTCATTTGTGAAATAAAACGATAGTTTATAATCTTTTTCTTCACACGATAAAGGACATCACATGCATAACTCACATTTACTAAAACTCCATAAGATGCTTTACTGATTAACCAAATGATGGTGGCCCATAGTTGACCATACAAGTCCAAATAAAATAAAATAAACCAATTTAAAAGTAAAACTATTAGTCTAAAGTTTAAAAGCTAAAATAATAAATAACTAAGACCCCAATGTCACATTACTATCAGAGTTGACAAAACCGTAAAGAAACTGTAAAATAAACTGCAATGAGGTCAATGCCCCTACTCTAAGACTCCTCCTCAAGGTCCTGCTAGACGTCACCTGTATATCGCAGACACATACAGAAAACACCATAAAACAAGGGGGTGAGATACATCTCACATCATGCTCAAAGTATGACAGTAGAGACAAGTAGAATACACATCACATACATAATCAATTAACAGTAATTTGCAAAAACCAGAACACACACAAACATATGTAATGCAATGCCTAGCTTCTACTTCTTATGCACATGTGGTACCAACTTAAACTTGTCGGAAAGTAGACTAGGAGTAAATGCACGGCCATAAGAAGCGTCATCGGTACCGATGCCTTCGGCTCCGCACCCTCAACTAGTATGATATCCCCCGACGACTAGTCAGGGTTACCCAGTTTTGCCAATACGCCCCGGCTCCACGGGATCAGCATGGACCATTGGAGTTTTCCCAACCAGATAACCCCCAAGGCTAGAGTTAGACAACCCATCACGACCTCCACCAGCCAGATTCCTACATAGTTTCCTCATCACATAACTCAAATGTTATGATGCATGATCACATACAATACTTACAACTTTTCACAGGCTTTCATCATGAAGCATTAACACAATTTCATATCATACTCAATTTTTTCAAAGTAAACAACAGTCGCACAATATAAACTTAACAAGGCATAAAAAGAAATAACAATGAGTTTAAAACTGCAAAAAAGGAGTTCATAGGCATAAAGAACGAAATAGCCGAAATCGTATCCGCTCGTTGTGCCAGCAACGAATCCGCCTGGTGGGCTATATCTGCGCCGCAACCAACCCGCCCAGCGGGTCCACGTCAGGACCCAACCCGCCCAGCGGATTGTTCATCCCGCCCGGTGCCAACGCGGAGTGTAGTTTTCAACGAAAGGTCACCCAGCGGCTATCTAACCCCACCGGGTGGATCCAAGATACAGATTTTAAAAAGACAATCCATGATAATCTGTATAAATTAAACATAGAATTTTCATAAAGCATATTAATAAGTTGGGGAAAATCACATTCCCCTTTGCACGTACACAACCATATAATTCACAAACAATTGGGGTCTAGGGCCAACCCCTCTACCCACGACCAAAGTCATACCCATGAGCGAGATAATTCACTCCCCCCTTACCTTGAAAGAGGCGATCTCTAGCAAGAGGATGCGAACGGTGCAGCAGCGTCTTTCTAAGGTTCCTCACTTATTGACTGCAAAGGCTCTGACGGCACGGTATCTCCAAGGAGGCACAAGCGAAAGAATACGGAAAAAGGATTAGGTTTTCAAGAAACCTAAGGAATACTTAAAGCTAACTTTGGACTCATAAAACTAAGCCCAATAAAAGGGTTTTAAAACTTTTAAAAACATTCTAATTATAAAACCCCAATTTAAAAGCCCAATATTTCTTTTTCTCAAAATATCATTTTATTAAAAACAAGGCAAATGAATAATAATAATAATAATAATAATAATAAAAGGAAAACATTGGGGTGTTACAGTATCCACTAACCAACCTTTGGTTACAAGTATTGTTCACGGCCTCTTCAGGCTTTACAAGGCAATCACCCTAGATTGCTCAACCCAAGTATTCTTTTACACTAAGCCTCTCCAGACTTTCACAACACAAACAAGTGTTTATACAAAGGTATCAACTCACATAGTGAGGATTTGAAAGATTAAGCTTAAACACTTATAATATTTTATAGAGCTTTTTCACTATCGTCCACTAGACACTTCTAGCAAAATGTACAAAAGATTTTTTATGCTCGCTAAGATTTTCACAAGTAGTACATGTCGCAATTCTCTAGTCTTTTCGTCTCTTCCTTGGAGCATATATATAGTCTTCAAGGAAAAAGACTCGTTGTGAAGACTTGACTTCGTTATGCAAGGAGGGGCGTGTAAACTATGCTTTTAGAAAGATCAAGCGTGGCAACTTTTAGACTTGCACTAAAACGGAAAGCACAGGACTATGATGTGGTCTACTTTTCTGAACATTCTTCATTCGGCATGGCAGCTTAATAAATTGACTTGCTTTATCTATTTTGTTGCGCCTTTGCACTAGAAAGAACCTGATTACATTTAATGCTTTAAACAATTTGAATGTTAGAACATAAGAGTGGTAATATGTTAGTTTTCGAGGAATACTATCATAAGTAAATTGGACGTTCAAATAAAACTTAGCCATTTGAAAATTTGTCGTTGGAAGCTTGCATCTGATGTTTGAACTTGTTCACGAGACAAGATTTTGCTTCGGACAGTCATCTTCAGTTTGTTTACTAGACGGTCTTCTTTAACATGTCTTCTGAACAGTCTTCTTTAACATGTCTTTTGGACGGTCTTCTTTAGCGCGTCTTCTAGACAGTCTTTTCTAGTACATCTACTGGACGATCCACATAAAGGTAGCTTGTTTGCTATGACAAGGTTAGTCCTTAGGCAGAAACTTGAACATTAATAAGTTTGTTATCTTCAATACTTTGAGGGTTTAGACGCTTCTACATCTTTGGTTCCAACAATCTCCCCCTTTTTGATGATGACAAACCTTATTAATTTTTAAGTTTTTGCTTAAAAGTAAAGAGACGCATAAAGGATTTTTGAAAGACTTACTGTGCTCCCCCTGAGTCTAATATTCCAAGTTTTGTATACTTTGAGATACAACATATATTAGTTTAAATCCATATCAAATATAATAACAAGTATCAAAGCATATAACATTTATAAGTTTAAACATAAGTAGAGAAATTCTTGACATATGTTAGAACAAATCATGTATTTTATTGTACTGGAAGATCATACATAGCTAAAACATTAAGAAACAAAAACAGCAAAATGCTTTAATTCTCCCCCTTTTGTCATTAGCAAAAAGTAGACAAAAAGAAAAGGGAGGTGTCATCACTGTCACTATGGTGGCAGTAGAGGAGAAGGTGGGGAAGGATGTAGGAGTGCTTGTTGGTTGTGGATAATTTGGTGAAAAAGAGTGCAGATGGGTTGAAGCTGGTTGGCAACGTATTGTTGAACAGCGAGGTCAACAGGGGGAAAGAGTGAGGGGGCAAAAGTAAAGATGGGAAGGCTTGCGGAGGCTTCGAAGCCAAGAGTAAGCGGCAATGGAGGTGTTGGTGACGGTGGTTGGGAAGGAGTTGGTGGAGGAACTTCAGTGGGTGGAGGAGGTGCTTCGAGAAGTTTTAAGTCTGGTATTTCGAGTTGGTAAGGATGGGGAGTGGTCCAAGGGCAGAGTAGTTGGAAATTATTGGGGTGAGTGAGAGCAGCAATCATAGTGTATAGAATGGAAGTTTCTGTACCAAGGAGTAGACGCTTATTCAGTGGTTGGACAAAGGCAGCTGAAGTGTCCGAAAAGTGAAAGACATGAGCTGGACGCTGCGTGAATTCACAGTTCATTACAGTTGGGATATCGGCCTTGTTGTATGGTGAAACTCTACTACTGGATGCTTCTTATTCGTATAGGAACATATGTTGATGCCAGAAGCATGCAGCATTGACCTCGTCCAAGTCTATATGAAGACGCTAAGCTAGGAACCATTCACGGGAATGGGTTGGATATTGTTGAAATTCAGCTCTGGACGGAAAAGGCAAGGATGGTGCCTTGGTCTGAATCTTCGTCTTTTGATGGTTGACATCTATGATTGGCAGCCTTGGGCAGACGTGATCTGGTTGGATGCGAACGGAGGTGGAAGGTCGGATGTGTTGGGATGGGGGAATGAAGAGTTGATACTTCAAAGTGGCGGAACCTTTGAGAGTGTTGCAAAACATATGCTCAAAGGCAGATGGAAAGAATCCATCTTCTTCTAGGTCTATAGGCCGAAACTTCAAAGTTGTAGGCCTTATATAGACGGTCCGCTCGTCCCCTGGTTTCCTTTGATGCAGAGCTTGCTCAGTGTCTTCTACTGGAGGTACTCTATGTTGAAGTACTCCAGGAGAATGAGCATTGAGGCGCCAAGCTCGTACAACTCTAGGGTACCTCCGTCTAATAAACCGCTTGAGTGGCAAGTGTTCAATAGCTCTAGGAGGCAGTGCTAGATAAGCTTTCGATGGTTGATGGACATAGTCGTCCATGTACTTGTCCATATCAAGTAGGGAGTAATCAAAGCCGAAGTCTAGCTCAAGAAGCTCTGGATGCAAAATAATAGCATTGTCGTCTAGGTAGTTTTGGGAATTTCCTTTAACAAAAAGTAGAGGCCATTTCTGTTTTATATTTTCCAAGGTTTCTGAGGTGGAAAAGGTAGGGATGGGAATGATGGCTGAGGAGGAAGGTGATTTAAGGGGTTTTATGAAGAGATGTGGCTTAGAGATGCCGGGGGTGGGGATGGTGCAGGTATAACCTTCATCACCAGGCAACAGCATCTCTAGTTCAGGTATGGCTTGTGTTTCGAGTTGAGTTTGGGTAAGTGTTTCAGATGGTTCATCAAGAATTAATTCAACAAAGTCACTAACAGGTTCATCAACAGCAGGAGAGGAATGCTTACTTTTCTTGGACTATGCTTCCCCTGGTAGCGCTTCTGCTGGTCGTTTGGATAAAACAAATGGTTGTGGTTGTGGTTGAGCAAGAACATCAACCATGGCAGCTTTCTGCTTCTTGATAAGCTTGCCAATTGGCTCATCGTCTTCGTCGTCAAAAGCTGACAATCAACCAGTCTCTTCGCAAGGACTATTGTTGGAGCAAGAAAAGGAGTAGAGGCAGCTATAAGAGCAACTGCAAGAGGAGCAGGCGAAGCTAAAGGTCGTTGGATCTTAGACCTTGTAACTCTAGTCGCTTGCATCTTGGACGACCTCCTCTTGGTGGACAGTCTAGCAGTAACTGGATTCACAAATAGTGTCTCGTCGTCCATCGGCTCAGCATGTTGGACGATTGGCTCTATTGTCTACAGAGGTGCCATCTCAACAACTTTTTCTTTAACACCTACTAATTTGGACGTGGTCTCCAAAGGCTTCAACACGAATCCAGCCTTCATCTGTGCAACATTGTTGCATCCAAACGGCAGTTGAGTGAATCTATGGCCACCACCCAAAATCCGAATCTGGTTTTGCTCTCCAAGATATAGAGCAAAAAAGCATGATACACCTGTTGTTGCCAGAAAAGTCTATTAAGGAAAGCGGCGTAGGCGATCTGGTTGCGCTCTCCATATCTTCTCATGGTCCTGAAGATGTTGCTCAGGATAAGGTGCGGCAGGTTGAACTGTTGGCCTGTGATCATGTGGAACAGCGCGAACCTATGCAAGAAGGTAACGCTGTCCTTGGATCCAGCCTTGTGAAGAATTCCCTTGTTTAGAAACTGCTGGAATATCTTCCCCTCTTTTGTCAGCTTGTTGTATTCTACTGGCCCTTCGCCTTCTGGACCCATCAGAGTAGTGTCAATCATGTAATGTCCTCCAAAACTGTCCTCCTAGCCATTCTTGATGCAAGACCCAGCTCACTCACAACCAATGGCTTGGGCAACAGAGCCAAGGTCCAGTGTGACCTTAACTCCCAGAACAATTCTAATGATGTCCATCCTTGAGAAAACAATAGAGTTCCAAAACTGTCTAATGAGTTCTAGGTATATGATCTCGTTCAAGTGGAATTAATTGAGAATTCCACAGCTGAGCAAGTTTTCCTTTACATTCACACCCATGTTTTCTAGTGCTTGGATATCGAACCGGCTTTCAATAAGAACAACAGCCTTGTCTAGGCTCTCCACACGAGCCACAGCCTTTTGCAGCAGGACCAGCCTGTTTAGTTGCCATATCTGAGAGCTTGAAGGATTGTTAGGGTTTGAGAGGTTTCGAGAGAGAGAGAGAGAGAGTTCAGGTGGATTTGAGAAGAGGTGAGTGTTTGGTTTAGGTTTGAGTGTATATGAAGAAACCGAAAGGTTTCCTTTTGGCAATTCTTTGAATTTTGAAAAGAGAGGTGATGTGCAATAAATGCTGTTCAGGCACTTACATTTCTCGAGGTTGGTTTTACGGCGCGTGAGTGACTCCGATAGGAATAAAGCATTTATTTTGAATCATTATTAGTGAAACATAATTAAGTACAGATAAAGATTTTTATGCACACACATAAATGTAGGTTGTTATGGAATGCGAAAAGCTATGCAAGTGGACGATGAAATATTGAACGCTACAAAACATTGGACGCTTACATCCTTGGACGGTCAAGGCATGTTGAATAAAGCTATTCATTTATAAATTCCATATCGAGAAGATCTCGAATATGGATGAGTTTATCTTTAGGAAGGGGTTTTGTAAATATGTCAGCTAATTGATTTTCAGTGTTGATAAATTGAATATCAACAACTCCCTTCTGAACATAATCTCTTATAAAATGATGTTTTATTTCAATGTGCTTTGCCCGAGAATGCAAAATAGGATTCTTAGTTAGATTTATAGCAGCAGTGTTGTCACAAAAGATAGGGATGTTACTCTCGTAGATACTATAATCTTTTAACTGATGCTTGATCTATAAAATTTGTGAGCAGCAAGACGCAACTGAGATATACTCTGCTTCTACTGTGGATAGGGCAATCGTCCATTGTCTTTTGCTCATCTAGGAGACTATATTCCCACCAATGAGGTGACATCCTCCACTGGTGCTTTTGCGTTAATTCTATCTTCAGCATAGTCAGCATCACAGAATCCAACTAACCTGTAATCTTTGTTTGACTTAAAACATAAACCAAGATTAGTGATTCTTCTTAAGTATCTAAAGATTCTTTTTACTGCTATTAGATGAGTTTTTCTAGGGTCAGATTGAAAACGGGCACATAAGCATACACTGAACATAATGTCAGGTCTGGACACTATGAGATATAAGAGAGACCCAATCATACCTCGGTATGTAGTTTGGTCTACCTTTTTAGACGCGTCGTCCAGGCTAAGTACTGATGATGGATGCATAGGTGTACTCATTTCCTTGGCATTGTCCATCTTATACTTCTTGAGAAGTTCGTTGACATATTTTGTTTGATGTATGAATACGCCATTTGTAGTCTACTTTACTTGCAATCCTAGGAAGAATTTTAGTTCTCCCATCATACTCATCTCGAATTCTGTTGTCATAATCTTAGAAAAATCCTTGCATAAATCATCATTAGTAGCACCAAATATAATATCGTCTACCTATATTTGTGCAATAATAAAATGTGATTTGACATCTTTGCGAAAGAGAGTGGTGTTTACTTTTCCTCTTGTAAAATCATTTTTTAAAAGGAAGGAACTTAGCTTTTCATACCAAGCTCTTGGAGCTTGTTTGAATCCGTATAAAGCCTTTTTGAGTTTGTAAACATGTTTTGGAAAAGTATCACACTCAAAAGCAGGAGGTTATTTCACATAGACTTCCTTATTTATTATGCCATTTAAGAATGCACTTTTTACATCCATTTGATAGAGCTTCATATTACTATGAGCAGCAAATGAAAGTAAGATGCGAATGGCTTCTAATTGAGCTACTGGTGCAAAGGTTTCGGTGAAGTCTATACCTTCTTGTTAAGAGTAGCCTTGAGCTACAAGTCTCGTTTTATTTCTTACCACTTTGCCAGCTTCGTCTAGCTTGTTGCGAAACACTCACTTTGTTCCAATGATAGACCTGTCTTGGGGTGCAGGAACCAGCATCCAGACATCATTCCGTTCAAATTGACTAAGTTCGTCCTTCATGGCGCTGATCCAACCATCGTCTAGGAGAGCCTCGTCCCCTGTCTTTGGTTCCAGTTGGGAGATCAAAGCAGTTTGAGCTTGCTCCTTGAAGGTCGATCTTGTCCTGACATGATCTTGTACGCTTCCAAGAATTTGATTATCTGGATGATATGTCTTCATTTGCCAAAAACGTCCAATTGGTTCCTTTTCTTCTATTTTTGGATCGTCCAACTGACTTTTGGACACTGAAGGTCTGGCGTCTTCCAGCTTCATATCTGCAAATGAGTCGTCTAGCTCTGATATTTCTTTATCAGGCTTATTGTCATTGAACTTAACATGGATGGCTTCTTCAACTGTTAAGGTTCTAGAGTTGTAAACCCTATAGGCCTTGGATGTTTCATAATAGCCTAACAGTATTCCATTATCACACTTAGAATCAAACTTTCCAAGATTGTCCTTAGTGTTTAAGATGAAACATTGACATCCAAAAGGATGAAGATATGATATGTTGGGCGTTCGTCCTTTCCACAATTCATAAGGAGTCTTTTTCAAAATAAGTCTTATATAAATTCTATTTTGTAAATAACATACAGTGTTTATAGCTTCAGCCCAAAAGTGCGTAAGAGTGGAGTTATCATTGAGTATAGTTCTAGCCATTTCTTGTAATGACCTGTTATTTCTTTCTACCACACCATTTTGTTGTGGTGTTCGTGGTATAGAGAAGTTGTGGAAAATTTCATTCTCCTCACAAAACCCTTGAAAACTTTCGTTTTCGAACTCCCCTCCGTGATCACTTCTGATTGAAGCTATACAGACATCTTTTTCATTTTGGATTCTTTTGCAAAAGATTGAAAAGATTTTATAAGACTCATCCTTGTGTTTTAAGAACATAACCCATATCCATTTAGAGTAGTTGTCCACTACAACTAGTCCATATCATTTTCCGCTAAGGGAGGTTGTTCTAGTTGGACCAAACAAATCAATATGTAGTAGCTTTAGAGGTCTAGTTGTGAAAACAATATTTTTTGATTCAAAAGAGCTTTTTACTTGTTTCCCTTTTTGACATGCATCACAGAGAATATCAGATTTGTAAGCAAGATTTAGAAGTCCTCTTACGAGGTTATGCTTACTTAGCTTTGAGATTAGTCTCAAGCTTGCATGTCCAAGCTTCTTGTGCCATATCCATTGATTCTCTTTGATAGATACTAGACACGATACATTTTGATTTGTGAGGTCATTTATATCAATCTTATAAAGATTGCTTTGCCTCTTTGCAAAGAACAATATGGATCCATCTAGATTCTTGACAGTACATTTGTCTTTGTCAAAGGAGACATTGTGTCCACTGTCACATAATTGACTTATGCTCAGTAGATTGTGTCTGAGTCCTTTAACATATAAAACATTTTCAATGAAAGGGAAGGAGTGCTTACCTATTGTTCCTATACCTGTGATCTTTCCCTTCTGGTTTCCTCCGAAGGTGACCCATCCACCATTCTTGGGTTGTAGGCTTTAAAACATACACCTTTCTCTCGTCATGTGTCGTGAGTAAGCACTATCCAGGTACCATGACTGGTGTAACACCCGCTATAATAAGACATACATTCATTTTATTTTATTATTTCTTGATCTGTTTATTAGAACGTCGGCTTGATTTAAAACTAATACGTACTTATTTTTCTCAAACGTTAGTAATTCCAAGAGACATCAGATAGAGAACTTGTGAAGTAAACATCATCATATATATATGTGTGCATCAAGCCCTTGTACAAGGTTAGATATCAATACATACGTCAAAAGCACATAAAAGAAATACATCAAAAGAAGCCTAAATACCCGCCCATAGCTATACAACAAAAATGACCTATGTCAGAGCAGTATAGGTCTATACTAGGCTAGCCCATCCTATAAATCTACAAAAGTCATACGTAGAGTAGTCGTCACGGTTGGTCCTCAGAGTCCATCTGCTTGTACCACGATCGTATATGAAAAGAAACAAACAAGAAAGGAGTGAGGTTTTTATAAAAGCCTCATTCGTTTCTTAATAGGTTACAAACAACAATTTAAACAAGCAATAAGGGGAAATCCTAAGGTCTGACCTACGTTATTACGACTCAATCTCAACCTTTACCAGACGTATGGATCCATACCCATCTCTGATGTTTTACTTTAACCATCAGGAATCATTGGGAAGCGATTGGGAGTTCGTATAATCCCTCACAAGGTACAGACATCCATGTCGTAATCATCATCCTCGAGGAAAGGGCCACACGCCCATCAGGGATATACACTACACCAATCATGGTGATGCTGAGCAGGCGTCAGGGTTGCCGAGTCGGTTTACGTGATTTACCCCGGCCCAGGGTGCTAATCTGGCCATTGGGGTGTTCACAACTCAGCACCTTTACCCTCAAGACCCGAACAATGGTCCCTGCCTTTCATCCCGCAGTGTACCAAACTGTGACTTCCCAGACACAGGCACTCATGCTTCTCAACATGGTCCTAACTCAATCGGGGTTTTCCTATGACTTTGCTTTCTAAGTTTCAAGACATACTCTCTGGATAATCCAGCAGAGTTCCAGAGTTTCTCATTACAGAGACGTCATTCATCCATCACATTTTCATAGAACTTAGAAACAACTCAATATGAACATCACAGGGAAGGAAATATCAATAACCAAAGCGTTATGCATATTCATTCTCACACGTCTATACATTTATTACAATTTTAATTATTTTGATTTGTCCTTATCCCTTTCTATCTTTTCAAATCAGACTATTTTAAGGAGAAAAACTTTCGTCTACAATTATGACTAGGACGTAAAATTTTTAAGAGAAGTTCTTTTCTGATGTGGAAGGTCAAACTATGCTGCAACCACAGAGCATACTTAGAGTTTCTCTTTAATTATTTCCTTTTTACTAAAATTCGAATTATTCATCTTATAAGAACCAACACTTCTAATTTCAAGAAGGTGCGCAATTTTATAAAAACCTTTGTTGATGTTATTTATTTATTTTCACACTAGCCATAATTTGTTCAAAATAGTAGTTTAATGGTAACAATTTAAAATTGTCTAATAAGGTCTTTATCCCAAAAACTTTTCCAAATTTGGGCCTAAAGTCTAAGCTCTATTTCTAAAAACTTAGTAGAACTTTCTTTTTCAAGAAAACATTTTCTTTAACTTTCCTTAGAATATATTCTTACCAATTTTTATCAATTCAAGTATTTATCAAAAATGCTAAATCTAAATGAAAGATTTATCTTCATTGATTTATTTCTTTAATGGGCCGAATGCCCTTTGTAGAAAAAAGCCCAATTTATATATTTTTCTTTTAGAAATTGAGTTCATTTTCTATGTGGTCAAAAATTAATTTTATAGCAATTATTATTTCCAACTATTTTACCCATTCTAATAAGTTAATTGGTACACAAAAAAACAAAAACAAAAATATTTCTTACCCTTTTTCTTAGTCTTGGCCGTGAGCCTTGTGATGAGAAATGAATTCCAAAAATTTTATTTCTCTAAGTGATCTTGAAGCTTAAAATTGGGTTTTTTAGAAAATAGCTATTTTTGCATAAGCCCATAATAGCTATTCATAATAGGATATTTTAAGTTATAATATAATGCCAAAATAGTAATGAAAGTAACATCAAAATAAATGACAATAATTAAAATAACAATAAGGTGAAACTTAAGTAAATAACAATAGAATAGCAATAATAACAATAAAATAAATGGCAATAATTTAAATGGGCAAAAATTTAAATGACAATAAATAAAGCAAGAAATTTAAAGAGCAAGAATCTAAATAGCAAGAACTTAAACAATAAAGTAAATGACATAATGTAAATGGGCAAAAATATAAATAAAGCATAAAATAAAAATAAATTGCAACATAATGGAAATAATAATAAGACAAGAAAATAAATGACATTAAAGTAAATGACATAATAATAAAGCAATAATTTAAATGACAAGAATATTAATAATTATATAGTAGTAGTAGTAGTAGGAGTAGTAGGAGTAGTAGTAGTATTAATATATTAATTGGGTTTAAGGGAAAACCCACACACTCACACACCCATTAAGAAACAAATTTTAGAGGCTAAAACCCCACTCCCCCTTACCTCTAAACAAGGCTTGTTGGTAGAAGATTAGGAGAGGAGGGTTGGTTTAGAGGTTTAGGATTTTAAAACTTGGTGAAAGCTCTTAATGGTGATGAAAGAAAAAAATTTGCAAGAGTTTGGGGAGAGAGAAGAGTGCTGCACGTTCCAGCAGCTGGGGAGGCAGGGAGAGGCTCTGAAAATCTGAAGGAAAGAGTGTGTAATAGTAGAGTGGGTGATGGGGTTATTTATAGGTCAAAAGTAGGTATTTTAGATTTAATTTTTGGCTCAAAAATCATATAATATCCATTTCCATTGTACTTTCCACATGTGGTCAAAAGGGAAACGTGCCAGACCAGCCAAGACTTCTGAAATTCGAAAAAAATTATTTTATATAATTATTAGATATTAAAATAATTAAATATTAATTTAATGCAACAAAATTAGATAGAAATTTTGGATAGGTTTTTGAAAAATCAGACCACACCACATTTTCAAGTATATTTTATTAAGCATTACGAAAATTTTTCATATTTTTCTCATGTACATATTATTTATAATAAATTTTTTTTATTAAAAAGACATTTCTTAAGCCAATAAATCCAATTTTTGCCAAATAAATATATTTTTTGACTTTTCACTATTTTTCCCTTAAAATAATATTGGTATAATTAAAATATACTCAATATAAATTTTTCAAAATTTTTTGAGGTTAAAAAGTCTTCTGCTGGCTTTCACAATCGGCTAAGGGTATACCGATCATTTCCCAAAAACTGTCTCAAAAAAATTCCGAAAAATTTATAAAATTATTATTAATTATTTTGAATATAAATATGATTTAAAAATAATTTTTAAACCACTCTAGATAATTTTTTCTATTTTTATCCTATTATGCAAGTTTTCAGGGATAAATAAGTTGTTTTGTCGTTCCCGGGTCCTAATCCAAATAAATTATTAAAAATCTAAACTAAACAGAACTTTCTAACATGAATATATCCATGAAAATCATACCCTTGAGGTTCCTATTTTATTTTTCACAATTAATCATAGAATAATTAGACAAACAACAAGTAAGTTAAAGTGGGGGTGTTACAACTGGGGTCTTCTTTCGGTTGTCAAGTAAATCTGCAATAGGTATTATCATAGACTTAGGTACCCAAATGGACTTGGGTCCTATTCTGTTAGTTCTGAAGGCATTGGACGCCTTCTTTATTCGACGATATCTACACTTTGTTGGTTCATGACCATTCTTTCCACATATTTTACAGAAGGTCATGTTTTTACCAGTTTTGTAATTTTTTTTCTTAACAAAACCAAGTCCAGATTTGTCATACGGACTTCTTCTATAAGATAGAAATTTATTTAAGTTCTCAGTTCTGCTGACAAATTTGGACAAACTTTCTTTCAAATGAGTAACTTATTTTGAAGTTTTAAAGCTTCATGAGAAGATGTCTCTTCTGAATTGTTCTTTGTTTTTAAAAACTCATTTTCTTTTAAAACTTCGTTGTGCTCTTCTTTGAGCAAATTGAATTCTTTTGTTATTTTAAAAAATTTCTTTTTCAGTTCTTTATATCCCAAAGATAGAGTTGAAGAGTTAGCAAGCAACTCATTGTAGGCTTCTTGAAGAGAGATTAAATCATTGAAGTTTACCTCTTCGTCTTGCTCATTGTCTGAGCTATCAAAGCTGGTCTCAGCCATGAGACATAGGTTGGCTTCCTCCTCTTCTTCTTCTGAAGAAGAAGATAGGTCCATGTCTTCCCAGGTAGCCATGAGACCCTTTTTCTTGAAGAACGTCTTCTTTTTGTCCTTCTGTAGACTGGGACATTCAGCCCTAAAATGTCCAGGCTTCTTACATTCATAACAAACTGAAGGACATTTTTCTTTTGGTGCCGTGTTAAACTTCTTTGTGAAGTTTTTGCCTCTGGATCCTCCTTTCTTCCTCCACATAGCCTGAATTTTTCTAGAGATGAAGGATATCTCATCCTCATCAGAGTCATCCTTTTCAAATTCTTCCTCAAAGGATTCTTCCACATTTAGAGCTTTGGACGATGATCCTTTGGGTGGACGCTGGACGCTTAGGGCAATGGACTTTTTCTTTTGTCCTTTGTCTGCTTCAGCTCCCGTTCATGGACTTTAAGAGTTCCAAGTAACTTTTCCATTGAGAGTGATGTTAGATCCTTGGATGTTCTTAAAGTTGTAACCTGCAGTCTCCATTGCCTAGGCAAACTTCTCAAGATTTTGTCAATGTGATCATAATTATCATAGGTTTTGCCTAAGAATCTCAGGTTATTTATTATGGTTTGAAATCTACCAAACATGAGTTTGATAGTTTCACTTTCTTCCATAGTAGAGAGTTCATATTGTCTTATGAGTAAGCTCAATTTGGACCTCTTTACCTGTGAAGTACCCTCGTATACAAGTGCGAGGGTGTCCCACATTTTCTTAGCACTTTTTAAACTATGCACCTTTTCATATTCAGATTTAGATAAGGCGCACATCATAACATTTCTAGCTTTTAAGTTTAGAAGATACCTCTGCTTGTGAGTTTTTATCCATTGACTTCTTGGCAGCTCCATTCCATCTTGGTCAAGGGGCAGATAATTGCCAGTTTCTACTACGTCCCACATGTCTATGTGACATGCATCAAAGAATGCTATTAGTCTTTGCTTCCAATAATCGTAGTTCTGACCTTTAAAGAGAGGTGGTCTGTTAACAGCTTGTCCCTCCTTTTCCATGAGTGATCAGGATCGTTTTACCCCTGCAGTGTTAGATACTCAACCCCAAGAGGCCAAGCTCTAATACCAATTGAAATAGAAAAAGCGCACAAGAATGGGGGGTTGAATTGTGTGTTTAAAACTTTTAATACAAATAAATAAGTTTGAAAGCGTTTTCAAGCTAAGGGATAAAGAAAAAGATAACACAGAGAATTTTTATACTGGTTCCCTCAACCTGAGCTATGTCTAATCCCTTCACCCAGAAGGTATCCACTAACCAACCTTTGGTTACAAGTATTGTTCGCGGCCTTTTTAGGCTTTATAAGGCAAATCACCCTAGATTGCTCAACCCAAGTATTTTTTTACACTAAGCCTCTCCAGGCTTTCACAACACAAACAAGTGTTTATACAAAGATATCAACTCACATAGTGAGGATTTGAAAGATTAAGCTCAAACACTAAGAATATTTTACAGAGCTTTTTCACTATCGTCCATTAGACGCTTCTAGCAAAATGTACAGAAGATTTTTTATGCTCGCTAAGATTTTCACAAGTAGTACGTGTCACAGTTCTCTAGTCTTTTCGTCTCTTCATTGAAGCATATATATAGTCTTCAAGGAAAAAGATCTGTTGTGAAGACTTGACTTCATTATGCAAGGAGGGGCGTGTAAACTATGCTTTTAGAAAGATCAGGTGTGACAGCTTTTAGACTTGCACTAAAACAGAAAGCGCAGGATTGTGCTGGTGGTCTACTTTTCTGAACATTCTTCATTCGGCATGGCAGCTTGATAAGTTGACTTGCTTTATCTGTTTTGCTGCGCCTTTGCACTAGAAAGAACCTAATTACATTTAATGCTTTAAACAATTTGAACGTTAGATCATAAAAGTGGTAATATGTTAGTTTTCGAGGAAAACTATCATAAGTAAATTGAACGTTCAAATTAAACTTAGCCGTTTGAAAATTTGTCGTTGGAAGCTTGCTTCTGATGTTTAAACTTGTTCATGAGACAAGATTTTGCTTTGGACAGTCATCTTCGGTTTGTTCACTGGACGGTCTTCTTTAACATGTCTTCTGGATAGTCTTCTTTAGCATGTCTTCTAGATGGTCTTCTTTAGCGCGTCTTCTAGACTTTCTTTTCTAGTACATCTACTGGATGGTCCACATAAAGGTAGCTTGTTTGCTGTGACAGGGTTAGTCCTTAGGCAGAAACTTAAACATTAATAAGTTTGTTATCTTTAATACTTTGAGGGTTTAAACGCTTCTATGTCTTTGGTTCCAACATTTGTGACAACTTAAAATTTGTTAGAAAATTTATGGCATAGTAATTTTTCATTTTGTGGCGGTTTTACCTAATAGAGTTAAGACACACTTGATGATAGGACTAAAACGGTATCAAAAGTGCACGTATAGAGACTAAAACAAATAATTTCTAAGTATAGGGACCAAAACATAAAAATGATGCAAGTGTAGGGACCAAATGAGTAATTAAACCTTTATATAATATATATAACAATACACACACACACATACGCACACATATTATATAAAATTTTTATTCAGCATATTATCTTATATATATTTATAATAATTTTGACGTGTAAATTTAAAATATATTATTAATTAAAATATTAAAAATTAAATAATTATTATTCAAATATTTTCTTTTATAATAATTAGAATTTTAAAAATCTTATAGAAATTTTTAGAATTTTAAAAAAGTAATTACATAAATAAAAAATAATTTTGTATAATTTAGTTAAAATTATAATTTTTTTGATAATTTGTAAAAATTAAAAAATTGAATTCAAAGTTACTTTTTAGAAAATTATATGTAATTTGAACGAAACATTAATTTTGCCAATTGAACATAATTTATATCTTATCTTATCATTATCTAATTCATATCAAATACGGGACATGATAATACAATAAGAGTTTAATAGCTATGCACTATCAGTGTAAAAAGTTTTACATTGTCAACCAATCACAAATCACCGTTGTTATGACTTTTAAGATAATTATTATAAAAGTCAACAAACTTACCATACATAGTAATTTGTGATTTGATAATAGTGTAAAGCAACTTTATACTATCAGTACATAGCTTTTTTTCTCATACAATAATATTATTTGTTGTGTACCAAATATTGTATAGGATTAAAAATTTTCTTACATTTTAATCCTATTATATTTTGACCGTGGATTTTCACTTTTTCTTTTTCCAACCAGCACCGGTGAAAATTCACAAAATGGCAACGGCTAAAATGGCTCATCTACTAAAAATCCCTTTACAGAAACCAGAACAAGGGCCTTAGTTTGGGCCTTTGGTCCGTGTAGCTCTGAGCTCCTCTCTCATGCCAGACTTTTATTTTTAATTCTTTCAGCTACAGCACCAACAATAAAGGTCAACTGCAATCCGACAAGGCTACCAGCACTCCTTTTTTATATGAAAGAGCATTTCTTATCATGAAGAATTCATAAGTTCAAGAAGGAAGATACAAATTTTACTCACATCATGTTTAATTTTGTTTCGTATTTTAAATCAAATAATGAAAGTATTGGCTTACCACCAAATACGTAGATTAATTGGTGTAAGATTATTTCAGCTTAATCAATAGTATCAAATTCAAGTCTTAGATATGTAATTGTATTAAATACTTAGAAAAAAAGCTTCGTTATTCATAGTAATTTTACCTAACTCAAATAGGATTGTTTTTTATAGAGGATACATATAATTCGTAAAAAAAAGGTATTGGCTTGGCATATTCTTCAAGAGAATAAATGGCGTATAAAAGTAAAAATCTTCTCTTAAATCCCAACCAAAAAATAAGCCTCTTAAATATCATCTTCTGTCTTGCTCAAAATGAAAAGGAAAAAAAAAAAAAAGGGACAATGACCTTTTCTTTGGCTTAACAAAACTATTTTAATTTGATTTAAAACTGTTACTGTTTAAGCAAATAAATATTCATTTCAAATTTGAATTTTCTTAATAAATTAAAAAGAAGAAAGGAGGAAGAGCGCTCCAGGGTGTACTTTAATCGCTTCAAAATGAAAATTTGAAGATACTGCCCCTGCCTTCCTTTCACTGATAGAAGCTGTCATCGGTTGGTAATACATCATATCCAAATCAAGTTCTGGTGTTATTTTTAATTAATATACCAATTTATACATAATTGCATCATAGATAGGACAGTCAACCTCGTGAAAGCTTTGGCCTTATATATGCTTCACTTCGTTTTTTCAAATTTTTACTTTTTCTTTCGGCCACTAATATAATGATTATAATACTACTATTAATACTAGGAAAAACGTAACAACGAATACGGCGTCATTTGTTTGATTACTTTCGAGCAACTAGTTCTTTGGACAGATATAACTTTTCTTTCTTTCTTTTCTAACTTCTTTGTTTTCTTCAAATATACGAAACGTAGGCAGAAAGAGGCACAAGTTTTTGTTTCGTTTAATTTTGCTTATTATTTAAAATTTACAAAGTTAAGTAGAAGTTGTTTGAACTCAAATTATTCAATTTTAAAGCAAAACAGCATAAAAAATGCAATTTACTATTGATTAATAGATTGACATAACATGATTTAGATATGCAATGGGGCCCCTTCCTAGGCTCATTCAAAAACTTGTTCAACTTATTAATATCCCACATATTTGAGATTCAAAGTTTCCATTTGAATTAAACAAGCATTCAATTTGTATAATAACTAAGTAAATCATAACATTGCCGTTCCCATCATGTCATATAATTATTTAATTTATTCTCTAAATCCAACTTAAAATTAAAAAGTCGGCGTAATCCAACTCTTAATATCAGGGATCTTTTTGCCCAGTCACTTGGATATATATCCCAATAAAATTACTTGTTAGTCAATCAGATCTGGTAATCATACATAGCAATAATTTCATGACAACACACAAATCTCGTAGCCATTTGGTGCAATACTTGGAAGAATGGAGTGTGATTATAATGCTTCAGTGGACCACAGCTCACATAATTGATCACCAAATAGTAGTTTATATATGCTCTATTATACATCACTGCAATACTTTCTTACTTCTTTTCATGCTTGCTCTAATGTTTAACCATTTTTCACTATCACAATATATGAAGAGACAAGTAATGTCGATCATAAATAAAATATTAACAAAGCAATGGACACATTTAATTTTTACACTATTAATCAACGCTCTGTTTTTACTATGCCCCCCTATTTACATGCTAGCAAAGTGTATTAGATTAAAAAAAGATTAAATACTTTCACTTAATAGCTTTTAACTTAAAAAAAAACATAATATTAAAGTTTTTATGATTAAGTCGTGATAAATTTAATTTTTGCCACCCTCATTTTTAAAAGAAATTGAAAATTTAATGCAAAGTGACGACGGACTTTCAATTTTTGCTGCTCTCATCAGGGATGGATCTAGAAAGCTATCAAGGGGGGGGGGGGGAGAGGAATGTTAATAATAAATATTAAATAAACATTAAATCATAATAGTTAAATACATCATACCGATTATATAAGTTGTGAATATCATTCTTTTAAATCATAAAATTGATTAATAGAATATATATCAAACTTCAATTATTCTTTTAATATAAATACTCAAACAATCAATTAAGAATTTATCTTAATTCAAGTCATAATACTATATAATTTTTAAAAAGTTAAGGGGACCGGGGGGTGGATCCATCCCTGGCCTCTCATAATTTTTTAATAAAATCGAAATTTCAATACAAAGAATTTATCTTAATTCAAGTTCATTTCAACGTGTGAAGACATGTAAATCCACTTCACTTATTAGTGTCTGTTTGGCTAATATTAATAATCAATTTCTCTCATCATACCATACATTTCAATGTAAGATTTATGACTAAATTAATTAATTATACATCTTAACTATATTTAATAATTTAAAATTAATTATATTAAAATTAATTTTACTCAATTATAAATAAAATAAATGGATCTAAATCCAAGTATCCAACAGAGTTCATTAAACAATAGTTATATTATTTCCTTCGTCAATTCTATGCCACATTATCTGTCCATTTATTTACATGCGGTGTGGTCATATTTGAATATCTTATAAATAAATATTCAATACTTATTACTGAACCCATGCTGTCAATTTCTGCACCTGACTTGTACACCCATTTCCTAGTGAACAAATATCAAAATAAGAATCATAGTCAAGTGATAAAGTTCAGAGGTCAAAACATTAAACATGTACATACAGTCACAACAGAAGCAAAATACCCAAAAAGTTCTCGGGATAGAAAATTCACTGTTTACATAGTGAAGAAACCAAACAAATTTGTACATTGCTCAAGCTTTGGCTTTCCCTCTCTTGTTATCCTAAACCTCAATTACCACGACAAACATTTAGATTTATACCGATCTGTACACATAAACTGCCTTTTTTATTTTCAGGCCAAAAGAAACATTCCACACCAAACCAGAACTCCCTAATATTCAGACTACAACATTACGCGAGCGATGTGTGTGTAGCCCCTTTCTTCTCTATGCCTTGCTTTGATTTCTTCTGCACACCGTAGGGTCCTCTCAATGTGGTACCCTCCTCCAATGCTAACTTCCCTCTCTAAATGGCAGCAATAGCTCTCAAAAACACTCACATTTACATGCAACTTGAAACCCATCAAGAAAAGGAATTCCAGCTCCAACTTGTTCAGCTCATTAGTTGTTAACCCACCAACTCTTCCAAAGTAGGAATTTCTATAGTTCCTGTCAAACAAAAAAATAACCATTTTTATTAACACATCATGCCCTGAATTTCAATCCAAGCTTATTGGATAGTTGAGAAATTGACGCATTATCAGACACGAGCAACACTGACCAAATTAAAATCTTGGTGGCCTTAAAACAATTGTCCCTTTCCTCAGTTGTTAGCAAGTAATATCCACGATTGAGATTGACATAAACAAACTATTTTTTTTATTTTTTGTTTTTTTTCAATTTAACAAACCCCCGATTACCAAATTATTGACAAGTAGAAATCATAAAATATAAAATAAACAAATTAGAACTGAATGCAGGTTTGATGTGTGTGAACAAAGGAAAAGAAAACTTACATGTCTTCAACATACTTGGAAGCCAACATGATTGTTGTAATGAGAAGCCTATGCACATTTCTGGCTTTGATTCTGAATCCTGGATTGTTCTGGCAAAACCTGTCAATGTAGACATAGGCCACAACATACACCGATGGTCCTGCACGAGTGTACCTGAAAATTCTCTCTAGATAGGATTGGATTGTCATGTCTGGGATCTCCCTGCAGTCAAATATGTTTGTGCTAATGGCCTTGGACAAAGACCAAGAACCATTCTTGACAATCCTCTCTGTTCTGGCCATGCTCCTCTCAATCAGTGAAGCCAGAACATTTATCACTAATGGGGTGCTGGAATCTTCTTGGTAGGAATAGGAATACAAATCAGAGCGAAGCTTTCTTGGGGAAATTGTCAGAGAAGAAGCCATGAGTGAAAGGGAAAGTTGGTTCTTTTTTTTTTTTGAAGCCTTTGAAAGGGATTGGTGTAAGGGGATTTTGTTGTCAAGCGCCAAGTGATGGTGGGGTTTTGTTAGTGTAGAAAGGTTTAAGAAGTAGGCTTTATATATAAACTGAGAGTAATAGAGAGTCGGCAATGCAATGAGTGGGGGAGTGAGGGACTTGGGTTGGAGGGGGTGAATAAGGAAAGAGTGAAATGACACGGATTTTGGTCACTTGGAAGGTGAGTGGAAGCTTGAATTGAAAGATAATAAAATGAAAGCCATAAAAATATTATTAGATATGAGTGTGCCTTGTCTTTGTGAAGGCAAAGTACAAACAAAACCAGCTAAGCGTTTTGCATTGTAAATAGGTGTGAGGAAAGAAAAAATGCACACTTTCTGTGTGTGACTATGTCCTTGAAATTGAGGTATTGCCGACAGTGTGGTGAAGGGTAAGAATGGGAAATAAAGTGGAGAATTCATGGGTGCTAGGCTGGTAGGTTATGTGGACCCACAAATTTAGAGGGCATTTAAGCATTGACCCTTGCCTTCGAGATTTGTGCTGTTTAAGAGTCCCAACTCTGAGCAGGACTACACAAGTATTAGAGCGAGGTATCTGCATACTTGCACACGTGCATGGGGCTTGACTCATCTTAGATCGTACGATCTTTGGTTTTGCAACTTGCAGCCGTACCACGTGCACCTTGTTGCATTCTAGTTCTTTGCTGTTTCCTGTACTGCTTCTATAATAGATAAAAAATATATATACATGAACAAATATTACTGTTAGAATTAGAGTTCACAAGTGTCATTAGGATTAGCCTAATAATAAAAGATTTGGATAGTGTATATAAGGTCTTAGATTTAAATTTTATTATTGTCACTGTACACATAAAAAAAAAAAGAATTCACAAGTATTATGGAGAAAATAAGAAGTTCAAGTATAGATGTTTTGTTATTAATTTGACTTAACTATTTCTTTTAGGGGTGTAAGTAGGTCAAGATCAACCTGTAAATCCGATCACCCTAACCCAACTACATTTTAATAAGTTGAGTTGGGTCATCAAGTTGATTTGGATTCATTTTGACTAACCTAATTATAATTGAGTTGGGTATCGGGTTAATGAGTTCTAAACTCAATTAACTCGATATACAAATAATATAAATAATAAAATAATAATTATTCTAATTTTATTAGTATGTGACTATGTGTGTATTGCTTGCATAACCCTAACCCACACAATTGGAGACCATTTTTGTTGAATTGTCCAAGACTCAAGTATTAAATTGTTGTCGTTTGTGCTCGTGCTCGTCATTTCCGTAACACCCCATCGACCACCATTCCCCACCGATATGACCAAGGACACCCTTCACTTTCTCTCTTTCTTTATTTTGTTCAGGTTATTGACAAGTCCTCCATGGACCCAACTTCACTCAAGCTACTTCATACCCAAGCTCTTGCAACTTATGGGACTGTGTTATGGACAAGACCTTTGGTCAATCATAATTTCCAAATCCAGCAATCTCTCAAATTACTCTACATATCACTGGGGAGAATCTCAACCATAATGATCAATAGCCTTGACTATGTGACTCCCTCAATCATTGTGTTAAGACAAAAGATGATTATAAGACCCTCATTTTGTTTTGATTATAACAAACAGACTAATGTTTATTAATCTTCTGATCGCACGCCTTTTGATATATGATTAACCCTCACAGACGATTTATAGTGAAAGTTGTTGGACCAAAGGTTATTTTCAAAGCTTTTACACAAAAAACAATCCCCGTCTTGAAGCTCATACCTACTTTCTCAAAAAAGAAGATATTAACGTACTATTCTTTGAAAAGATATAGCTTTTTGCAGAAAAGAAGGAACTTTAGTACACTTGTCAGTACTGAAAAGCAAATAAGTCTACCACAACAAGTTTTAGTATGAGAAAGGCAAGATAAGCAGACTGCTTTATCTTATTAGTGTGACTGGTTGGTAAATAGCATTAAATGTAGCATTTAACACTCCAACATACACTTTCCTCGTTACACAACAACAAACGAAGGATGTTTCCAAAAGCACTTACAATGGACAATTTTGGATAGCACTATAAATAGAAGAGAAGACCTATGTTAAAGCAACTGAACTCTTGTCACATTTTCTACTCTTATTCTCTTAAGTGTTTAAGCTCTCTCTCTTGTTTGCAAAAAGAATTTCATTTGAAAAGAGTGCTTTAGATAAATCATTGAGCTTCAGTGTATATTCATCTGATAAGACACAAACTTAGTGTGATACTTTACCCTTTAACCATTTTTGTGTGAAATTGCTACAAACTAATAAATGTACATTTTATGTAGATTTATAAAGCAAGTTTACATGATTTTTGCATAGCTCATAAGAAATTTATGAGAAAATAGACCTTGGATTTTGTGAAGGAAATAGATGAGCAGAGAAGAAAATACAGTCTACAGGCATAAATGAGTATTATGCTAGTCAAAGAGGACTCAAAAGAAGTAAGGACCAAAGTGAGGATCGCAAAAAGAGTCCACCACAGGCGCAAAAACAAGTTAAAAAGAGACTTAGAAGCACATTTGGGACTGCCTAAGGTCACACCCGCTTAGCGGGTCATGTATCCCACTCGGCAGGTCAGCACACCCAGTAGGCAATGCAGTCACCTGATGCCAGCACGGAGTCTAGTTTTCGAAAAAGAAAACCTACTAGTGGATTTCCAACCCCTTGGGCAGGTCTGAGGTCCAAATTGTAATTTTATTTTAATTCTCATTAGGCCTGGGTTGTGCAACACGAACCGAGTTAAACCTCCTTCTCTGAACTTCTAGATATGCATTACAAATAGCAAGGAGCAAAGCATAGTGTGGGAGCTTATCTTATCCTTATTCTACCTCTATCTATTTGTTTTTCTATTTGTTTTTTGGTTTTTGGGAGAAGAGTTCATTTGGGCAAATAGGATACTCAAAGTTAGAGACGGAAGGAACCCTTTTTCTTATAAAAGATTTCTTCCTCGCTTTTTCTTTATGTATTTCTGTAGAATTTTAGTTTCTCTTCTTGCTATGAGTAGCCAAACTTCTTGTTAGGGTTATGGTGGACTTTGTGCTTGAAACCCTGAATGTTTGATTTTCATTGAATTCATGTTTTATTCAGTCAATTAGATTGCTCTACTATTCTTAATTCTTACTTTGGATTAATCGCCGCTTGTATGCTCTGAATCAATTAATTGAACAGTGGCCATATCACAATTAATTAGTAGACATGTAGGGTAATCAAATTGGGTTTGTTGCATGATCAACCTTCATTCTGATTTCCAATCAGATTAAATAACTAATTAATCGTTCCCTTTACTCTTCATGCCTTTATAGGGTTGTAATTTCTTATTGATCAATTAGGAAATCAACTTAGAAAAGACTATTCCAATTCATGACCATTGATTGACAATAAAATTCGTAGGGAAACATTGGTAATTGACAAATATTATTGGGTTTAGTTAGAATTAGATGTGAAAAAATTTAAAAGCACAAGGGAAACTGCAACCCTAAGCTTATTTTCTCCATTTACCATTGCTTGTTTTGCAATCTTTGTTGCATGCTTTTTATTATTGAAATAATCTATTACCCATTTAATTTCACCTAAACAATACAAAATCTCTGAAAACTAGTAATCGCCAGTTAGTCCTCTAGGTTTAATATCAGGACTCACGTCCTATTGTTACTACTGTGATAACGATACGCTTGCCCTTAAGCTTATTTTTAACGCATCAAAAGCCTGAAGAGGCTTTGCATCAAAGAATACTTAGGTGTTTGCTTGGAGAGGCAAGTTAAATATTACTTTGGTTAAGCTTGAAGAGGCTTGGATAAAAGAACACATGTAACTTTGTTTAAGTTATAGTGGGACTTAGTGGTGTACCAAGAACTAAATGTAATCTCTAGGGTGAGATGAACCAATATAAATTTGTGTTATTTTGTTTTATAACTTTTATTTATTTTCATAAATCTCCTTTTAAAAACATCTATCATCTCTCTAACAGACGATATGTATCTTCAAAAAGGTTTAGCAATTTTTTTTATAACACAATTCAACTCTTTTCTTGTGTTGTTCTTGTGGTTTACACAATGCCCCAATCACAGTAATCCTTATAAAAGTTTCCCAAGTCATACCTTTATAAGAACGAGCTACTTCCCCAATCTCTCCCTATATAAGCACACATTAAGGGGTACTTCAGGTATGTTCATCTCTCTATTCTTTTTTTCTTGAGCTTGAACTAACTTAAGCATCGGAGTCCTTGCAGGTACCCCCAACTCATTCTCTGACTACGATTCTTCCCCGTTGTAGTCAGGCGGCATCCCTCGAAAGGTTTGTAAGAAAAGTTCCCTTTCCCTTCTCTTTCATTTTCCATTTTAGTTTCTTTCATTTTCCATTTAGTAACTTATCCTTCATTTTTCACTTCTAAAGCCTCTCTCAACCTAACTACTTAACTCGAACCAACTTGATTAAGATTGGGTTGGTTTGGGTTCAGTTGCTCAACAAAAAAAAAAAAAAGCAAACCTGACCCGACCCGCTCACACCCTCAATTTTTTGGTCTTTTGAGTTTGAATTACATATGTAATTTTATTTATTTTATTTTTTTATCTTTTGAAACTAGTTAAATCATTTTATTTTTAAAACTTAACCAACTTAGTCTTTTGTTATTTTTTTTCACTCAACTTTTAAATTTTTATTTTCTATTCAAATATTTAGGGAGTTTTTGATGAAATTTTTTTTAATTAACCATGCTATAAGTGTGAAGTATTTACTAGCTTTACCGATAACTAATTTTTACTTGAAAACCAGGCTAACCATTTTAGTGGGGTCTTTTCTCCCAACCACATGTTTTTCATCCACAAGACTTCAAACTTGAGACGTTATTTAAGGGATCTAAGCCTAATTCTACTCGGACCAACATAATGTTGATAGTTTTGATGAGTTTAAGATGTGAAATAATTTTAAAAGTTTAAATTTTTATTTTTTTATTCAAATATTCAAGGGGTTTCAATGAGTTTAAGATGCAAAATAATTTTAAAAGTTTAAAATTATAATTTTAGTGAAAACTAGATGAAATTTAATAATTTTTGTTAAGATGTAAAATTAGGATTTGTAGAGGAAAAATTTTGAGTTTTTTTATTTTGGGTGAAATTTGATGTTTTGATTGGTTAATTTTGAATAGAGAACAATTCAATCAATCTAATTTGTAAAAAATTTTAATAGAAAATAAGAATTTAAGGGTTTTAAGTAAAAGAAAATCAATAGAAGATCAAATTTGTTTAATTTTGAAAATAAAAAAACTTAATTAATTTGAAAAAAAAATGAATGGCCAAAATCATATACAATCTAAATTAAAGAGAGAGAAAACATAAGTAAGTCTATTAATCTTTTTTTCCTTATAAGCATCTTTCGTGAGAAGTAATCCTTCTAAATAAGTATTCGAATCGTACTTCATCATTATACAAGAAATAAGCCCTTTTTATAAATTAAACCATATTAATTTTCATCATTATCAATTTGACGTAATTTTGAATTTAATTTTTAAAATGGTGCAAATTGTAACACGTTACAAGTCGCGCTAGTTTCATGCCAGTTTTTTTGTTTTCGTGTTTAGCAAAATTAGCTTAGAAGTTAGCTGAAAATTTATAAGTTAATTGAATGCTTATAAGCTGTAAATTAGGAATTGAAAATTTAAAAACTTATAAGCTAGTTGATTGAATTGAAAGTATTTAATGAGATTAGTTGATAAGCTAGCTTATAAGTGTAAAATAACATAAAAGCATATTTAGTTATTTGACTATATATATATATATATATATATATATACATAGGGATTTGCTAACATACACTTACTCGATTTTTAATTGGAGTATGTTAATAAGTTATAACTAAATATTACCTTGATTTCAAAAAAAAAAAAACATTAAAGATTACCTGAAAATACATCTACAGTGTAACTTGCTAACGTACTCTAACTAAAAACTAAGTGGATATACATTAGCAAAATATCACTTGTTTTTTAGTTGGAGTATGTTAACAATTTATAATTAGGGTTATGTTAAAATACACTAATAATGTAGTTTGCTAACGTATTCTAACTAAAAAACAAATGGGTATACATTAGCTTGCCTTCAATATTTGAATTTATTTCTAATAATTTATCATCTTAAAAATTAGAACAATAATTTTTAAATTTCATATTAGAAGAGAATGGTAAAGATTTGATGATTTTATATTATAAAGAACAATTGCAGTTGTTTTGCTTTCTGTGATATTTTTTTTTTCAACAAAAAATATGATCTATTTAAATAAATTTATATTGTTTAAAATCAATTTTTTAATATTTGAACAATTTTTTTAATAATATTATTTTAAAACAAAAAGAATAACTATTTTTTTATATTATAAATTGAAAAAAGAATAAAAATAAATTTCAAGTAAATTAGTAAAGATAAAAAAAAATAATTTGTAAGCTATAAGCTAATTATAGTAGGTTATAAAAATAAGCTAAAAAATATTAAGATAAACTTGTATATCAAATAAGCTTATTTTGGCTAAACTAATAATCTAGCGACTTATCAAAAATACTCTCACTAAAGTTGGGTATCAAAGTCAACTTATGCATGTATAGATTTAATGCTTATATGTTAGTTTATGAAAAGGTTAGCTTATCACAGATGACAAGGTGCAGCGAGTTACATCAGGCGTGACATTTATATCATGAACATTTCATATCTTCAATATTTATTATTTATCAAAGTCAATTTTTTACCCACCTTTTCTTATTATTGTATTCAACTCACCCATATCTACTTGTAAGTAAAATTACTCATATTACCATCCTTACTTTCATAATACTATAATAATTTATTTCAACAATAAATTTAATTTAAATTATTTACTTTTAGATTTTACTGTTTATTAACTAATTTAAATTTATACTTATTGATGAGTTTGACAAAAGTAGCTTATAAGTTAGTTGAAAGCTTAAAATGTATAAATTAGGAGCTGAAAAATTGAAAAATTATAAGCTAGCTTATTGAATTGAAAGTGTTTGGTAAAATTAACTAATAAGCTAGCAAATAAATATAAAATGACATAAATGACATAATAATAGTAAGGATAAAAATGAAAAAAGAAGAAAAAGTTAATAATTTATAAGTTATAAGCTAATTGAAGTAATTTATGGAATAAGTTAGAAGTTACTAAAATAAACTTGTAAAATTAATAATCAGTTAATCCTATTATCACACAAAGTACAAACCAGAAGATATTATTAAATTTTAAAACTGGTCATTCAAATGATAAAAAATTGATAATCGCCAATATTTAAATTATTAATAAAAACTTTAAAAAATTAGAAAAAATTAGAAAATAAATAAAAATGACAATTTTAAAATAGTGGCGGTTTCAAACGCCACTATGATAATTTATTTTTTAAATTTAAAAAATTATAATTATTAATAAAAATTTAAAATATTAATATTAATAATGCAATAAATAAAATTTTAAATTTTTTATATTTTTATATTATGTTATATTTATTATTTTATATTCATTATATGTAAAAATTAAAAAAAATAAACAAATATAGTTATTTATAAATAATAATTATAATATAATATAATAATTTTTAAATTTAAAATATTAATATAATGACATTATAAATATTTATAATTTAAATTAATTAAAGTTTATTAAGCTAAATTTTAATCAAACAAATTTTAAATATAATTTTTAGAGATCTGATAAAATAAATTTATTAAATTATACTTTTTTGTTATATTTAAATTTATTATTAAATTATAAATTTTGGTTAAATCATAATTTTTCTAAATTAAATTTTTTATTATAATCTTTATTAAATTATAGCTTTTTTAAATTTTTAAAAAGTGACAGTTTGAAACTGCCATTATTTTAAAATTATAATTTTTTTATAAATTTTATAATTTTTAAAGTTAATAAATTAAAAAGTAAATAGTAGCAGTTTAAAATTGTCACTAATTAGCAATAGGTTTTTTGCGATGGTTCAAAACCTTTGCTAATCCTTAAACCTAACAGCGTAAGCTCCAATTTGACAGAAAGAATAACGTTGCATCGATTTTGAAAATTGAGTGATCAAATTGAACATTTTAAAAATAGTATAACTAAATTAAATTTTGAAAATAAATAGAGGGACCAAAAATATAGTTTAACCAACTTTATATTTGGGTTTTTGTATATAACGTAAGATTAGATCTTCATTAAGCAAAAGAAATTTTTTTTTGTTAAACTAAATAAATAAATAAGAAAGCATTTCCATTTATTTATAGTAGTTTTGAACTAATTCAATCAATTCTCAGATCTATATTAATTTTTTAGGATAAGAGAATCGGACACATGATTGATTTACTGATTTTTATCAATTATATATGCCAGTGTAATTCAAATATTTTATTATTGCATAAAACAATTACAGCATAATATAACTCATGGCTTTGAGCCAAGACTTACAGCCATGATTGGTGCAAAATTTGGGACCATGGGTCAATAAGTCGTTGATCGCACTAATGACTTCATTGATATAATTACAAAAATATATTTATATTAAATCATGTGTCAAGTTAAGGAATTTATAAAATTAAAATTCAATCTTTATACAATTCGTCATAGGTGTCCATGACTTTATTAAAGAATAAATGCAACTTCCTTGGAAATTAGATCTCTACAGTTGCGAAATAGCAAGCACTTATCTTAATTCAAATTCATTTAGGCAAAAACAAAATAACAATTCATGGACTGACTGATTGTAAACCTTCCTTTTAATCTAAACTATAAAATCCTACACTCCGTTTGGATTAGTTAATTTAAAAGGAGAAGGAATTAGAGAGGAGGGATAATGGAGAAAAGAATGTAATATCTGTTCTTTGATTGAAAGAGTAGAACTAAGGTTTTATTTAAATAAACTTCTCTATAAATACTTTTAGAAATAAAAATTAAATTTTTATATAAATTAAAATTAACTTATGCATTATAAATCTTAACTTTTGGATGAGAGAACTTATATAATAGTTAAAAACATAAGTTGATTTTAATTTATAAAAAAAATTCAATTTGTTTTATATTTTTATTTTATTCTCTTATAAGTATTTGTGAAGAATTTTATGCGAACACATTAGAAGATGGGAAAAAGCTTATGGGGGCCACGATTTTTTCTTGTCCCCTATGCACACGAGATGTCTTGTACGAATACACTAAGCAAAATTGCTAAGTCCAAATTGCCCCTAAATTCAACTCTTTTTTTCATCTATTTTGTTCAATAAGGGCAAACTTGTCTTTTACCAATCTTTCTAATTTGTTTTCTTTTACTTTTTTATTCAACTAAATACTAATAAAGAATTTATTCTTTCTTTATTTTTTTATTTTTATTTTTTGAAACAAAGAGGAAACGTGGTTAAACGTTTGACTCCAAAATTTTGAGCCGTGAATAAATTTTCATAGTACTCTAACCGAAATCAGATATTTCTATAATTGATGTAAAGGCTAATGATACAGCACAAAGTATCCAGCCGAAACAGGGAGCAGTGGGTTTTTCATTACATTAATAATTGAGATTTCTTTGTCCCCTGCAATATCTATTCGTATATCAAGTACGAAATTAGAAACCGACACCCATAATTGATACAAGCAATTAGTTCAAGAAAAGAACAAAACAGAAGAAGCAGAAGATGTAGAAGAAATCTGCCAGTTTGATTTTTTTAGTATGATTTTTAAGGCCAGAAGATAGAGCATATCAGACGTACTCCCTTGTCTATAAGTTGACCCATGGCGACATAATCTGGATCTATGCATTCAAAACTATAGAATTGGAAAATATTATTGTGGATCTTCCAAGGACCCGTTTGAATCAGACTCATTCACTTATTACTTTTGCATTTGGATGATATTATCTGCAATTATGGAGTAAGGAAGGTAACCATGTCTGGAAGGAAAAAAAAAAATGATTGCTCAGCTGCTCTTTGATTTACAACTTCACCATTTCATATATCACCTAACACAATTAATGTGCTCAAACACGATGTGACTTGAAATTCTATACCGAATACAGTACTATCAGAAAATTTTAGTCTTTAAGTAATTCATAAAATAAAAGTGAGACTGAGCTTTGTCCCTTCAAATTTTTAATTTTCACTCTGTACTTAAAGTTTGTGCTTTATTTTTTAAAGTTCAAATTAATATCTTTTAAGAAATTTTTTAATGGCAGCGTGAAAGGTTTTAGAGGCTTGGGAAAAATTACAAGCGATCCTTTTTTTGAATTCTTTGAAGCTATCGGTTTGGAAGCAAGCACGAAGAAAGGTCCCCTTTACTTTGACCTCTACCTAAATTCCTTCCCAACACAAGTTATAATCAATCTGATTTTGTTGAAGGAACCATATAACTACCATGCAACATTTTGTATCTTATATCCAAAACCAATTATGAAAATACTTGGTAAGATATTTTCTCTTTTGTTTTGGGAGATACAACGGCAAGCGTGTCAGTTTACCTTAAGAAATTTGTGATTTCGACTAATTTTTATGTGATATATTATTAATTATTTTTTATAAATTGAAAAATATGGTCACGTATCATGTAGAAATTGACAGGAATCATAGTCTTAAACTATATAATAATTAGTATTTTAGCTTGTGGAATGCACATGACAAATGTTTATTTTAATAAAATTAGAATTTATAATAAATAAATATTTTTAAATATATAAATTATATTTTGAATTTATGATCAAAAAATTTTATATTGTGATACAAAGTTATTTTTAATTATTGACAAATTCTTTTAAAAATTATTAAAATTCAATTTAGAAATAAAGATGAAAATGGTGGATTGAAAGAGATAAACGGTTAAGAAAATGAAGTATATGAATAAAAATAAAGGAAGTGATTTGAGATTAAGGATGGTAATGGGTAGGGTCTGGGTAGGGTACTATAGTACTTGTCCTCATATCCGCGTTTGAAAAAAAAATCCCTATACTGCACCCCCATACCCGCACGGGTAGCAACTTTAATCCTCATCCTCATACCCGCTGGGTACCTATATACCCATACCCGCACCCACTACCTACACTTTACTTAAGTGTAGAGCCTTGGAAAAAAAATGAGACCTTAGGCGAAATTTATATTCAAAATTTAATTTAATACAGTTTGACAAATCTCATTTTATTTTTGTATCAATTATGAAAGTATTGATCAAATTTTTATAATTAAGTTTTTTTAATATTTCACTTTCAATATATAAAGGAAAATTCATTTAATCCATCCTTTAACATAGTTAATAACAAAAAAAATTTGAATAATTTTACTTTTAAGAAACCTACATTTAACAATAAGAATAATTACAAATATTTCAATAATATTTTACAAGCAATGCGTACATTTGAAAAAGAATATAATTTTATGATATAATTTTTTTTTAATGGAGTATAAATTATTTTTGAAATTTAATTTATATACAATTGTAGTGCAAAACTTTTTTACACAAACGTCAAATAAAATTTAATTATTTCATCATATTATCCCATTCATTAATATGATGTGGCAGTATAGTGAATTTCTAGCTTACATATATGTAAAAAAAAAATGTTACACTAACAATGCATATAAATTAAACTCTTATTTTTGTTTATATTTCTTGCAATGTATTTTTCTTTTTAATGAATCAAGATTTTGAATATTGTAATGCTCACTAGAACTTTTTTTTTTTTAATATATTATATGAGATATTTTAATATGTGTGTGTGTGTGTGTTGGGGGAAAGGGGGGGGGGGGGGGGGTTGGGTACTATAGTACCCATACCCGCACCCATCGCCATTAAATTTTGCAGGTAAATCCCTGTCCTCGCCCCCATTCCCATTGAGTAGGTATTTACCTTACCCATTATGAATATTTTTTGCGAGTAGCCATAGGGTCTAGGTAGAATTGTCATCCCTATTTGAGATGGTTATGAAAGAAATTTTTTGGACTAGTTGTTCAATCAAATTAAATTTGAAATTAAAATTAAGAAATATATTTAAAAGAAATAGAAAAAATAAATTAAATGCTCAACATATAAGATTGAGATAAAGCATGTGACTTAATAATAATGGGAATCATTATAAATAAATTTGAGAATTCATTCATAGGCTCAGATTACACGTGGTGAATCAATAGTAACTTTCAAGGTTTGGATGACACATGTCATTTGCAAAGAGGTTCAGATAACACATGTCGTTATATGATGTTTCGTAAATATTTGGTTCGGTTACAAACCACAATTATAATCATTATAATTATTGCATTAATGAGTTTTAAATAGCTATATTTGAATTTTGAATTTGAAAATTCTATTAAATACTTACCTTTTAAATAACTACCTTAATTATAATTAAAAATTATATTGGTCATTTGACTTAACTATTTGTTAATAACTACGAGTATTTTTAATTTTTAAAAAAATTATATATATAATCAATAATTTTTGACTTACATTCACCCTCATTTTGTCCTAAATAGAAATCACATAATTTTTAAGTATATTAATTAACATTTTCAAGTATCTGATATTTGCATAAAATTTTTAAATATAACTTTTACATTAATTTGTAAGTATAATTATTATAAAATTAATTTAAGATATTAATTTTTTTAAAATTGCTATCCTATATAAAGGTCCACTAAACTGCTATTAAATCATTGTCCTAATTAAAATCCAATTTGAATTTTATTATGATTATCTATATTTTTTATAATTAAATTATAATAATATTAATTAAATTTTTTAAATAATTTATTTAGGGCAATAATTAATGTTAAAAATGAATTTTATTTATAACAATAATTTCATATAAGTTTCAAGGACCAAATTAATTATTATTATATATTTTATGTATAATGTGAGAGGATATTTGTGTATAATTTTTAGATTAATTTGTAAGTATAATTATTATAAATTAATTTAAGATATTAATTTTTTAAAAATTAATCATAATCATATAACTGGTAGGTAGTGTAAATGTGATAATTTAAGAAAGAAATCTCATATTATTTGGTTTCCTTTTTGCAAGACCATTATTTGTAGATAGTGTAAATGTTATAATTTAAGAAATAAATCTGATATTATTTATAATGATTCCAAATTTCCAAAAAATATATAAAGGTCCATAAAACTGCAATTAAATTATTATCATAAATACTATCCAGATTCAATTATATTATGATTATCAATACATTTTTCAATAAAATTATATTAATCATGAACAATATTAAAATATATAAGTTTCAACAAACAAATTAATTATTATTATATATTTTAAGTATAATGTGAGAAGATATTTGTGTATAATTTTTTGATTAATTTGTAAATATAATTATTATAACTTAATTTAAGATATAAATTTTTTAAAATTAATCGCAATCATATAACTGGTAGGTAATGTAAATGTCATTATTTAAGAAAGAACCATTATTTGTAGATAGTGTAAATGTCATAATTTAAGAAAAAAAATTTATATTATTTATAATAATTCCAAATTTCTATAAATATATAAAGGTCCATAAAACTGCAATTAAAATATTGTCATAAATACTATCCAAATTCAATTCTATTATGATTATTAATACGTTTTGCAACAAAATTATATTAATTAATATTTTTTAATATAAACTGCCATGAACAATATATAAAATATTTCTCTGCATTTATAATTAGCATTCAAATTAAATTATTTCTAAAAATAAATTTCATGACAATTAATTTTTGTAAATTATGGTAAAGCATACCAGACCCCCAATATTATATAACATTAATTTGAATCTTATATGTCATGAAATTGGGGGTAAATATATTAAGTACAATTTTTTTTTCCTTTCTAAATCCTATATGTCACTAATTCTATACCTTTTCTAATTAAATTATATTAATGTTAATCAATTTTTGTAAATAATTTTATTAGGGAAAAAAATTATGTTAAAAGCATATTTTTTTATGAAATTAATTTAATATAAGTTTCAACGGACAAAATAATTATATTATATATTGTATATTTTAAGTATAATTTGGGAAGATATTTATGTATAATTTTTAAGTTTAATTTTTAAATTAATTTGTGAGTATGATTATTATAAATTAATTTAAGATATTAAACTTTTTTTAATTTTTAGAAATTTATAACTGGTATTTTTTATATTAATTAGTTTTTTTTTTTTGCAAGACCATTATTTGCAAGTAGTGTAAATATTATTTACAATAATTCCAAAGTGAAATGGAACACCCATTAACTTTTTCAAAAATTAATTAGAAAAGGTGTATCATTCCTTCATCTTCTTTGAATAAATGGCCCCGAAATATGACTTTGTGTCACAGATAACTCTTAAACATGATAATTTGCGTATATTGGTTAGGGTTGTTCGTATGTGGTTCGTGTTGGATCTTGTCATTGAAAAAAATACGTTCTCTTTAGAATTAGTCCTTGTGGACAACAAGGTTTGTATTCCAGAACTAATTTTATTTTACTTTTATTTCACATTTTATTCATGTTTTGTTACTAAATATTAGTCAGGAATTGTTTGGTTACACAAGGAGATAGAATTGGCGTCAAAATTCGCAAACAGCTAATCTATATCTTTCAGTCTAAGTTGGAAAGGGGGGGGGGTGTATGTGCTATCAAAGTTCGGTGTGCAATCAAATGGAGGAGAGTATCGTACAATAAGACATGCATATAAATTGAGTTTCAATATGAAAACAACCATTGCAAATCAAGCTCAAGCGGCTGTACCACATAATATAATTAAGTTCACCCTTTCATTGATTTGTTTCGTGACAATTTTGATTGTAATTACTTGGTTGGTTAGTATTTTTAGGTTAAGCAATATTGTGTTTTTTTTTTAAAATTAAAATTGTGGTTGATCTTTTGATTTACAACAAAATTAATGCATTTAATTCCATATTTTTTAGATATAATGGGAGTCCTTACTGGTGTAGGCAATGAATGGGAATACGTAAAAAATAGGGTCAAGTCCAGGCTTATAGTCGTGGAGCTTGATAATGAAGAGGCATTCCAAGTTCCAACATTGTGATAGACATATATATTTTTTATATATATAATATTTCAGGCATCGTTCCTAACATTTTAAAATACATGACAATTTTTTATTTATCTATTTTTTGTTCCACAATTATCGTTTCATATTCACTTTGTTTGGAGCTTTCGTCGATGAGTTAAACTCATTTCTTGCAAGTGGAGAGACAACTACTGTTATAGTTATTGTGCTCTTCTACAAAGTGAAGACATAGAACGATAATGACATTTTAGAACAGTAAAATTCGGCTGCTATCTCAGTTAAAACAAATGTTGCTATCTCAATCTTTTATACCAATTAACATTATTTGTGATGTTCTATTTTGTTTGTCTTTAGGGAATAAAAACATTAGTAGCACCTTTACTTCACAACAAATGTTGAACCCGGACATTCCTGAAGCTGTTGAGTTTAAATCAAAGATGACTGACACAATAGAAATTCCTATTAAAGGATTAAGCCAATTGCAAGATGAATCTAAGATGACCTTGAACAATGAATTCCTCAAGTTTACACCAAGGGCTACTATTCAATCAATGAGGAAGCCTCCCAAAGAAATGATATTGAATTCAAAATAAGAAAAAAAATTTCACAACATATTTCTTTACTAATTGTTATTTAATGTTTTTTTGCAGGATTTGAGTTTTGTCATACTAGCTACTATCAATTCTTTTGTTGATGAGGATAATTGGTATTACATTGCATGTCGTTGCCACAAGAAGGTATCTCCAGACTCTATAGATTGTACTATTGTGGTAGATGTAACAAGCACGTCATAAATGTCACTCCGAGGTAGTTAATACATATTTTAAATGTTCTCTATTTTTATTCATTCACCAACTCCAATAGTTCTATGTTTTTATTTATTCATACAATAATGACAGTTTATTAAGTACTAAACAAATATTGGGTATACTTAATTGTATTGTAGGTTGTATTGTAGGTTTTTCCTCAGATTGCAGGTCAATAAGGAAACTACTTCTACCATATTTGTAATGTTTGATCGTGATGCATCTATTTTGCTAAGCCAAACTTGTGTGGAATTGCTTGAATCTATCAACATGGTGGACAATATTTATTTTGTGTGCTATAAATCTACTAAATTAATTTTAGCAATCTATTAACCATTCTCATGCTCCATTTTTATTCTAATAAACAAATTTACAGAGAACTGTTTCACATGGTATCCCAAAGGAGTTGTTTGTCCTGCATGATCAAACTTTTTTGTTCAAGGTTGGTTGTGATAGGGGGTCTGGATCGAGACTTGATCCTTCCTATATGGTCAAAAGGGTTACAATCAATTCTGATTTAATCCAAAAGTTTAAAGTTTCTGAGATTGTTGAGGTTATTTTTTTAAAAACTGTAATGACTGGATAAATCACAAATAATTTATAGTAATTATTCGTTTAAATTACATTAGAATTGATAGGATTAGATAAATTTGACTAATTTGACTTCAAATTTTAATATATCGAAAATTTGTTTTGTATTAAGGCTTCACACCAAGGTGTCCCAAATTTGGATCCACAAGCTGGTGGATCAAATGCAAGAGCAACTGAGGAGGTTGCAAAGGTAATTATATTATTAACAAATTGTAAATAATTTATTTATTTTAAGTATGAACAAATGCTCAACACAACTAACACGTGTCATTTTATGTAAACAAGACCTAATCGGGAAATTTGATCAATCAGTGGTTAACTCTATAAAGGAAAAGACTAAAGTGGATGTCGTGGACTTATGTTCAGATTTTCCCAATGCTCTATTATTGAAAAGGACCTGTCCTATAGGAGGGGATTCAACATCACTAAAGATTCCTAAAAAAGATATCAAAATTGAGAAAAAGTAGAATAATTCAAGCTAAAAGATTGTGAAATTTCTAAAGAGAAACTGTTTTAGATTAATTGTTATTTTTGTCATATAGAATTTTCATTTTTATTCTAAGTTTCTGCATTTTATGTTTAAATTTCAGATCAATTTAGTCAAGGTTTTACCTAATGCTATTGTTCAACTAAGTATTTTCAATTTTCATGATATAAAATCAAATATATTTTTTGGATTTATCAAATGATTGATAAAGGATAATTTTTTGTTATTACAATTTTATAATAACTTATCGTAAGACAAATTGAAAAAACAATCTTTCTATTATTCTATACAATTAACTCAATTAACTTAATTATGTATTTATATATTATAATGATAATTATGATAATAAATTATTATATTATATTAATACAAATACTAATGACATTGATTATTAATGGATATTTTTTTTCCAATTATTTTTAGATGTTTTGAAAAGTCAAACTTTCTTTTTTTTAAAAAAAATTATAGGTAGTATAAATAATTTATTCAGTAAATAAAAAGCTTTGCTACAGTTTTTTGTTTATAAATAAATGAGATATTATAATTAGGATAATTTCATGGATCTTGATTTTATAATTTCGATAATATTTTTATGGATCTTGATTATAATTAGTATAATTTTTTATCATTACATTATTATATTACATTAAATATGAATAGTAAGTTATTATTTTAAAACTAAATTATATTAATTGTATTAATTTATTTAATGCCCAAATTCAACATACTTTTAATTAATTTTCATAAATAATTATTTAGGGCAATAATTCAGGTTAAAAACAAATTTTATTTAGGGAGATAATTTAATTATAGTTTCATGGAACAAAATATGTGTGATCATTAATTATTCTATAAATAAATTTTGGTCCATTAAATTGCAATTAAATTATTGTCCTAAAAAAAATCAAATTTGAATTCTATTATCATTTGATTTTTCAGAATTTTATTTTGTCTATCAAAATAATATTAATTTATTTGTGTATAAAAAATTCTATATTTAATCCCATTACAACTAATTAGCAGCTAATTTAAATTATTTCTAAAAACAAATTTTCATGTTAATTAATTTCTGTAAATAATTTATTTAGCGCAATAATTCAATAATTATACTAGGCTTATCAATGATATTACGTACAAAATAAAATTTTCAAATAATTAAATGAATTATTACAATAAATAAGTTATTTATGAAAATTAATTGACATGAAATTTATTTTTAGAAAAATTTAATTTAAATACTAAGTAGTCGTAATGATATTAAATCTGAAATTTATTTATCCATATAAATTAATAGCATTTTGATGGACAAAATAAAATTTTGAAAATTCAAATCATAATAGAAATCGAATTGGATTTAATTTAGAATAATAATTTAATTGCAGTTTAAAGGACCAAAATAAGTGTGATCAGAAGTTAGTTCTGTAAATATATTTTGGTTAATTAAACTGTAATTAAAATTTTGTCCTGCGAAAAATCTAATATAAATTGTATTATGATTATCTATACTATTTTAAATTAAGTTATATTAATTTTGTTACTTTATATAATGCCCAAGTTCAGCATACTATTAGTTATTTTTCATAAATAATTAATTTAGGGCTTAAATTTATGTTAAAATAGATTTTATTTAGAGCAATAATTTAATTGCAGTTTCATACACCAAAATAATTAAGATAACATACGCTGATTTTTGTAAATAAATTTTTGTCCATTAAACTACAATTAAATTATCATCATAAATATAATCCAATTTGAATTATATTATAATTTTATTTCTCCAAATTTTAATTTATCTGTCAAGATGCTATTCATTTGTTTTTATAAATTAATTCTAGATTTAATCTCATTATGACTCATTAGCATTTAAATTAATTTATTTCTGAAAATAAATTTCATGTTAATTAATTTTTTTAACTAATTTAGTTAGGGCAATAATTCATGTTAAAAATGGATTTTATTTAGAGCAATAATTTATAATTAGGATAATTTTTTTATTATCACACATTTTTATAATAACTTACCATAATACTATTATAACAAATAACAATCATTATTACCTTAAATACTAATTGATTACATGTTAATTATTAACTCAATTACAAGCATTCTTTTATTTATACTATTATCTTAATTACCTTAATTATGTATTTATGTATTATAATAATTAATTGATTAAAATGATAATTATAATAATAAATTATTATATTACATCAAATATGAGAATTGATGTCATTGATTATTTATGGATATTTTTTTGTATTATTTTCACACAATTTGAACATTCAAAGTTTCCTTTTTGAAAAAGATTTATAAGTATTGTAAATAATTTATTTTATGAATAAAAATCTTTGCGATAGTTATTTTATTAGTAAATGAGATATTATAATTAGGATAATTTTATCTTGATTTATAATTTCGATAATTTTTGTTAAGGATCTTGATTTTATAATTAGTATAATTTTTTATTATTACATTATGAATAGCAAGTTATTATTTTTTAAGTAAATTATATTAATTTTTTCAATTTATTTAACACCAAAATTTAGCATACTTTTAATTAATTTTTGTAAACAATTAATTTAGGACAATAATTTATGTTAAAAATGGATTTTATTTAGGGTAATATTTTAATTGTAATTTTATGGAACAAAATAAATGTGATTTGAAGTTATTTTTGTAAATAAATTTTGGTCCATTAAACTGTAATTAAATTATTATCCTAAGCAAAATCTAATTTAAATTCTATTATGATTTGATTTTTTAGAATTTTATTTTGGCCATCGAAGTGATATTAATTTATTTATATAAAAATTCCATATTTTATCTTACTACGACTAATTAGCATTTAATTTGAATTATATCTAAAAATAAATTTCAATGAATTAATTTTCGTAAATAATTTATTTAGTGCAATAATTCAATAATTATACTAGGCTTATCAACAAGATTATGTACAAAATAAAATTTCAAAATAATTAAATGAATCATTACATTAAATAAATTGTTTACGAAAATTAATTGACATGAAATTTATTTTTAGAAATAATTTAATTTGAATGCTTAGTAGTTATAATGATATAAAATGTGAAATTTATTTATATAAATAAATTAATAGCATTTTGATGGACAAAATAAAATTCCAAAAAATCAAGTCATAATAGAATTCAAATTGGTTTTATTTAGGGCAATATTTTAATTACAGTTTAGAGGACCAAAATAACTGTGATAAGAAGTTATTTTTGTAAATAAAATTTGGTTCATTAAATTGAAATTAAAATATTGTCCTAAATAAAATCCAATTTGAATTCTACTATGATTATTTGTATTGTTTTAAATTAAGTTATAATAATTTGTAACTTTATTTAATGCTCAAATTTAGCATACTTTTAATTAATTTTTTAAATTATTAAATTAGGACATTAATTCATTTTAAAAACACATTCTATTTAGAGCAATAATTTAATTGCAGTTTCATGCATTAAAGTAATTAAGATAACATATGTTGATTTCTGTAAATAGTTGTGGTCCATTAAACTTCAACTAAATTATTATCCTAAATACCTTCCAATTTGAATTATATTATGATTGTATTTCTCAAGATTTTATTTGTCCATCAAAATTCTATTCATTTATTTTTATATATTTTTATTTATTTCTAAAAATAAATTTCATGCTAATTAATTTTCTTACCTAATTTATTTATGACAATAATTCATGCTAAAAACAGATATTATACTGAATTTAAATTTACAAATTTTATGCTGAAATTTAATTTTATAGATTTTATACTGAATTTAAACAGATGAGGATAGGCTAACTAATAAATAAATCTAACTAAATTTCAGCTCATTGATTTGTAATGTTTTAAGTAAAGGTTACATTTTTTAAGGGTTTAGTTTCATGCCTATCATCTCTTACAGAACCAATAGTTCCTATAATTTATAGTAAATTTAGGAGGTAAGAATAGCTAACAACTTGAATGATTGACTAAATTATAACATATGTCCTGTACAAGGCACGGGTTATTATACTAGTAAATATTAAAAATGCTCTCATTTAAGAGTAATTTTAAAAAATATTCTTATTCGAATAACTCCTAAAAAATATTTTTATTTAGATATAAAGATTCATATTTACAATACAGGAGACAGATGTCTCGCCGGTTACCTTAAAGTGCTGCCAACTAAATAAAGATTGGGTGTAGCAAATGTTTACAGTATTTGAGCATAAACAAATCACTGATTGCAGAGAAGATGGGCTTGGGGATATAGACTGTGAAATTTTGGAATTAAAGAAATTATAGTGATTAATAAACAACAATAGACAGTTTTTCATCAAAGTCCCTAAGGATTGTATATTGCTTTGTAACTAACAAGAACGGATATGACATGGGACACAAATATCATGCGACATTAATATGGAGATACGGTAATTTTTTTAAAATTATAAGATATATATTAATACATATATAAAACTACTCTAAAATTAACATAAAGATTTAAAATTGAATCGTTCCACCGAATAATCGTCCATGCCTTTTAAATTTGGCGTTTGAAGGACTGTGGATTGTCCAACCAACAACTATGGACTGGTCAACTGAGATCTAGGCCATGACTTGTCGAGAGAAGAACCCAACAGGCCCTGAGCCTCATGGCTACGGGACTATGGACTAATTGATTTGATGTTTGGGCCATTTATAACCGAGGGACAGGTCCAGACTCAATCTCACAACTGATCTATACTGGCACAACCAACTCAACGTTATAATTGATGAACTCTCATGAACCAATAGGAGGGAAGCATTTGGGAACTATGAGGAGTTCGTGGGCCCCAGGCCTTAGGAGTCCAGTGTAACTCTCTTCATATTCCTTTTACAAATGTAACAATCTACTAGGATGCCATTGACACCACCCTAAAAATAGTAGGAATGATTAGAGGGTGACATACTGTTAAATATGTGTTACCAACTTTGGTCACGTCAAGTCACACATTTTACGCTGTGTTTGGTAGCAGTGAAGTAGCGAAGAAGAGAAGAGAAGAGTGCGGAAGTGAGAGGATCCTGACAATTTCTGTTTGTTTGGTATCGGTGAAATAGCGTGGAAGTTTTTAAAATTTTAGTGAGTCCCACGCTAAAAAACATCGTCACAAATATGCGCAGATTTGCGAAAAAATGCAAACATGCAACGCTATTTCCATTATTATCCTCTACCTTTTGTTACTTTTTGTTACTCTGGAATGATTTAAGTATATTATTGGTTGAAAATTTATAATTTTTATGAAAGTTGGTGTTAAATATCGTGAGTGATTACAGTTGGATATGGTGATTTAGAGTAAAATAATAGCTTGCATGTATTGCACTGCATATATCTATATATTTTTTTCGAAAAATTAAAAAAATATTATCAAAAAATTGGACAAACAGTGTATGAAATATTCGAATATACATATCACATATTCAAATATGTAATCACATATTCGAATATGGGATTGCATATTCGAATATGCATATCACATATTCGAATATGGATATGTCATATTCGAATATGCAATCACATATTTGAATATATTTTCTCCGTATCATTTCAAATTATGAAGGTTATATACGTAATTTTATTCTTTCATTCAAAATTCCCAAAAGTCAAAAAGCAAACTTCTCCTCTATTTCTTCTTTACTTCTCTCTAACCAAACAACTTCTATTTCCACTTTATTTCTTACCTACTTCTCTTCTCTTCTCTTCTCTTCTCTTCTCTTCTACCTACTTTCTCTTCCTCTATTTCTCGCTTTCCTACCAAACACAGCATTAAAGTTTACTAAACTATTGAGTTCACACAAACATTAGGAGTCTTCTGCACAAATGTATTGTAGTGAGTGAATAAAAATCACAACACAGAATTTATATTTTAAAAATGAGCATAGATATAATAAAATGTTAAAATTTATCTAATTAATATAGTATTTCAATCAGTATTGATATAAAAATTTAATATATAAAAGTAACAAATTTATAAAAATATAATTAAAAATATTAAAAGTGTCTCTGCGTTATCCAACGTCGATACTTTATTCAATATACGACAGGATACGACTACCATCCAAAAGTGTCCGTACTTCTTAAGCTTGTTGTAGATCGCTTGAGCTTGAGAACGGGAGGGAACAAATAAAGGATATTTACTAACTGGGAAAGGATGATAAACTCTAAATCTAATATGGTATAATCGTGGCAGAGATTGTTCGGTTTCGTGGCATGGTGATTGGTGGTCCACTTTCTAAGGGGGATAAATATTCAAAAGATGCAGAATTTGAATATACAGAAGAGGATGAATTCAAGTGCGTTAAATTCTGTAATTAATTGACGTCTTATAACAAGAAACATAGCAATTTGAAGATCATCAAATTACCATTAGGCACGAAAGAGACAGTTAAGGCTTAAAATATTTGGAAGAAAACTGAAAAATCTTGAAGCAGTTTGAGTGCGTGTTGTGGTTATGCATTAGGAAGGCTTGGACACATGTCATTTTAAAAGCTTCACCAAGTAACTTCTGCATTACTTTGGACATTTAACCTGAAATTGAGGACATATATATATATATATATATATATGTCCATAACTAAAGCAAAACCTAACACACACTAAATCTATCTTGGGAACAAGATGTAGGAACAAATAGCTATTTCTTTTTTCCGCTCGCTCTGATTAAAACAGTAATATATTAATAAAAATTAACAAATTTGTAATTGAAATATGACATATCAATAAAAAAATGATAAAAGAAAGGCTTATTTGCTTCTAGTATTGTATAGAGGGGATAATAATTTTCATCATTTGAGTCTTCTAGAAATAATTAAGCTCACGTGAAATGAAAAGTTCAACTTGATTTAAACATAGAAAAGTAACTTTTTGTTTTTTTGTTTTTTGTTTTTCTTTAAAAACAAAGTGTCAAGGATAATTATGCTTGTACTAAATTTTTATTGAATGCATGAATCTTAATTATCTTTTCACATGTAAAAATGATATGTAAGAAAGTTATTTTTCCAATGGCAAAATGCTACTTTTATGTACAGATGCGACATGAATATTTTTAAATGTTATGCATAAATTATGAGATGTAAAGGAAGTGCTTTTTGCAACAATTTTATTTGATTTCATTTTTTACTTTTTTATTTTTTATAAATGATAAATGTTATTAAATTGGCTTCAGTAAAATAGAAGTGAGTGCATGAAATGTGATATACTAAAAGAATGATAACTTAGTTCGTAAAAAAAAAAATCTCAAAAAGATCGACTGACTGTTATTTATTTTTAAGGATGTCATGAAAAACTCTCTTTTAATACAAAATGATGAAAAATACCTTTTATATTATTTTTGTGTAAGAGTGATATGCTGACAATAATGGTAAATACAAATAATATCTAGAAAATTACATGTAGCGAAAAGGTTTATGCATTTTCATAAAATAAATTATATAAAAAAATTGACAATTTAACCTAAACAGACTTTTTTAATGTTTTAATTTAAAAATAATGCATGCAAGAAAAATGATGACTACATTTTGATGGATTTTTCACATAAGAATTTTCTCCAATTGTAAGAATTTTTTTTTTATTCAATGGTCATGCAAAAATATGAGGGGGTGTAATATCAAAATTATTTTGATGATGCAAAATATCAAATTATGTATTGCAAGACTATAATTTTTATCATGTGATAAAATGCACGATTATTTTTATTTTTGTTTTTTTCATTCGTTTTGATAAATTATAATCAAATATTTTGTACCCTGTTAAACATTTACATATGCCAAAGGGCATATGATACATAATTAAAACAAAACTATTTACATCAAAAGCAAAAAAAAAAGGTGAGATAAATAAATTAAAAGTTGTTAATTTGATTAATTAAATATGACGAATTTTACTCTCAAAATATTTCTAGTAGAGTCGCTATTTGGCGCAACCAATATTGTGATGGGACTGCGGACCAAAAATTTTAAAAAATATAGAATTTCCACCAAAGTTTAATTTATTTATTTTTGGAAAAATGTTAGAAAACAAATATTTTAGAAAAATAGTCTTTAAAACAATTTTTGAATTCAAGAGTCAATTATGTGTAGGAAAAATATCAACACTTTACAATGTTTGTAAAAGACAGTTATCTCTAATTAATTAAACAAATTATTAATAACTTCTAAAATATTTGTCTCAGTCTAAAACATAACTGAGAATTAATCATGAGAGAAAAATATTTATGACAACTCTATTTATTCATTTATTCAATTATATATTATTATTCATTCATTATTATTTCATATTTATTTTATTCTTGGTACGTAATGATTTAATTTTTAATGAAGGATAAACTTGAAAAAAAAATATTTTTGAACTCAATAAAAGTAGTTCTTTACTCCTACATATCCTCTAGTATAATAAGGAACTCAAAGTAAAGTAATTCTTTTAAAATAAATATTGTAAATTGGTTAATTTAATTTTTGGAAAATGAAATTATTGAACTTCGTTATTTTTCGAAAGAATTTTTTTATCTATCACAACTCATACATTATAAAAACAAAATTAACAAAGGTGTCACATCTAAGTTAATCCCTTAAGATGAAAACATTTTCATTTTTATTTTAAAGAATTTTAAGACCACTAAGTTGTCATAATTTGTGTCCCAAAGCAAAAGATTAATTAATAAGACATCATGCATAAATTAATCCATTTTTATCTAACATTGGTGAGCTTCAACATATTTAATTTTGATATATTTGATTATTATTAGAAATATTAAATGTTAATTAATTTCTAAATTGATTAATATTAAACTAGTCTATTGTATTATTAACAATTATGATATCTAAATATGATTAATGAATACATAATAAAAACCATTGATTCTAATTGCATGAAAAAGGAATGGAGCAATAAAAACCATTGATTCTAATTTCATGAGAAAGGAATGGAGCAATAAAATAATGAGTTTTTTTTTTTACACCAAAAATATCCTTCAACCTACAATCGGAGACAATTCCTTTGAGGCATAGAGATTATTGAAGTGAATATTGTTTCTCCAAATAAAATCTTCTCCATATACATGGTCAAGAATTGAACCTCAAAACTTAGCTATCTACCAATTTTGTTGGACTTTATTGGTCTAAAATAATGAGTTAAACCTGATAAAACAGACCAAATAAATAAATGCACACATAAAAATTGTTGTCACTTTCATTATCATCATTGTCATTATTATTATTATTATTATTATTATTATTATTATTATTATTAATGATAAAAAAATTTGTGCCCAAGTTATCACAATTTATGTCTCAAAAATCTTAAGAACTAAGAAAATATCATAATTCTTTTATTGAAAATTCTCATTCTCTATCATTTTATTATATTATAAAAACTTGATTTTAATTGATTCTTTAAGATTATGAAATATTTTTATTTACTATGATTTTATTATTATTTTTATGACTATTATTATCTTGACTTTAGTGATAGAATGGGACGTTTATAACATAAAATTTGAATGTATACATAGATTATGAGACTTATTCCTTTATTATTATTATTATTTTTCACTAACTTCTTTTTTTATTATGCCCTAAAAGATACATGCACAAGCATGAACCTGGTCCACATAAGTAAAAGATCCAGACAAGAAATAGATTAAATTGGTCCGAGCCCAACCTAAGCAACAATAACAGCGGGAATAAAAGACCAATGCTCCTGCTATTCTCACTTGTTTTTTGCTAAGTTCACCCTTTATATTGTTTGAATTTTTTTTACCAAAATATCCTTGACAGAAATATGTTTCCATAATACAAATTACACAATAAAAATATATTTCCACTGTGTTAAAGGAGTGGGGCCTCAATACATAATGGAAATACAATTTCATTGTATATTGTTACAACGGAAACATATTTTTATTGAGTATATACCCCTATAACACAATAAAAACACGTTTTTATTGTGTATGAATTCGAAATAACAATAGAAACATGTTTTTGTTGTATTATTTGTTTTAAAAAAAATAACACAAATGTTAATTTTTTTAAAAAATTAATACAACAAAAACATGTTTCTATTGCGTTAACTTTTTTGAAAAAATTTAACTAAAATATTAATTATGATATAATTTACTCTTTTAATATTAATCGAATTAATTATGATATAAATTACCTTTATAAATAAAATAAAATAAAATTAATTATGTTACAATTTATCCTTTTAATAGTAATCAAATTAATTATGATACAAATTTATTTTTTTAATTGGTATTGAATTAATTACGATAAATTACCATTTTTAATAGTAATAGAAATAATTATGATGCAAATTTTCCTTTTTAATAGTAATCATATTAACTATGATACAATTTTGAAAAAGGTACGACAAGAAGGATAATTTGCATCAAAATTAATTTAATTACTATTAAAAAAGATAACTTGTGTCGTAATTAATTTAATTTCAATTAAACATGGGTAATTTATATCATAATTGATTTGATATTAAAAGGTAACTTATATTACAAATTAATTATACAACGAAAAAATATTCTCATTGTGTTAATTTTTTTTTGGAAACATGTTTCTGTTGAGTTAATTCTTTCAAAAAATTAATACAATGGAAACATATTTTCTTTGATAAAGTAGGTGGTGGGCTAAGAAGAAGAAAAAAAGAAAATGAGGGCAAACTGAACATTTTACTCTTTTTTGATAAAATAAGAGGTAAACTTAGCAAAAAAGGGGGTGAAAGTCCCAAAGACCAAAAAATGGGGTTGGGCTTAGTGTTATCCAACTTGGACATTCAGGATAACATTATCAAAATTAAAAAAAAAAAAAACCTAAGCCACACCTGGTCCAACAAAGGGAAGCTTGCCTCAACATTTATTTAGTAAACAATTAAAAACAATATATAACAACAACAACAACAATAAAAGGAATATTCCCATTTGGTCTCACTTTTTTTTTAATTTTTTTTATCCTTTAACTACTATTACAAATTATTTTACTATTCTATTTCAACTTCTTACATCGTTACATTAAAAAAAAAAAAAAACTACTCTAACTACACATACTATAAATCCAATTTCAAAAATAAAAAATGACTAGTGCTACTGTTACTATTATTACTACTACTGTTACTCCTCCTCTTCCTCCTACTACATATATAATAAATTCAATTTCAAAAAATAAAAGAATGGCTCCTACTATAACTATTATTGCTGCTCTAATAGTACTACTACTATTACTACTACTCCTACTCCTACTACTATTACTATTATTACTATTATTGCTACTATTACTACTATTACTACTACTATTATTGCTACTATTGTTACTATTACTGCTACTATTGCTATTGCTACTGCTACTGTTATTACCACTGCTACTGTTGTTATTGCTATTGCCATTGCTACTACTATTACTATCACTATTACTACTGTTACTATTGCTACTACTACTGTTGTGACTATTGTTACTGCTATTGTTATTACTACTACTACGACTGCTAGTATTGTTGCTACTATTACTTCTATTACTACTACTATTATGCTTATTGCCATTGCTATTGCTGCTTATGCTATTACTACTACTCCTACTATTACTGATACCACTACCATTGTTGCTACTACTACACTACTACTGTTACATCTATTACTATTACTACTACTTCTACTACTATTGTTATTGCTACTCCTATATTACTACATACTATTGCTACTACTACTGTGCTACTACTACTACTATGTTGTTACTGCTGATTTACTGCTATTGCTATTACTACTATTACTACTACTACTATTACTATTGTTACTGCTACTCTACACCTATTATTACTACTACTACTATCGTTACTGCTACTACTACTACTACTACTGTTGCTAGTGCTACTCTTGTAGCTACTACTACTACTACTATTGTTGTTACTGTTATTCTTGGGTTGCTAATACTACTACTATGGAGAGAGTGGGCGATTTGGGAGGTTCGATAAGGACAATGGGGATGAGTTAGGAGGGAATAATAAAGTAGGGAATTTTCAAACTACCACCGATGTCTCTTAATTTGTCGCTACACACAAAATATCAATAGTTATGATAATCATCTCGTAAGCCACATTAGAGTTTAAAATATTGACAGTTTTTAATGAATTGTCGCAAAAATGTTTGTCCACCACGTACCTTTTCTCTTGTATTATTTCTTGTCTATATATGTTCATTAACTTCTTCAAATTCAAATTCATAATTCCTTTTTCTAATGAAATTCTATGATTACTTTATTTTTTTATTACAAATAAAATCTTTTTTTTTTCAAATATCAACAATATTTCTATTCTTCCTTAAAATATGAAGTTGTATTATTTCTTGTCTATATTTGTTCATTTAAAGTAAAATAGTTTTAATTTGATTTTTTTTTAATGCATTATCTAAAAATGTGTTCTTAATTTTGTATATGTGTTCTACTTTCAAGATCAACTAAATGAAGTTGGTAAAGATTAATCATCTTTTTTATTTCACTTCCTTAAAAGAGATAGGAACATATCATAGGATGGAAAAATGCCATTTGGAGACTTGTTTTGTTGCATTGCTTAGTTTTGTTCCATGGGGATTTTTAATATACTCACTTTTTTTTTTTAGTTTGAGTACATTAACAACTTATACCAAAATTCTAGGACAAAAAACCTAACTACATCTTTTGTTTTAATTAATTCATTTTAGGGATATTATAGTAATTTAATATCTAATTTTTAAAAATATTTTAAAAAATTCTCCTTCTGTCCTCTCTCTCACATAATTAGTTCAAGTTAATGATGAGTGGAGAGCTTGAGAACCTCCCCAATCTCAAAGCCCAAGGTGACTATTAATTCAGGTAATTGATTCATGCATCTTTAAGGTCCTTTTTTTTTTTCTCTTGAATCTTCACATAATGGTTTTTGCCTATTTCATAGGAATAGATATTCACAAAATCAATTACAAAACAATTTCTCTAATTACATTAGATTAAAATCATTATGTAAACCAATGTTATTTTTTTCATATGGAAATTAATGGAATTATTATTCTTGAAAGACATGAAAGTGTAGCAGCAAAAGTTAATTTCTCAACAAATTAGTGTATCCATTAATTCAATGGATGTTCATTGGGACTACATACCCCATTTGGAGAACTTAACTAATGGATACTGAGTTTCTTTAAGAAAATAGTATCAAAGAGCCCAAATGGCAACTCCACCATATCATAGTAATCAATGTTCATCTCTTCCAAATTTGGCAACACATTCAAAACTTGGATGGTGCTATTTTTTGAATGCTTCATTCAAATTGCACACAAACACAACTTTTGCATATTCTTCAATTAACTCCAGTATGTTGAAACCTTCTCTAACATAATTCATTTGACACCAGATAGATAATCTAACAGCTTGAAATTCTCCAAGTCAGCAAGATACAAGTCATAATTTATTATTATTAGGACTTCTAATTTATTCATTTTCTTCATGAACATTAGTACTGAGCCCTTATTTTCTCTAAGGTTAAGCACTAGAATCTCAACCTTAGTTGGCTACAAATTGCACCATTTTGAAGTGAATGCTTCATATGCAAAAACGATTCAATAATCAGTGAAAGAGTACTCTCTCTCACTATGTGTGTCACTTTGTGCATTGATTTGTTGAGAAACTATTGGATACATTGATCATTAACATGAATTAATTATGTGAGAGAAAGGAGAGGAGAGAGAAACAAGGTTGTTTTATTTTTTTAAAAAAAAAGATATTAAATTACTATATATATATCACTACACTAGAATTGGGATTTAATGGTGATTGAATAGCGACATTTATAATAAACTGCCACTAAGATAAATTCTTTATGTCAGTTTAGAAGGTGACGTTAGAATTAACCAATATATGAGAATCTTTTTAAATTATAATTAAATTATTGACTTTTGGTCGCGCTACTTCTCTAATTCCTTTCACACTCCTGACTTTATTCCTTTTCCACCAACGAAACTTTTTACCTTGAACTAAGAAAAACAACACACACAAAAAGCACAAACCTCCGTGCCCTAGAATCCTAAAAGGAAAAATACTGCTCGTGCTACCTTCATTACTGTTGGCTGATGATCACTTCCTTCACCGCCGTTGGTTGACAACCGCTTCCTTCACTTCACTCGCCACTCAAGTGGTTGCTTTGTCTTCATAGCATGAGAGCTAAGACGAGATTTTATGACTTCGCTAACCTCGCTTCACTTCTCAGAGTGTCCAAGCCTTAGGTAATCCTTTATAATTCTCAAGCCCTGTCTTTTTCTGATTGAATTTCTCATGTTGCAATCCAATTTCAAAACCATTTGTTTACTTTTTCACGAAATTCCTCTTTGTTTTTGTTTGGATTCGTTGATTGTGAAACATGATGTAGTGTAGAGTTCAATGATGTGTGTGTGTGTGTTTTTTGTTTCTGGTATATTTGTAAATAAGCGTTTTATTTTGGGATAAGGAAAGAAAATAGGGTAATCAATTGCTACATTATGATGGTTTTATGTGTTTGGTGTAGGTCCAGTATTCGCTCCTTTGTACAACGCATAATTTATGTCGATGCTCACATTGGTATATTTAGGGATCGGTGAGGTATAGAGTTCAATAGTTCTGATTCATTATGTGGAATGTGATTTGTGCGATGAGGTGTTCTTTTGAATGGAAATAGGTTTTGGTGGCTTTGGGTTGTTAATTAACACTAATTATTATTACGAATTATACTATGGTGTTGAAGTAGGGGTTTATTTTAATTACTTGGGTAGTTTTTGGTGTGGGCAGCTGTGCCTTGCTGGTTTTTGTCAGAAAAGTAATGAATGTAATTTCCAGTGGTTGATAAATGGACATAAAATTCAAAATTTTAAATTAGAAAATTTCAAAAGATTGATGCATGTTTTAATTTTGCATTGGTAAGGGAAGAGACAATCTTATAGTATGTTTGGTTCAACATAAATTTGAGAAAATAATTACTTTTTTAAAAAAGTTCTTAAAAATTTGGCAAAAATAAGTGATTATTTCTCCAAATTAAGTTGAACCAAAGACACACTTAGTGATCAAATTTACAATTGCCACTAAAATATTTTAAGTATTAATTCCATTGTGAAGTTTGAAAATAGATAATTTCTTATTTAATTATACTGTATAAAATATTCATGATTTGTATTTTGTGTGTTTTCCTTTTTTTTTGTACTTATATAATTAAGCATATCTGATTCAATTTTAACTTTTTTGGACCTTCTTGCAACACCCAAAGCTATTGAAAAAAGTAAGAGCAGGAACTAGGCAGTGTCAAGCATCTCATCACACTCTATCCATCTAACTACTTGTGGGGTTAAAAAGCTTTTGGGGCTACGTGGGGGAGCAACCCAAGGCCATAATGGCTTAGAAGCAGAACTGAAGGAATGTTGGACTGGATAGAATTTCGTACTAAGCTACCTTGATCTTGATCATGATATTGTTTACTATCTATGTGTTCTGTTGTCATGATGTTTATATTAAGTAAGCTTTTTTCATGATTGTCACAACTTATAAAACCCCAAAACCTGTCTGTGGGAGGTTCTTATATTTTATGTGCTCTCATGTTTATGTTGTGGTGAAGTATTTGCAGTTTGTAAATTGCATCATCCTTTTTATGTTTGCAACTTTGTGTGATAAAAAACACCAAGTTGTATATATGTAATGCACATTCTATTGTTTCTCTTTTGTTATTTGTCAAATGTTATTGTCTTGGTTAAAAGCAATTTCATGTGGTAGTCAAGGGCTGGCCAAGATTTGGAGCAAATTTCTAGTAGTCTTATATCATTCTTAATTTAATGCTTTTTTTTAAATTAAAAATAGAATTAAAATATATGCCATGGAAGGAATGCATATTCCACAAGGAGAAAATATTTTTCAAGAACTAACACGAAAAAGATAGAATTTCATAATTAGGAGTTATTTTTTGGGTTTAATCTACTGCATTCAAGGTCATGTTGAACAAAATTATTAAGGACATGAAAATTCTCTTTACTAAATTTTAGGGATTATTTACTTTTGTTTTTATTTTTTATTTTTACTTTTTAATTACAAAACTGTCACCTTATTTTCATTCTATTTCGTGTTTAGAATTTATCTATGTCTTCAGTTTAGGCTAGGGGTTAATTTTGTGTTGACACTTTTAACCTCCATTTCTTTGTGGCCCAATTTATAATATTTCTAAATATAATATGTGGGATTTTTTATATAAAAAATAACTTTGTGCTTGGTGAGGCTATGGGCCTTTGCATTAAACTATTGAGATTCTATCACACTGTTGGATATGGTTATTAGGCTGTCTAGGAACCTAGGCTTATAGCATGTGAAGCTCTGATCATACAGTGTAGTGCATGGATCTTCCTCCTTCTTAAACTAATGCACAATAATCAAGAACAATGCTAAGCATTATTAGCTCTTTTATTTTATGAAACTTATAAGCCCTTAAGAGGGGAAAATTCTTGTATGATTGATAAAACGACCTTCCATGATTTAGGATTTATTAGGTTATTTTTTATTGCATATTTTTGATCAGTTTAGGATTTATTAGGTTTTTTTTTGTTGCTCACTATTATTCTTGCTAGGACAAAGAGGAACGAGAAGTTTGTTAGGAACAATCAAAGTAATTAATTAGTTAGGAGTAGTTAGAGTAACTAGAGGGGGTTAGTTAAATGAATAAATAAGAGGATGTAAGGGAAGTGGCTCTATTTTGTTCTGTTATCGTTTGTGAAACTGAGCATTAGCTCTAATGTAGAAGGGGAAAACCCTTTGAAAGGGGGAAACCTTTGGAAGGAGAGTATTCTCCTTATACTCTTTGTTTGTAATTCAATAAACATTGATAAAACCACTCTTATCTTTTCTTTCTCTGTGTTTTTCATTTCTCTCTCCTTGAAAACTCAATCGACATCTAGATTCCTAACAATTTTTTAGCTTAAGAACAACTTAGGGTATTGATTAGCTATGTTTGAAACCTACTAAAATCTCTAATCTTGAATTTCTACAGTTTTGAAGAGCACCTGGCTGCACAAAGGCGAGAGAAAGAAGAAGAAATAACGTCTGGTTGCTATTGGTAATGTACTTGGTGTAATTGAATACATATTTAAATTTAGGCTATATAAATGTATGCATACAAGTACTATTGTTGATTTATCTGCCAAATGTGATGATAAAAAATGAGTGTTTAGGAAGAATATATAGTATGTGGGTCATCTCCCACCCAGCTACAATATTTTATCTATCATTAAAATTTCATGGTTGTTGGTTCAATAATGCTAGAGGATTATTAAATTGTATATAGTAGCATACAAGTAGGTGAAAATTAAAATGTCACATGCATTCATTTTATTGTAATCCAACGCTCCTAATAAAGCCACTAAACTCACTCATGTGACCTACCTTCACTCTAATTTGATCCCTCTAATATCAATTTTCTATACATTACCATCCACTTCTGCAACCTTAACCTCATTCTCTAATTCTATCTTTTTCAATTTTATTCTAATCTTAATTCTATACATTGTAGTTTGTTCTCCACCTCTTTCTTTTCCAAGTCCATCCTTAATACACTACAGCCTCGTTTCCCAATTCTCTTTTTTCCAATTTGATTCTAATCACAATTCTTTAGGTCCCCATCTCCTTCTCCACCTCTCTATTCCAATTTGATCCCTATACGCTATTTCCCATCTTTTTAATTTAAATTATGTAAGAATTTAGAAATTAGGGGGAGCAAAATCCGCACTCTTTGATGATGCGTACTATTGGTATACCCATTGCCTTGAGATCCTTAACCTGAAGAAAGAGCTTTTAGTCATAAATATTAATTCCTTATAGTGAAATTAAAATTTAGTTAAAATATTAACTTTTTTAGTCTAACTACATTTTTAGATTCATGAATTTATGTCAAAGTCTATTTTGATATAGTACTGTATGTGAGAATCATAAAGTTGAAATAGTGAAGTGCTGACTACAAAATGCATGATCTATTGCACGATCTTGATGGTTAAATTTGAAGCTACAAATATGTCTAAAAGCATGAGGCATATGTCATTTTGGTACCAAGACTGTACAATATATATAAGTCAATTTTTCAAGTTCCAAAAGCTAATAACACTTCTTTTGACTACTAATTTGGAAAACTATTCAATTTCAGTATCCCACTAATATGTCCTCTCTGGTTTAACTTACTTGCGTGCATTAGATCTGAGCAACGTAGGCCTAAAACTTCTACGAAATGGTAACATGAAACACTTGCGGTATCTGAATCTAAATGGTAAAAATGAACTTTGATCCCTTCTTGAATCCATTTGTAGGCTACATCCATTATGATTAATCATTGTTTTACTTTGCAGCTCCAATTCTTCACAATATCATGTTCTTTTTGCCTTATTGATGAAGTTTCAAACCTGATTCTTTCTATGAATCTATGTTAACTCTATCATACCACTAGGAAAAAATAATGCTAGTTAAAAAGTATATAAAATAAAACAAGACTCATTATATGTATGAAAAAAATAAATTAATGTAAATTCTTTCTAATAGATATAGTATTAGTCCCACGCTTGGGATAAAAAGTCATTGCTAAAAGTTTTTGCATAAAGTGAAGTTGAATAATTGTAGCTTTGTTATAGTGTTTGTACCTTACGCAACCCATGGGTTTATTGCTTGTTTACTTTGAAAAAGAGATGTATGATACTTAACTATCTTACTTTAAACAGGTGAAGATTTATTATCTATTATAGCAGACTAGCCTTTTCGATTTCCTGCTACATTCACATTTGTTGTTAGAGCCTTCTCAAGTAAATGTAAATAAGTTTAATGCATAAATTTCCCTTGATCTGATCCAATTTTATCAAATTGTTAATTATGTAGTTTTGGACTTGGGATGGAGGTTTTTTTTGTTTATAAATACATGGGAGTCCCTCATTCCATGGAATGAACATAGAATTAAATCACGACTATGTGTATCAAATTTGATATAAGAGAATAGGCTTTGGATAATTTGTTAATGTACTATCACCATAGGTGTGGAGGCCAATCGTTTAGTATTAGTACAAGCAAAATTGTGTACAGCTAGCCTACTAACTCAACCCCACCATTCAACTAAGAATTGTGTGTGATTAGATAGCTACTAATGAAGGTCCATGATTTTAGTGTCCAATTTGATTTGTGTAGCTTTAAAGAAACATAGGGGCATATAATTTTTTTTAATGTTTGTGTCTGTCCAAAAATAATTGTTCTTTCTTTGTGAAGAAGGTTAATTGAGATGATTTTATCTTCATGAATAGAGCAATGTGTAGTGTGTACTACTTGGTCTCCATAAGTCCCAATATAAAACTTTTTCAATAATATTCATTTTGAAAATTATTGAGATCTTGGAGCTTGTAAGAAGAGAATTGAGTGAAGATTCTAGAAAACTTGTTTAATTGTATATTCTGACTAGGTAAATTGACCGACACCCTGTTGACACAAGATGTATCTTTCCATGCTCTGGATTGGTAAAACAGATTTGTTTTTTTGATAGCTGCAAGTTCACTGCTACTTTCTTTTCCTTTGCACCGTGGGTTCACTATTGTGGGTTCTCTCTTATATTGACTTAAGTAATTCTTCCCACCTTGAGTTAATTTTTTGTTTTATACTTGGAATTTGCTTCGCTATTTTTATAGCTTTGTATTTAGCTAGTCTAGACCAAATTCTTTTCTTCACCTGAGAATCCAAAAAAGAGGAGTTAATTGTCATGGAAAGATAGGAACTTTATGTTCTATTAGGAAAAAAAAGAAGTTAAACATAGAGGGTGGGGGGCTAGTAATTTCATGTTGTATTAGGAAAAACTTTGATGTTGTCGCAAAAACAATTCATAAGCCATGTGATGATGTTCATTGATTGGGACAATGTAAGAAGCAATGACCCATAGGAATTGAAGCTGAATTTTAGGTGCAAATAGAATGGGAAGAACCATAAAATTAAGAGGATATTTGTTCTATGGTGCAAAAAAAAACTAGGAGCCACATATTATAGAAGAATCTAGCAAGTGGCCAAGGCTATTTTAGGAAGGATATGTTAGTGTTCCAAGTTTTTTAATTAATTAGTATATAGAGAAAAATAATATATAGTGTATAGAAACTGTCTACATTTTTTCTTGCATACAATTCTTTTATTTTCTAATAATGAAACTGTGTAGCTAAGACAGTGAGCACATATTTCTTCATATATAATAATGAAATTATCTATATATAATATTTTAATTAATTAACATGGTTTTGTTCTCAATTGAATACAATTGATACTTGAGACAGTGGGCACATATTTCTTCATATTTGCTTGCTATGGTGGTGCTAGTTTACTATGTTAGCCACTTTTCTGGTGCCCATTTCAATCCCATTGTTGTATAGATTTTGCCACCACCAAAACCCCAAAAGGTTTTCCTCCATAACACTGGTAATTGTTTAAACTAAACTATGGTTATTAACTTATTATCCATTTAGGGGTTTTTTTTTTGGCTTGAACTATTCATAAAATCAAAATATTATATTTATGATGTTTTTGTGTGATTATCAAACCTATATATGCATATGAGCAACTAGATTTTGTATTAGTATTTTCTTACAATAAAATGTTACCATTATTATTTTAGTCGTGTTTACTTCAATTCTAATTTTTTAAGTGCTTATTTTGATTAAAATTATAGTCTAATTATGTAAGTGATAGTTTAATGCTTTATTTTTTGCTTCTTTATGGGCTTATGGTCTAGTATGTAATTAAGTTACAAAATCATCAAATTGTAATTATAATTTTACACTGACTCACATGTGCATCACCAAAGCACCAAAATGTGACATCGTATCTAGAAATTATTTCTACCACTAGCACTTGGTTGTTTTTGAAATTTTTTCTTTGAAGTTTAGAACATGGAAGTTAATGAAAAAGAATAAATGTTTCTACAATGTTGTCAAGTAATGTGCATATCTGAATTAAATTGAACTAATGATTCATAAAGCTACATTGTGTGGTGATTCTCAGGAATTGAATTGTTAATCCATTTTATTGTGATCATTTAAATTATGAACATAATTCTATCTTATGAGAAAGTTTAAAGGAAGATTAGGCATGCTCTTGGGGTTTCATGTTATCTTTCTCTATTGTGTTTTTGATGGAATGGGATTATCATTCTTTGCTAATTCTTTATTAAGGGTCAAGTAGACAAAGCATGAAGTCATTGCATTAGTAATTTGCAAGTTTAAAGATGATAGCATTAAATTTTTTGTATTTAGTGATGGATAGATCTTGGATTAAAATGCCACACAATACACTTGAGTATCAAGCAAGATTGAATGACTTTTTAGACTTTGCCTTTGAACACAACTCTATTGTGGGTACAATAGTATGTCCATGCAATAAATGTGGTTTTATCGAGTGGAAGACTCGACAAGAGGTGTATGACCACTTATTATGTAAACCGTTCCTAAAAACATACGCATTTTGGTGTCATCACGAGGAGACATTATTGGGTGAATTTGTTGGCCCTTTTATAATTCAAGGGAGCTTGGCAAGTGATGCTCATACGCCAGATATAGTAAATGAAGATCCGATGTATATGATGATAAATGATGCATTCAGACTATCTAGATGTGTGCCAATGAAGATCCCTTACTGTCATAAACCGAACATAGAGACATGAGTAATGTAGGTACTCCAGAATTGCATCAAGGAGCAACTAGTGGGGCTAAAGAATTGTATGATCTACTCAAAGTGGGAGAGAAACCATTGTATGAGGGATGTTCTAAGTACTCAAAATTGTCTTTCTTGGTGAAATTATATCAGATTAAGTGTTTATGTGGCATCAATGACAAAACAATGACAATGATAATTGAATTATTGCATGATGCCTTTGAACATGCAAAACTCCCATCATCTAATTATGAGGCAAAGAAACTCAATAATAAGCCTGGTCTTGATTACGCCAAGATACATGCATATCACAATGATTGCATGTTATATTGGGGAGAAGATGAAGATAGGGAGGAATGTAAAACATGCAAGACATGTAGATGGAAGCCACGTGAAAAGAAATGCATGGCTTAACTACTAAGCCACAAAAGAAATTGCTCGCAAAGATTTTGCGATACTTTCCATTGATCCTAAGGTTGAAAAGGATGCTTTCATCTTCAAAAAGGCTAAAAGTATGGTTTAGCATGCTGAGGATAATAATAATGATGGGATGATGAGGCATCCAAGAGACTCTAAAGCTTGGAAGAATTTTGATATGATACATCTTGTTTTTGCTTCAGACCCTCGAAATGTACAGCTAGCCTTAGCAACTAATGGGTTTAATCCCTTTGGATCTTTGAGTAATAGTTACAACATTTGGCCTTTAATTCTTATTTCATACAATACTCCCCATGGACATGTATGAAGCCAACAAACTTTGTTACTTCAAGCTTGATTACTAGAAGGCAAACGCCAGGAAATGACATTGACATCCATATGCAACCATTTATAACATACTTAAAGGAGTTATGGGAAATAGGTGTTGAAACATACAATGCTTCAAGGAATGAAGTGTTCATGATGCAAGCGTGTCTTTTATGGACCATTACTGACTTTCTAGGTCTTGAAATACTTTCTGGATGGAACACTTATACTAGGCTAGTGTGTACATCTTGTAATCATGACACAAGTCCTCTTCGTCTTCCATTTAGTAAAAAATGGCGTTTTATGGGTCACCATCTCTTTTTGTCTAAAAGACACAAGTTTCAGTTGAATAAGGTTTGCTTTGATGGCAACATTGAGGATAGCAATCCACCAAGACAATTATCTAGCTTTGAAATTTTAAAACAAATAGAGAATATAGAAGTCACATTTGGCAATATTAAATAACAAGTGCATATATCAAGACAATGTCCATTTTAAAATAATTATCCTTAACCTAATGCTTAAAAATAAGGATTTTATTTACTTTGTTTCTCTTAAATTTATTAAAAAACAATTTTTCTCTTTTTATAGATATGAATTTTATTCTTGAAAGAAGATAGAAACATTTTATTTCTTAACTTTTATAGTCACTATTACAAAATAATAAACTAATGGCCAAATTTAGCGATGAAAAATTATTTTCCTGTCACTAATTATGGGTCACAAAATTTTAACAATGATTTTCTTCGAAAATATATTTAAACTTTTCTATCACTAATTTTAATTTTTTTAATAGTGAATATTTTTTTTAAAAGAAATTTTTATTAATAAAAAATTAAATTTATGACAATAATTTACATTGATAAAGGGTGGCCGATGGCCTTGCTCCTACATATCCTAAATGAAATGGATAACTCAAACTACATAGTTCATTTTAGAAGATATTTTGACTTGGTTGTTATTTATTTATTCAATTAAAAGAACACAGTGTTAATTTTAATTTGGAAATAATTGGACGATCATAGCCAACCATATCCCCAAAACATAAGATCAACGGGGTGTCATACTCGAATTGATCCATTTTGTAGAAATACTCAGAATGTCATATTCAATCATAATACTAAAACATGATCAATGTAGTGGCATACTTGAATCAATTTTTTTAATAATATAATTTTATTTATTTAAACATTGTGAGAATACTTGAGATGTCATATTTAATGATATGTTCAAAACATAGGTTAATCAAACGTCATGTCCGATTGAATTAACCCATTTTTGTTATAATTTGTTTTCTTAGAAATAAAAACGACAATAAATAATAAAAGTAAAGTAAGGAGGACAATCGATGGATATTATTCCCATTTTGGGGAACATTGTGGTTATGGAAATCTCACTTTGTAAAGTTACAAACTTTAGCTAGTGTCAAGGAATATCAATGATTTTGAGAGATATGATGGCTCTAATTGCTCCCTCTTCTTTTATGTTTTCATTTTTTTTTCTTTTCCCATTTTTTAACTTGTATGGCAAATAAAAGAAATCATTTTCTCATAAGTCCAAAGTTATTGTCTTGAATGGATTGACAATTAATAACACGAACTCCAATATCATTGTGGGAGAATTGTGGGACCATCTTGATAAATTAGTTTATGATTTTCATACTTCTCATATTCTAAAGTTCTGAGTTCTAATACATGGGGGAGTTTTCCTTTAGTTTTGTTTGGTTTGAAAGAAATTAAATATTTATGCAAACAATGATATTTTCTTTATGTGAAAAGACAGTTAATGGTTTGAATCATTCAATCAATCATATTATCTGTATGTAGAAGATGAATGAATGAATTAAATCCATGTTAAAAGAAAACAATAAATTAGAATATAAATTATATTTAATATGTCTTTGGAAGTTTTCTTAAATTTTCTAACAGCAAAATCGATGTAACTATACCTACTTGAAAAGTCTAATAAGGATGTACAAATATTGATTCAAATTGTGTAGATAAAAAGGTTTTGACTTCACCTACAATGAATACAAGTCAAGGTGACTAGTAGTCTCAATCAACTACATGAAACAAGAATACAAATTCAAATCTTAAGGAAGTAGCTTTTATGAGGAGGTTGCATAATTTTAGTATTGCTCTTGCCAATTGAATGAATTTTATTCCCACCAGCAGATTAAATATGCCAAACTTATGCATGAGAATATCTTATGGTTTAAACAAAATGAATAAAAAAAGAAAAAACTCTCACTATAATGCAATGTGCTTTGACATATAAGATAAGTAGATAACCTTCCTTACCTCCCTAAATTTTTACGTACTGAAACAATAAGCCTAAACTAATCATTAATGGACCAATAAATATTCTTTTTAACACAAAAGAAATATGACCATGAACACTCAATCATGACAAACCCACTACACACTCATCTAGAGCCTAAACTTGAATTCACATGAACAGTGAAAACCTGGGGTACAATATAGTTCCCCCACCACTAATATAAATAAGATCAAACCTGAATTTGACTCCAACGTCTTGTCTCTAGGTAATTTCGAGAAACAATGCAAAAGTGAGTCGTTTGTTCCAGTTAACTAGTTAAGAGAACTCTTGTATTTAGCTAACCAGGAACTATATTAAGGTTATGTTTTGATTTGTGTAATGAGATGAAATGAAAAGAAATGAGATGTGGTAGTAGATATCATTGTTAGGAGTGTTTAAAAAAGAATGGAATAGAATATTATGGAGTATATTCAAGTCCGTACTAGTTATATTATTACATCACTTAACCCTTATTTTGGTGGCACAATTTGGGAGAAATGTGATAAAATAAAGTTTCTTTTTATTAATATATTTCTTAAATTACTTATGTATCCCTTTTAAAATAACTATACTGAATATAAGTTGTCTTCCATTTTACTATTGTGTTGATTTGTTTTATAACTACATTGTTCCAATAGTTAATTTTATGATTCATGTTCAATGCTTATTTTTAGACAAAAAAAATCATATTTATTTTTACTTAATTGATGACATGCAATAGATATTTTTTCACTTTACACATACACATATTTTAATAAAGGGAAATGAGGTATGTATACCTCATTTTGAAGTGTATGGGGTCAAAAAAATAGAGAAAAAAAAATGGAAAAATGATAAATATAATAAATGATTTGATATTGTGAAAAAAAAGGAAGAGATGTAAAGAAAATGAGGTAAAAAAGAAAGAATACAAGAAAAATGTGAATATATATTAATAATAACTCTTTCATAATCCTGGTACAAATCTTGAATTTAGTAATGTATAATACTTTTCTTATTAGTTTTCATAGATTTTTTTGGGTTACCATGATATTAGTATGAAGTATCCACCGTCAGAAGCAATGACTAATCTCTGCCGGGGACTGTGAGCGAACACAAGGTGGGTATTCCCCTCCCAACATGGTCTATTCCATACCTAAGGCCAGGATTCAAACCCTAGACAACTTGTTTAAGGGACACAAGCGACTACCACTTGTGCCAACCGATGCTGACGCATATGCATAGATTTGACGCATATGCATATTTCACACAAATTAAAAGCATAATTTATAGTTTAGTTAATCTCTAATGTTGAGTTTAAGCAATCAAATTTTGAGTGAAGTACTGGGTCTCACTATTCCCACTTTTTTTTTTTCTAATTTCACCCCTTAGTTTTACAAAAATGTATAAAATGACCATTTTATCCTTACTCTTGTTTTCTTATCTCTCTTTATGCTTTCTTCACACCCAACACCACCTCATTTGCTTGCTTCATTGATTGTTTACCCATACAGCTCTTGTCCTCCTCTCTTCACCACTTTGCCTACCTCAATGCACCCCACCAGAACTCAGCTAGTGTTGACAAAGTTTTAAGCTCAGCACACCTAAAAAGATCATTGTAAGGTAGCCATCGTCTCATTGTTCTCTTTTGCCATTGAATTTTTTTTTAATAGTTACAAATTCAACAGAAACATGTTTTTGTGGAGTAACTTCCACAACGAAAATGTATTTCTATTTTGTAACTTGTCAAGTTATCCAACGAGAACATATTTCCGTTTTGTAACTTGACAAGATACAAAACAGAAATGTGTTTCCGTTGTATAATTACAAAATTATGGACCTTTAGACACTTGTCTGGCCTAATTGATTATTGATTGATTGTAGGATTTATAGACTAAAGTTGGAATACATTTTCTTTTGATGAAGTTAATATACCAAGTGTTTGGTGGAATGTGATTAAAGCGTGCAAGGATGCTTTTGAGCATATGATAAAAGGAAGTGATATTGCTCTAGGAAATCTGATAGAAGTATGAGATAAAAAGGTTGGATATAAACCCCCAAGATATATTTCCTAATTACAGTCAATTTTACACTACTACAGAGGTATATTGAATAACTAATTATTAAGTGTTGAAATTTTGTTTGCAATTTATTATGTCTATGTCGTTGTACTGAGAAAGGATTATTGGATTCAGGTTATTGCAAAACATGATGATTTGTTGAAGTAGGTTTGATGAATTGGGAAAAGGTGTGGATTTGTTATTGTCATAGAAAGGTTGGAGACAGGACGAAGGAAGACATTTGTCTTATTGTCTTGTGAACGAGGAGGAAAGTATAAACAATACAAAGATGTGTTAACCCACAAGTCTACTAGAACCAAAAAAATGTGATGGTCCAATTAGACTAAAAGGGAAGTCTAGGAAAACATTAGATGGAGACTTTTTGTACTTTGTGGATTTCATAACCATAATGTACTTAAACCATTATTGGGTCATGCATTTGCAGGTCAATTGAGTAGTGAAGGACAATCTCTGTTAGATGAAATGACCAAAAACATGGTGAAGCCTAGTTAGATTTTGTTGATAATCAAAAGTCAAGACTAGAGAATATCAACACTATCAAAATCATATATAATGCACAAAAAAATATCATCGACATGAAAACGGTCCAAAAACTGAAATGCCACATCTAATGAAGTTAATGGAACGTGATGAATATGTCTATTGGTATAAAAGGGTAGACATTGAAGATGTTGTCAGAGATATATTGTGGTCACATCCAAATTTCATCAAGCTTTTAAATGCATTTCCCATTGTGTTGATTATGGATACTACCTATAAGATGAACAAATATCGGCTTCTATAAAATGGTGGTTATTGGTATTATTTCAACCTAAAATGACCTTTTCTGTAGCATTTGCTTATTTGGAGTCTAAGCGAATAAATAACTTAACATAGGCATTAACTAAGGTGAAGGATTGTTTGTAAAAGATGATGTCTTGCCTTAAGTTATTGTTATTAACACTGATCTTGTTTTGATGAATGCATTGCAATCTGTCTTTTCGTGTTCAACCAACTACTTATGCCAATTTCATATTGCTAAAAATATCAGAGCAAAATGCAAGATGTATATGAGTCCCATGGAAGATTAGGACAAAGTGTTGGATGCTTGGAATGGGTTCATGTTATCTCCTAATGAATATGTGTGTAACCAATGCCTGACAAGCTTTAAGGAGCTATGTTCACATTTTTCTTTCTTCATTAACTATGTGAAAAATACAAGGTTGATACGTCATAAGGAGAAGTTTATCATGGCATGGACAAATCGAGTGATGCATCACAGAAGTACAACAACTAATAGGTAATTATAGTAATTGCTATATTAGCTTGACACATGTTATTTATAATAATGCGCTTTTGTTGATAAATGCATATGTTTCCTAACAGGGTTAAGGGCACACATGCATCATAGCTATGTTACTATCAAAATTTAGCAAAATTTTCTAATGCAACCTTATAGCACAATCATAATCTCAAATGCACTAATGCAATGCAACGGCAATTAGAATATGCTCAATCATAAAATTGTAGAATAAAGCATATATTGAGTAGATATATAGAGAGAAGATTAGAGGGTGATCTAGGGTTAATTCACAAAAGTCTTGTGAAGACAATAACTTGAAGTGTAGTTAAAGGTTGCTCTTTACTCTTAAATGTTGCCCATATACAGTGTGGTATGAATAGTAGTTGTGAAGCACTACAACCAATTTAGTGAACAAATAACAAAACAAAAAAAATGAAATCATCGTATCCAAATAATAAAACAAAAATATAAAAACTATGAAAATAAGAGTTATAATAGTCCACAAACAATAAGTAGAAAGGCAAATAGATCCTAGAAATATGCTAATGAGTATAACAAAATGCCTAATAATTAAGGGAATTAAGAAACTATGGGCGAATTCTTCCAAAGTTATCCTTCACATGTAAACCCACGAGGTGAAAGAGATCATTGGGAGGTATTTGTTTCATAGTGGTTAGTGAGAATAAAGGGCTTGTATGATTGCCAAGCATGGTTACCATAGCTATTAGCAACTTGTCATTTCTATATTGGGCATTAAGAACAATCCACATGAGATAAGCTAAGGTTTGAGCATCACCTTCCTAGGATGCTTCATTTTTTGAATGATTTGTGAAAGTGGAAGTTGAAATTTTTCTCGATCTCGTATGCCTTCAGCACTGAAATGACAAGTGGGTGTAATATTAAGGTGTGAAAGATGTGGTTGTGATGCCCTTGGAGATGGAAATGGAGTTCATGGTGTTAGATTAGGTGCTATCTAAAACCAAAGAGAGTAATTATACAATTTAAGTTGCTCAAACCCAACAGATTATCCTATAATCTAAATATTTTATAAAAAATATTTCAATCAGACCAGGCCATGGGTACCCTTAGAGATAAAAATCTCAACAATATGAATCAATCATAACTAGTGTATAGGAAACCATTTGCATCGCATTTATTGAACCAAGTAAATAGAGGAGAAATGTGCATGTACCAGGGCTAGTGAAAAAGGGATTCTGATGTAAAGGCTTTTTAATGAAGGGGGAAGACAAGGAATAGAATAGTGAAAAGCGATCCCTTCACGCTTTTTATTTTTCATAATTGTCGACTCATTGTTGAAAGAGACATGTGTCACTTCGAAAAATCCTTTCAGAAATATGAGGGCACCTACCATGGGATTCCACACTTCGCATGCTCAAAAGTTAAAGCAAAGTTTTGTCTTTGCTAAGCAAACTCAGTGTCACCTTACAAGGTCAACAAAATAGACCTTTTTCTAATATTGTGGGGCAACATGAATGGTTGCCTAACAACCTTTATTGAATTGCAAAAATTAAAGGTTGGGGCCATTGCTTGGTGTCATGGGCTGACACAGGGTGAGTGTTAAGACAAAGGACGAATCTATGACCCTCATTGTATTTTGATAATAACAAACAGTCTTATGCTTTGATCATCTGATCACACATTTTCAAACAGTCTTATGGTTAATCATCTGATCACACATTTTCACATATATTCGCTATCATCTTATTACACGAACTATGTATGCATCTTAACTTCCTAAGACGATATATATATATGTGTGTGTGTGTGTGTGTGTGTGTTAAACTTGTCTTTTTATAGCTATGGTATTCGAGACCTTTTTGTTTCTTTTGAAAAGCGCACCTATCCTCGATAAGAGTCAACTTTACGCTTAAAAGTAGGAACTTGAGTATAGATGTCAGTACGAAAATAGATATGCCCATTACAACGACATTGAGTATGAGAAAGGCTAGATAAGCAAACTGCTTTATCTTATTAGAGTAACTAGTTGATGAAAGGCATTAAATGCTGCATTTAATGCTCCAACAACTCTTTTTTGCTTTTATAAAACCAAATGAAGGATGTCTCCAAATTAAGACACTCACAACGGATACTTTTGGAAGAATCTTATAAATAGAAGAAGTGACCTTAGTCACCGTGTGGAACTTGCGATATATATATATATATATATATATATATCTCAATCTGTAATCTCTAAATACATTGCTTGTAAACATTTTCTTAAGCTTTATTGTATAGTCATCTGATAAGAAATTAGCTTAAGCACAATCAACCATTTCTCTAAGAAATTGGTAGAAGCCTGAAGAGGCTTTGATTCAAAGAATACTAGGGTTTTTGCTTGGAGAGGCAAGTTAAAGACTACTTTGGTTGAGCTTGAAGACACTTGGTTAAAAGAATGCTTGTAACTTGTTTAAGTTAGTGGGACTTGATAGTTTGCCAAGAACTGGACGTAGTCTCTAGGGGAGACGAACTAGTATAAACTTTTTGTGTTTCTCTGGCTTGCGTTTTTCTTTCGTTATTTAAACATCTTTTAAAAATCTTTTGTTTAACCTTTCAGATGAAACATTCTTAAAAGGTTTTTGCGAAAATTTGGTATAACACAATTCAACCCTCTTTCTTGTGTTTTTACAGTTTGGTATCTGAGCTCAGCCTCTAAGGGTTGAGCACCTCAACAAGTGATAGAGGAAAAGATCCTTATGGCAAACCTTGAAGGACAGTTCATTCCTGAAGGAGCCTCTTTGTCAAGGCCTCCAGCTTTCAACAGAGAAGATTATGCTTACTGGAGAGATAGAATGGAAATGTATAGCAAGTCCACTCATTACAGTATCTAGAGAATCATAACTCACGGAGATCTCATTGTAGCAAAGCCAAAAAACGAATACAATCAAGACGACTTCAACATGCTACAACAGAATGCAAAGGCTAGGTATATTATAACCTGTGCCTTATCTAAAACTAAATATAACAAATTTTGCAGCTGCAGATCAGCAAAGAAAATGTGGGATGCTATATGCATAACATATGAAGGTACTGAAGATGTCCGTTTAAGAAGAGCAGCAACTCTTCAAACACATTATGAGATGTTTACCATGAAGGAAACAGAAACCATTGATGAGATGTTTGGAAGATTTCAAACAATTCTTAGCTCAAAACAACCTCAAAATTTTGGACAGTCTTCCAAAAGTTTGGGAACCCAAGGCTACAATCATAGCTAAAGCTAGGGACATTAAGACTTTAACTCTTGATGGGTTACTAGGAGCTCCAAGAGTCCAAGAAATTCATCTCTTTAAAAGAGATAAGATCAAAAGCAATGACTCTATAGCTTTAAAAAGTGGAGAAACTAGTCGAAAAGCAAACGAAAAGATAAAGACAAAAACTAGAAATAAAGCCCTAAAGGTTCAGTCTGATGAATCAAAGAGCTTAGACAAAAGCTCTAGCTGCTCCACAGACGATAAGATTTCTCTCATAACCAAAAAGTTCAAGAAGATGCTCAAAAAGAAAGGAAAATTTAAGCAATCCTCTAAACGAAAAGACAATAGATTCAGGAAGCCACTTCAAGAAGAAAACAATGAAATTATATGTTTTAAGTACAAAAAGCCTAGGCATATAAAGGTTGAGTGCCCCAAATTAAAAAGGGATGGAACTCAAAGAAAAAGAACAAAACGAAAAGTTTTCTAGCAACCTTGGAAGATCTGGACAGCAGTAGTAGCTGTTCAAACAAAGAAAAAGCTAACATTTGTCTCATGGCGAATCCCGAAGAATTAATACTTGAGGTAAAATCTGTTCCTAAGAACAGTTTGTATTCGTTTGATATTGTGAATCTGAGTTTGATGATGAAGAAGATATGTCCTATGACACTCTTTTTGCAAATTCTCACACGATCGCTCTTGAGTATAAGAAATATAAAGAGAAATATAAAGAAGCTATTTTAGAAAATGAATTACTCAAGAAAGATCTAAAGAGTATGCATAAAAATCAAGCCTCAGATCTTGAAAAGACAATACTTTTATCTGAAGTCGATAGACTTAAGAAAGAGGTTATTAATCTAAAACAAGATTTGGCTGAATTTGTGGATGGGTTTTCAAAACTACAATTGATTTTGAAACACAGAAGGTCTCCATCTGCCAAATCTGGCACAGGTTTTGAAAAAGACAAAGACTCTAAACCATCGTCTTCTAAACCTTATTTAACCTTTTGCAACTTTTGTGGAAAGTCTGGACACACATCTCAAAGGTGTCAACACAAAAGAAAACAAATGTCAAATAAGACCATTGGGACTAACAGAAAAGGACCCAAAAGTATTTGGGTACCAAGATCTCAAATAATTCCTATTATAGATATCCTTAATAATAAAAAAGAGGGATTCATTTTGGTACTTAGACACTGGATGCTCACGTCACATGACAAGAGAAAGATCTATGTTCCTAGACCTCCAACCACATGAAGGAATTGTTTCATTTAGAAGAAATGGAAAAGGCAAAATTATTGGTATAGGTAAAGTTGGTAAGCCACCTCTTCCTTCAATAGATAATGTGTTGTGTGTTGAAGGACTGAAATAAAACCTACTTAGCATAGGTCAATTTTGTGATAGTAGGTTTGTTGTGTCTTTGACCAAGGAATCATGCATAGTCAAAAGAAATGATGAATCTGTTCTTTTTACTACCAAAAGGCATAACAATCTGTACAAGATTAAGTTTGAGGATCTAAACAAACACAATGTTACATGTTTAATGACCAAAGAAGATGAAATGGATTTGGCATAAAAAGCTTGCACACATAAATTTGAAACATATTTCAAAATTACTTAAAAAGGTGTTTTTGATATTAAATTCATTTATACAAACCATCAATGGATAGATATCTTCACATAGGCTTTACTAGAAGAATGCTTTAATTTTATAATAGAAAAATTGTACATGAAGGTCTTGCATGATTAGATGTCTTGTATATATCAGTCTTATGATTTATCATCTTATCTCCATCTTACTAACACATGTGCTTTAGTATGTAAAAAGGTGATTATTATCTGATGTTACCGTTTGTTGTTTAATATTAATTCTCATCGATAACCCCCAAGAAACGTGTGCCGCTTTTCCCTACCTACATCACGTCTCATTCAATGCACGTCCCTTTTGTACTATCAAACCCTTTAAATATTCAAAAATAATCGCCTATTCTCTTCACACTCTCAGAAACCCTTATGTACTTTCAATCTCTCACTTATAAACCCTCTAACCTCTCAAAGACTTGCATTCATGGCTACTCCAAGATAGCTTGGCCGCAGGGAAAGATTTCTTGAAAGTGACTTCGTGTCTGGCAAATGGTAATCTGAAGAAACTAGAGGATGAGGGTTTCCCTTTGACCCTCTTCATCAGACACGTTGGATGAGAGTCATTCGTACAAAGGAGATCACATTGGTACCACACTGCCTTATACCTACTTCTAGGCTTCTGCGTCTGAAGTTAATGGGACTATCACTGGAACAATGGGCAACCAGATGATTATCATTTCCACTAATTCTATTGCAGCAATGTCTGGCTGCAAGGAAGAAGGCGACGTGTTCACCGAAGACTAGGAAAGGGCCATCACCCCATAAATAGTCAACCTGGCTCTGTATGGGCGTCCCAAACCCTAATCAAACAACAAAGACGTGTTGAAGAAATTTCTGTATTCATCAAACATGAAGAGGGACTGCAGACTTATTCACAACATCCTTCTACACATTATCCTACCTCATAAGGGCTCAAAGGAAAATGTATCTTCCAGAGATAGATTCTGCCTGTACAAGATGCTCACTAGACAAAAGGTGAATATTTCTGCTCTCATTCTGGACAACTGGAGGTCATGCCTCACCAAATCCAAGGAGTGCTCTAAAAGCAAACAAAGGTACCTGATTCCTTACACCATGCTCTTTACTAAGATTATCAAACAGGCTGGTGTAAATGAATCTGGCTAGGAGAAGAAAAAGCAGGGTTTGGAGATCGACGTATCCATTATAAGGAAGATGAGGATATCCTATCTCTTCCCTGGATATGTTGCCATGTACCCTGAGCTAGCAGTGATCAAGGAAGAACCTACTGATGAAGTAGTCGGATATGCTTTCTATGTAAGATCGTCTACTGATCCTTCTGTTGGCCCGACTTTTGTTCAACATCTTCAACCACCTCCACCACAGACCAAACCTAAACTACCCATCAAAAAACCATCCCAAAAAGACACATAACCACAAACATATGACCAACCCACTTCCCCACTTAAAAAACAAAAGCCCCTCATCATTCATCTGAGACCTAAACCAACCCCCCAACCTAACTCAAACAATGACCTTCCCATCAAACATCTGCTTACAACCACACACATAATCATCCCTGAACCATCATCAAGACAACCATCACTACCTCCTATTATCTGTCCCTGCAAAACCATCCAAAAAGTCTCCAAAGTCCAAGAAAATCAAAGAACCCAAAACAAGAGCACAAGAGGCAAGGCAGTTGAGAAGAGTTAAACCCGAATCAAAGAAAGCTGAAAAGAAGAAGAAGGAAGAAGAAGAAGAGCTGATTGCTCAAGAGGAGGAGTAGATTGAGGAGGCAGTGCTTCAATCAATCATTGAGCACTCGCTACAAACAGCCCCTGAGGAGCTTGATGAGGAAGAACTGTTTACTCAAGAAGACATCATCGCTACCTCCAAAGGAGATTGCCAAGATCCTTCTATGGCAAGTGCCTCAACCTGTATCTATATTGCAAGTCTTCTAGTGTCTTGCAACAGATCTCACGGCCAGACCAAGAAACGATCAGTCAGCCAAAGCTATTACATTCGTTTGCCAGAAGCTAAAGACTCTTCGTCTAGAGGTTTAGCAGAACCTATGATCGACGAAGCCTCTACTGATCTCCACTAATTAGAGACTCCTCCCTCTGAATGCCTTCAATAAGACATTACTCAATACAAATATCCAAAGTCTCAAAGCATCGACAAATCAGTAGAATATGAGCCGCCAAAACCATTTGACCAGGAGATACTTCAAGCCTTGATCGATTACGAATTGGGTGAAGTCAACAATTAGAAAATGTGGAGAACAATTGTTGAAGAAGAATGGCCTTTGCTACGCCATGGGTTTGCGGAGAAAATGGTAGACAATGAAGATGCAACCTCAACTCTCTCTTACGAGCCCCACATCACTCCATACATCTAGGAGGAAGGGTACAACACATTGTCAAACGCACCCATCTTCGTCTACCTTCCCTCCACCTGAATCGAATTCCCTCATAGATATGAAGTATGTAGACAAAGGGGAATCCTCTACCACACTTCCCCTTTCATGCTCAAATGCAATTACTCTGAATATCTAATCATGTGCAGAACCTATAACTACAAGCCAAAGATTATCTTATCCTCTCGCCATCCGTCCAGAAGACAGTTCAAACTTTGAAGAATGAAAGATTGGTGATGATGACTGGGAGCTAGGCAGAGTAATGTATAACTTTCTTCAAGAGAAGATGCAGGTCTCCTTTCATTATGCCATCTACGAGAAAGGCTGTCCTGACCTTGAGCTAGGTTCGCCCATACTTATGGCAAGACGAAAGTTGCTTTTACTAAAGCCATGGACAACCTTCTGCATTTGCTGTCAAAAGAAGTTCAACTATCAAAATCTATCTATGGGGAAAGGCAAATAGCCTAAATTTAGACGAGACATCTGATGATCAGAAAGAGAGCCCTCTCCCCTACTCAACTGTCTATACTAAAAGGGAAAGAGACTTTATGGAGCGCAGACCGAAAAAGGCTTCAAGATCATGTAGACGCACTCAAGCATTGTCTAGGTCTAATTGTTGAGGAGAAGACCACCCTGAGTCACTAAGCCGCTATACGTCCCATTGGCCACTAGGTGCAAGTCTCTCCAGCTCCTTTTTCATCTGATCCACACCCCACTACCCACCTTATCCTAAACCGTCTGCATACCTATTTGTTCTTCTCAACAAATGGAAACACTTTTGAAGTTTTCCTGCCTATCGGACATTTTTGGCCCTGTGGCCCTCCTGTCCCCTATGTCTTCAATCTTTGTTTTGTAGAGGAACCTGAAGAAGACCCTTCAGACGTTCGTCAAGAGGTAAAAGAACTGAAGTAATTGTTCAACGTTTGGAGGCTGCACTTATCAATGAAAGCAAGAAGCGAAAGCGTGAGAAAGCGTGCGAAAGCACTGCTTACAAAATTGGCCAAACGCTTCAAAGGTGAGCTAAGCTCATCACCCACACTCTTAGATTCTGAATCTTCTTATTGATGATGTCAAAAGGGGGAGAAAACAGAGAACACAAGAGACCATAAGTGTAACACCCTAAAGGGCATTACCGTAACTAGGTCTAGATTTCAAAAAAACAAACTGAAAAAGGTAGAAACAACATATAAATACTACTCATAAATATAATTAAATATTATATACGAACAATACAATAAAAAAAACATACATGCCAAATATAACTCATCTATCACCTGAAGGTATCGTACAAAATATAAAGAAGAATACAAAAACATAATATAAACTAGACTACGTTTTCTTGCACGTGACTCCAAGCTCCATCTACGCGTGTCTTCACCTGCATCTTGAAAAAAAGAAAACTTAAAGGAATGAGACATAATGTCTCAGTGAGTGCTCTAAGGACTCTACGGCTGGGTTAGACTCTTCTATTCGGACAACCTTCATTACTTATCTCTCATGGCTTTAGCCTCATTGGGTTTCTCATAATTATCCATACCTATGATTGAGTCTACACCTTTCAACAGTCAATACTCCCTGTTAATTGCTCTCTCATTCTCACAACTATTATATTGGTTTACTATCTCATTCTTAACTTAAGAACTCATCCTCATTATTTATACTTTCTTACCCAAAACCCTCTTTAGAATTTACTCTTCTTCTTTTAATATTCAAAGCTGTCCCCTAGGGTCAAGTCTAAGGTTACAGACATCCTAAAATACTCTTATTTCATTCTCTCTCTTACTTGTCTTATACCTTTCTATTACACCATGAGGGAATTCACCCTTCCTCTATCTTATTCACAACTATTATTATCCAACTAGAACCCTCATAACACTATCCTAAGGTCTAGCCTCTCACTTATCCTTAAGGTAGCAAACACAATTCCAATTACAAGCATATAATTGTTTCACATTCTTTGTCTAGTAACTAGACATATATCTCGTTTTGTTTTATCAAACAGGAACGACACTCGTGCAAGATATGATCACATGTCCACAACTTTAACATTTCATCACAAGGCACAATTGCATTCTTACATAGAATTCACATAAATAGGGTCACATAGAATTCACATAATTACAACATAGCACACTCTAACATATCACACTATAACAAGATACATATGCGTGTCATGTTCCTAAACCACTACTCATGCACATGTGGTACCAACCTAAACTTTTCGGAAAGTAGACTAGGAGTAAATGCAGGCCATAAGAAGCGTCATTGGTACCGATGCCTTCGGCTTTCGCACCCTCAACTAGCATGATATCCCCCGGTGACTAGTCAGGGTTACCCAATTTTGCCAGTACGCCCCGGCTCCATGGGATCAGCATGGACCATTGGAGTTTTTCCAACTGGATAACCCCCAAGGCTAAGGTTAGACAACCCATCACGGCCTCTACCAGCCAGATTCCTGCATACTTTCCTCATCACATAACTCAAATGTTATGATGCATGGTCACAAATAATGCTTACAACTTTTTATGGACTTTTATCATGAAACATTGACACAATTTCATATCACACTTAGTTTCTTTCAAGGTAAATAATAATCATACAATATAAACTCAACAAGGCATAAGAAAACAAACAATAATGAGTTAAAAACTGCAAAGAGGAGCTCATAAACACAAAGAACGGAATAACAAAACTCGTATCCACCCAGCAGGACGGAAGTCCCGCCCAGCGGTCCAGCGAACCCGCCCAGCAGGTCCGCGTCGGAACCCAACCCCGGTCCCCAGCGGCTCCGCGTGCCTAGCGTAAACGCAAAATCCAGTTTTTGAAGAAAAGTCGCCCAGCGGCTATCTAATCCCGCCGGGCGGATCTGAGGTACTAACTTTAATTTATTTTTCCTATTGTCTTTGGTTCTAAATACTTCAAGATAAATAATTAAATTCTTAATCACTTTTTCTACATCGATAATTGGTCAATCTAATCTATAATTTTCTTACTCCCTCACAATCCCCTCAAAACCTATCAAATCCTAAATTTAGGTATAAGGAGGGAAAAGATAAATAGATGAACAAGAACAAGGAAGGATACGGGAGAGAGCACTCACCTTTGTGGACATGCAAAGTTGAGTTCTAGGGTTTGGATTCTCCTGATTTCTATTCTTCCTCCTTCTCTTCCTCTTCTTTTTCTCTTCTTTTCCTCATTCTCTCTAACTTTTTTCTTCCTCTATTTTGTGACGGCTAAACCTAACCCTCCTTCTCTATTCCCTTCTTATAACATGTGGTGGGTATGTGGCTTAGTGGACTTTAGTCCCCTATTGGGCCCTAGATGCTCTTTGGGTTGTATGATAATATTTCTACTAATTTATAATACTAAGGTATTAATAACAATAATAATAATAAGAATAAGAATAAGAATAATAATAACAACAAACAACAACAACAATAATAATAACAATAAATACAATAACAACAACACAACACAATAATAATAATAATAATAATAATAGGAAATATAATAACAATAATTCCTAAGACATCTTTTAGTCTAATAACATATGAGAAGGGTTCTACTAAAAGTTACCTCGTGGTTTATTTCTAGTACTTGAAAATTGGGCTGTTACAATAAGGGGAGCAAAGTTATAAGGGAAGTATCTTTTATCACTTTCTTTATTATTACAAACTATATGGGCTACTTTAGTTATAATCAGTATTCAATGAATATTCAGTATGTTCTGATAAATGTGTCTATAATCACTAAAAAGTCTTTGCATGAAAAATGTAGCATGTTAAAACTTAAGTCTTAAAACTGTTTTTGAGAAACAAAGATGCTTATCATCATCAAAAAGGGGGAAATTGTTAAGACAAAGGAAAAATCTATGACCTTCATTGTATTTTGATAATAACAAACAATCTTATGCTTAATCATCTAATCACACGTTTTTAAACAATCTTATGGTTAATCATCTGATCACACGTTTTCGCATATTTTCACTATTGTCTTATTACGCGAACTATGAATGCATCTTAACTTTTGATCACACGTTTTTGCATATTTTCACTATTGTCTTATTACACAAACTATGAATGCATCTTAACTTCTAATCACATGTTTTCGCATATTTTCGCTATTGTCTTATTACGCAAACTATGAATGCATCTTAACTCTGTGTGTGTGTGTGTGTATCACACGTTTTCGCATATTTTCGCTATTGTCTTATTATGTGAACTATGAATGCATCTTAACTGTTTTTTGCTATTGTCTTATTACGCGAACTATGAATGCATCTTAACTCTGTGTGTGTGTGTGTGTGTGTGTGTGTGTGTGTTTGTTAAGACAAAGGAAAAATCTATGACCCTCATTGTATTTTGATAATAACAAACAATCTTATGCTTAATCATCTAATCACACGTTTTTAAACAATCTTATGGTTAATCATCTGATCACACGTTTTCGCATATTTTCACTATTATCTTATTATGTGAACTATGAATGCATCTTAACTTCCCAAGATGATATATATATATATATATATATATATATATATATATGTGTGTGTGTGTGTGTGTGTGTGTGTGTGTTAAACTTGTCTTTTTATAGCTATGGTATTCGAGAACCTTTTTGTTTCTTTTGAAAAGTGCACGCTCTCTCAGAAAAGAAGACATCTACGTACCTATTGAAATAAGAAAAAGCGCACAAGAAGGGGGGGTTGAATTGTGTGTTTTAAAACTTTTTTGAAACAAGTAGATCAGTCTGAAAAACGTTTTCAAGCGTAGGGATAGAGAGAAGAAAACACAGAAAGTTTTATACTGGTTCACTCAACCTGAGCTACGTCCAGTCCCTTCACCCATAAGGTATCCACTAATCAACCTTAGGTTACAAGTATTGTTCGTGGCCTCTTCAGGCTTTACAACGCAATCACCCTAGATTGCTTAACCCAAGTATTCTTTTACACTAAGCCTCTCTAGGCTTTCACAACACAAGTGTTTTTTTTTTTAAAAAATCAACTCACGTAGTGAGGATTTGAAAGATTAAGCTCAAGATCACTTTGAGGATCTTTACAAGATTTTTGCTATCGTCCGCTGGACGCTTCTATCAGAGTATTACAAAAGTCTTTATGTTCTTGTTCTTTTCACAGACTTCGCCTTTTTCTATTCACTTCACTATCTTGCCTCTTCGATGGTGCATGTATATATATATAATCTTCAAGGAAAAGATCCGTTGTAGAGGACTTTGACTCATTATGCAATGAGAAGCGTGCAAACGATCTTTTCAAAAAGGTTAGGCATGGAAGTTTTTAGACTTGCCCTAAAAAGGAAGATGCAGAACTACGCTGGCGATTTGTTCTTCTAAACATTCTTCATTTGTCTTGACAGCTTGATAAGTTGAGTTGCTTTATCTATTCTGCTGCGCATTTGCACTGAAATGATGTTGATGTTATTTAATGCTTCAAACAAATTTGAATGTTAGTTCACAGAAGTAGTAGTATGTCAGTTTCGAGGAAGACTTAGCATAAATCAAATTGACGTTCAAACTAAAGACTTAGCCGTTTGAATATATGATCTTGGAGGCTTGTATGTGTTTATTCATTGGACGGTCGCCTTCAGTTTGTTCAACTGGTAGGTCCTCTTTGACAAGTCTTCTGAACGGTCTTTAACACGTCTACTGGACGGTCGTTAACACGTTTACTGGACGGTCTTTAACACGTATACTGGGCGGTCTTTAACGCGTCTTTTGGACGGTCTTTAACATGTCTTCTGGACGGTCTTTAACACGTCTACTGGATGGTCTGCTTAGTTGTGATAGGGTTAGTCTATACGCACAAAATTAATCATTAATAAGCTTGTTATCTTCAAAACATTGAGAGTTTAGACGCTTCTATGTCTTTGGTTCCAACGCCTATCCTCGATAAGAGTCAACTTTATGCTTAAAAGTAGAACTTGAGTACAGATGTCAGTACGAAAAATAGATATGCCTATTGCAACGACATTGAGTACGAGAAAGGCTAGATAAGCAGACTACTTTATCTTATTAGAGTAACTAGTTGGTGAAAGGCATTAAATGCTGCATTTAATGCTCCAACAACTCTATTTTGCTTTTACAAAACCAGATGAAGGATGTCTCCAAATTAAGACACTCACAACGGATACTTTTGGAAGAATCCTATAAATAGAAGAAGAGACCTTAGTCACTATGTGGAACTTATGATATATATATATCTCTTTCAATCTGTAATCTATAAACACATAGTTGTAAACGTTTCCCTAAGCTTTATTATATATTCGTTTGATAAGACGATAGCTTAAGCACAATCAACCATTTCTTTAAGAAATTGGAAGAAGCCTGAAGAGGTTTTGATTCAAAGAATACTTGGGTTTTTGCTGGGAGAGACAAGTTAAAGACTACTTGAGTTGAGCCTCTAGAGGCTTGGTTAAAAGAGTACTTGTAACTTGTTTAAGTTAATAGGACTTGGTAATTTGCTAAGAATTGGACGTAGTCTCTAGGGGAGACGAACTAGTATAAACTCTTTATGTTTCTCTGGCTTGCGTTTTTCTTTTGTCTTTATTTAAACATCTTTTAAAAATCTTTTGTTTAACCCTTCAGACGAAACGTTCTTAAAAGGTTTTTGCGAAAATTTGGTATAACACAATTCAACCCCCCTTCTTGTGTTATTTATGTGTTTTATAGTGAGGAAGGAAAAGTTGTGACTTTTGAGTTTTAGGACCCCTTGCATGGTGAGGAAAGTCATCACTAGGCATGGGCTAACCTAAGAACAACTCTTTTAGAATGCCTAGTGAGCTCAAGCGTTGTTGAGCGATATTAATAGTCTTTTGAAATTTTGCATGCCCTTCCATATTCTATTGATATTGTTGGGGTGCAAGATTGCATCGCCCAACATTGTCAATCATGTTTAAGCATCGTCTAGTGATCTTAGGTGTTGTTGGGAGTTGTAACCCTATTTTTGATCATGCCTTCTTTTTGGTTTTCAATGGCTAATATCCCAGTCCTTTAAGTACCTAGCCTTTTATCTTTGATTTATTTAGTAATTCTACCTATTTACTAACCTATCAAACAAAATGAAAATTTACTAAGTTCCTAAGAAAAATCTAGCTTAGCAAAAGATATATCACCTCAAACATGTCAGCTTGGTCTACCATAAATAGATCACTTATTATACTCTTGGTATACTCCTTACGACATTTAAAATTATGAAAGATTCCTACATGTGCAAAATGATAACCATTAATATGTCACTGGTTAATTTCTACAACTTCAAAGAAAACAAAAACAAAAATAGCTAGAGTTTTTTTTTTTCCAATAGAGACCATGGTTATTCTTCATAGGATCGGGTGTACTCTTGCTCGAGTCGGGTAGGAACATTATGGGCGACAAAACTTTTCCTCTAAGTATTTAACGCAACTGCATATCCAAAACTCAGACTCGAGACCACTAGTTAAATTGAAACAACACAGCACCAATTGATCCACGAGCTTGGTGGTAATTGAGTTTGAATTTGTTGACCTATAACAATAAAGTCCTTTATATTATTTTCTAATATATATATATATATATATATCAATAAAATTATTAAATTTATTAAACAATAGTTGTAATAGTTAAAACTTGTTAATAATTTAACAAAATATGATCGAATGATAATATTAAAAGAAATTTACACTTTGAGTTAAAATTAAATCCAAACAATAAATGTCCACTCAAATGTTTTACTTTTCATGTATATTACAATTATTTTTGTAAAACACAAGAAAAACACAAGAAAGGGGGTTGAATTGTGTTATTAAAAATTTTGCAAAAGCCTTTTCAAGAATGTTTCGTCTGAAGTCTTAAACACAAGATTTTCAAAGGATTTTTAAAGAGAGATTAAGGAAAACGTAAACTAGAGAAACACAAGGAGTTTATACTGGTTTGTCTTACCCTAGAGACTACGTCCAGTTCTTGGCAAACCACCAAGTTCCACTAACTTAAACAAGTTACAAGTGTTTTTTTAACCAAGCCTTTTCAGGCTCAACCCAAGTAGTCTTTTACTTGCCTCTTTAAGCAAAAACCCAACTATTTGTTGAATCAAAGCCTCTTTAGGCTTCTACCAATTTCTTAGTGAAATGGTTGAGTGTAAGTTGTTCACTTAAATTAATGTCTTATTAGACGAATATACAATGAAGCTCAGGGAAATGTTTACAAGTAATGAATTTAGAGATTACAGAATAAGAGAAAGTTTTTCAACAGTTCCACACACTATCTATCACACTGAGACTGAGGTCTCTTTTTCTATTTATAGGATTCTCCAAAAAAAAGTGTTCGTCGCGAGTGCTTCAGGAGACATCCTTTGTCTAGCATTGTAAAAGAAGAAAAGAGTCGTTGAAGCATTAAATGCAACATTTAATGTCTTTCACCAACCAGTCACTTCGATAAAATAAAGCAATCTACTTATCTAGCCTTTCTCGTACTCAATCTTGTTGCAGTGGGCAAATCTGCTTTCTGTACTGACATCTACACACAAATTCCTTCTTTTATGCGTAAAGGTAAACTTTTATTGAGAATAGGTACATAGACATCTTTTCTTTCAAGGTGGTTTACACTTTTAAAAGAACTTCAGAGCTCAGATTAGTAAAGCATCATCTGAATGTAGTTATTGAATCTTTAAAGAAAAACATGTGAATAAGACGATAGTGAAGTTATGCAATACAAGTGGGCAATCAAACGATTGTTTGTAAGACTGTTTGTTATTATCAAAATAAATGAGAGTCCTTATTTCGTCCTTTGTCTTAACAATTTTTATTTTTTTATTTTCCATATCTTTAAAATTCATTTATTTTCTATAAGTAAAATAAGGAGACAATTAAGCCTTTTTTAGTATTATTTTTAAAAATAGTTTTGTGTTTAAAAATAAAAAAACTAAAAAAAAACTCATTTGAAAAGGATAGTATTTAATCAAAATTTTGAAAACAAGTTTAAGCTTGTATGTAAAAACAAAAACCAAAATAAGTTTTATAGTATATTTGGTTCAAAAGAAAGGAGAAGAAGGAAGAAGTGGTTTCGTTATTTGATTTGATTCAAAAGAAAAGGAGAGAAAGTAAAGGAAGAAAAACATTAATTTATTTAGTTTGTAAGGGATGGATAATATAAATAATATACAGTTATACTCCTATACATAGTAATAGAGGAAAAAAGAAGAAAAATGAAATCTTTTAAAAAAATTAATTTATTCAATGCAAAAATTATAAAAAAAAATTTCTTCCCTTAAAATCTCCCAATATTGGGAGAAACAAAAATAATAGTAAAGGTGTTTTAGTTCCCTATTTCCCCTCCCACCCTTCCCTCCCATCTAAATTTCTAAATCAAACCAAATGAAATTAAAAAAATTCCTCTCCTCCTTTCTCCTCCCTTCTATTTCCGTCTAGTGCTTTAAAAAATGTTCATCTATTTTTATGTTGACAATCATGTAAATTAATAAGCTGTATCATTGATGGTAATTTGATAATAAAGTTTTGAATACCAAAACTAGTGTTGTTATCTTCCTTCTTGAGTGCGAAGAAAGCAAGCTCAATTTTCAACAAAGTTGATCTTAATAAATTTTGCATCATTCAATTGGCCCTTGTGCCATGTTCCATGAGGCTACTCATTAGTAGAGCTCCCAGCGGAGGATTCTGGTGCTTGTTGCTAAAGAGTTGTCGGAGAAAGTCGACAATGTTCAACTCGTTGGTAACAAATGGTAGGATGGTGGGTTTTGAAGGAAGGTTTGAGATCTTTTTTGAAAGCTAAGGATATAGTGGGAAAGAAAGAATCAAAAGACATTGAAAAGGAAGGTACAGATTTCTTTTGTCAATCACTTTTCTTTTAAAACTATTTTTAAAATTCAACCATCAAACAACTTTTTTCTAACTTGTGGTTGCTAAAAATAGCTTTTAAAAATTGTTTTGTAAAATAATTTTAAAGACAGAAAAATAGTAATCAAAAGTATTCTTATTTTCTCTTTGTATTTTTCCCTAAATATAGGTGCAGAATACCAATCTAACTTTTTCAAAATATTAGGTTTGGAATAATAATAATAATAATAATAATTATTATTATTATTATTATTAGTTAAATAATTAATAATTATAATAAAAAATATATAGATGTAAAATAAATTATGAGGATGAAATATTAAAGTAACGTTTACCTTACCAACATGTTGGTCTAAGTAGAACTAGGCTCATAGTCCTTAAGTAAAGTCTTAAGTTTGAACCTTGTAGATAGAAAAATATAGTTGAGAAAAGAGACTCTACTAAAGGTGGTCAACCAGGTTTTCGACAAAAAATAGTCATCAAAAAAACTACTGAATATTTTGCATCAATAACATCATGACCCCAAAAAAGTAGCGATTACCCTCACAACTCACAAGTCTAAATTAGTACATGTCTTACTCGACTCATCTTTCCATTTGTTACTGTATATGCAATTTTAAAAGACTCAATTTACATTTTTTTTTGTAGGTAATAAAAATTTATGGAGAGGGGGATGTTCATGAGTTAGATTGGTTCAAGTTTATGGTAAAATCAAATCTGAAAGAATCATATTTAATTAATTGAGTTGGTTTGGTTTAAATTTTGAAATTTTTTTTACCAATTCAAATCGAACCAATCCAATTAAGATCTGGTTGGTTTAGTTTGAGTCAATAGGTTATGATAAAAAAAAACTAAATTAATATATTTTTCAAGTTTTTATCTCTAATTATTATCTATTTTATATAAATTTAATTTTATATTAATGCAAGGTAAAAATATTCCTTGTTATTTAATGACTAACTATTTATTTTATTTAAAATTCTTTTATATAGTTATCATTCTATATATCTCATTAATTTATTTACCTAAAATGTGATAAAAAAAAATTACATAGTAAATATGACCAAATTAAAACACTTTATAACACTAGATAAGATCATAAGATCAATATGAATTAAGAAGAAAAAAAAAACAAAACTAGAAGAAAAATTTAAATACCAAAGTCTAAAATATATTAATCTAAGGTTTAAAAAATAATTAATAAAGTCCTTGGGTTGGTTCGAGTTGAAAAAAGATAAATTCAAAAATTGAACCGATTATAATTGGTTTGGTTCAAATTTAAAGTAAAAGAAACTAATTAACCAAATCAACTTGAACTAGACCAATTTAATTAGTTTGGTTTGAATTATTGGATTAATTAGGTCAATTCAATTTCATGAAACACTTGAATATGTAGGTTGGTTTGGATTATTAGGTTTATTTGGTCAATATGATTTGAGAAAGATGATATCCCAGCTCAAGGCAAAGAAAATTTTCAAACTTAAAATGTACTTATAAAAAAACTTATATTTACCTCACTTTAAAGAGACGAGTGTAAACTCAAACCTGCAACCTGTTAATTACGAGACTTATCTTGTTCTACTCGACCAACTTCTTGAAGTTTCAAGTTACTTAATTAATATTACAAAAGCTATGTGATTATTTATAATTTAATTAAAATATATTTTAACATTGTTATTTAGATAATTAAAATATATTGATTTTTTAATAATTATTTAAAAAAAAACATATATAAAATAAGTTACAATTCATTAACATTATAAAAATTTTCATTAAAAATGTACATAAATTAAAATCATATTTTTATATTGTACATAATTATTTCTGGCCTTTTCCAATGTTAAAATCATGAAGGTGACTTATTGGGATGGAACTTCGATGTTATTATACATGTGGAACCACTAGGACAAACGTGTGTGGTGAACCCTTTATCCAAGTATGCACATGAGTGTTCAATCATTTTTATGTTGATCTTTAACGAGACAACGCATGTTAGATGTCTCTCCACCCCATTACCGTAAGCGTAGATGTTATTCCGAAGCTGTCGATAGTTCCAACCATGGTTAACTGGATAAATACTGTTACTCATGTGTCAGGCATATAATTACATTCTGGACGTGAACTTGGGTCTAGGCCCAAATTACCGGAATTCAATCCGACCACAAACAACTTCAGATGTAATGGGATATACAAAATTTCGACCACAGCAGTCTCAAATCCCGTAATTTTAGCGTGGATCTAGACCTGGTCTAACCTATATCTAGATTAAAACAATAGTATTTGAAGATGAAAATTTTTAAAATAATTTATGAAAATTATTTTAATTTTATTTGAAATTATTTTTAAATTTTTTTATAATATAAAATTACTTATTATAATTAATTTTATTTAATAATTTCTTTTTAATCGATAATAAAGTTAATTCATTTAGTTTTTATTGAGACAATATTTATTCTATGTAAGATTTTATAATTTTTAATTTCAAAAATCTTCATTCTTGTAAAGCAAGTATAGTTACTACATAAAATTAATAACGTTATTTTTTAAGCAATATATTTATCTATAAAAGATACAAGTCTTCTGACGTAATTTATATGATATATCGTTTTCTACTTATATAATTTCTTTTAAAATTTGTAGTTTTAAATATAAATCTACATTCCTCATTATTGAGAGACCCACTATTCCTAAGTTTGCCACTCATTCTCATAATCTAACCGAAGTCGGAGTACCTCATTAGGAACATTACAATCTAACCTAGGTCAAGTTTATGTGCAAGCCTAACTTTGGATGTTGACTTGTCTACTTTAAGGGTATGTTTGACCCGGTCTTTATTTTTATTTTTTACTTAAAAGTTACTTTTAAGTTAAAGTTAAAAATAAAAACTTAAAAAAAAGTAAAAGTTGTTTGCTAGATTTCATTTTTTTAACTTAAAAGTTTCTTTAAAGCTAAAAGCTGTTTGCTAATTTTTTTAGAAAAACATTAAATTTATTTCAAACTAGTTATCTCATCCAATGAAAAACATATTTATAAAATAAAAATATTGTATAAATTAATTTAATTTACATATAATTATTTTAATGATAATAAAAATATTAAAGTACAAATATTTGAAACTTTTAATTTTTAGACATGTCAAAAATTATTTAAATTAATAATATTTTATTTTAATGATGATTTACAAATAATATATATTGATTACAAATGATAAAATATTTAAGTTATTATATATTGTTGTTCAATAATATTTTGAAAGAATTAAATAAAAAAAGTTAATAAAGACATAATTTAATAATATAAAATTACATTAAAAATGTTTAATAAATAATTTGCAACTAATACATAAATGTTGAGTAACTAACAAGTCAGTGATTTCTATTTTTCATCAATGCAATTGTTATTTGATTTCGAACTTAATTCATATAGGCACCATCTACCACTCTTCTAGGATTATATGAACTCACTTCTTCAATATTCGTTTCTTCTTAGCATTCTGTCATATATATATATATATATATATATATATATATATACTGAAATATTATCACATTTATTAAATTCCTCATCTTCAACACTGTATATTCAAATGAAATTATGTGGTGCTATTGTTGCAACTATCTTCTTTTTGTTGTTTAATTAATTCATATCACATAAGATATGCCACCTTTTCTTTCAAACCCCAATTTTCTTTCAATGACATTTCTCAATGAAAAATGTACATGGTTAAATACTTCTTGTAAACCTTGTGCTTGACTACCACGTCTAAAATCAGGAATTACACACAAGACCTTCTTTACTAGCCATAAGCTGCCATGGATTACAATATAACTAATGATCAACAAGCCACCAAGTTAACGAACAAATGAGACACCACACATTCGGTAACCAAATATCAATTACCAAACAAGCAACCAATTAAAAAATGTTATGGGTAGTCTAGTAGCAATTCACGTCTAGTATAGTATCACCTAAAAGTATTAGCACGTAAAGGTATTATGCTCAAAGCCTAATATATATATTTGTAGTGCTGTACATTGAATTCCTTTACATTTTCTCAATACGTTACTTGTTATTATTCTAAAAGCCTAATATATATATATATATATTATATTACTATTTGTTTACAATAAAAGTTTTCAAACGTATATCAAAAGTTTTTGCAACTATTTCTAATCAATCAAATTGAACTTAATATTTCCATCGAGTAAATTGTTTCCCCCTATTTCCTTATGATACCTGAATCATCGTCAAAATGTTGAATTGCATTCAACTGTACGATTGAAATAAAATTTATCCATTGGTCTTCGCATAAGCTTCTGCATTTTATGCGTGCTCCAATTTCAAGAATGTAAACGCGGGCGGGGTAGTCGCAGGTGACGTATTAAAGGAGTTCTCTCTCTCTCTCTCCCTCTTTATATATATATATATATATGCACACACACACACACACATACACACAAAGAAGTAACTCTCTTTGTTGAAGAAATGATAACAACCTATCAAAAGCGTTTTGCCTTATGGTTTTGCTATCATATATGATTCTCATTCTTTCATTCATGCTGTAGACTATTGGACATTATTGGTGGATTTTCTTTCACAACAAATATTATATTTATCTCTGGAACTGATTCTATTTTAGAGAGATTGGATAACAAACATGACAAAAAACAGAGTATAAACCAATGACAGAGTTTGGATAACAGACGTGACAAAAAACAAAGTATACTCAAATCAATATGAATAACCAACGTGAAGAAGAATACACATTAAAGAGCAAACCAATTACAGAAAACAGAGTATAGACCAATGAAGAACATGCCAATAAATTAAATTAATCAAATTAACCAACAACATAAAAGAACATAACAGTACCTAAGAGCGTTATTTGTAGAACAGGGAGAGTCTTGTGAGAGTGAGAAGGCTCCGATAACCAGAAGATATCTAGAGAGCGGGAGTCTCATGATTGAGAAGAGCAGTGGAAATCTCGTGGTTGAGAAGAGTAATGAGAGTCCATATGGTTATAAAGAGCAGCGGGAGTCTTTGTGAAAAATAGTGGCGGGAGTCTGGTGAAAAATAGCGGGAGTCTCCGATTGGTGAAAAACAGCGCCAAAATTTAAGGTTATATTTTAGAAAAATAAATTGGAAAAAAGTGGGACAAGACCCACAAACAAGAATTGATCACAGTATTCGTGAGAAGAAGCTTCGCAAAAGCAGATTTTTTTTTTAGAAAAATAAATTAAAGAAAAGAGAAACATGACCCAAAAGGGAATCGATCAGGGTCTTGGCAAAATTAAGCTCCGCATAAGTGAATTATAAATTAAATGAAGGAGCCTTTTTAAAAGCTCCTTTTTTGTAAGATTTATGCTAAAAAATAAGGTCTTTAAAATTTTAAGAGCTTTTATGTAAATATTGTTTGGTCCAGTTTCTTCTTTTAAAAAGAAAAAAAGTTAAAAATAAGCCGGGCCAAACACCCTCTAACTATACGGTCTACTTGCATTACAAATCATAATTTAGCTCTAGCTTTCAATTAAATTAATCTTATAAATTCCAACTACAATCAATTCTAAGTGCGTCACATTTTAATATATCTCAAATTAATAAAAAGTAATTTTTTTTATCAATATACCGTTGCTTACTCAAAATTCACGAGAGTCAAGTTCGTAGTGAGAGGTTTAGTTAGTATAGCATGAAGTCCTAACTCCTAAGTTTAAACTACACCAAAAAAATGGTTATTCAAATAGCAAGAATATCAATAAAATTGACATAACCAATTTGTAAGCAATGTTGCCATATAATCTAATTTCTTTATCCAAATATCTTAATTGAACATTTTTTTTTGACAGAATATACTAATTGAACATAAAACTTGTAATATGCCACTTTTTTAAAGTTTAATCTTTGGTTTGTCGATGTCTAAATAGACTAATGAAAATAAATAAAACCAATATTTCAAATTGATTCATTTGAGTGTCATCGTGTATTTTTCAATCTCAATTAATCAAGTGTCCCAAAGATATTACTCCTATCATGTTGGAAGAACAAATCTTATCCATGTTACCCATCGGATATAATACATAGTACATCTATTAACTGACATTATAATCATCACCTTATTACATATAAGGTTTGACGATGTTAAAATATACAACTCCTAATGCAGATAACTATAATAAGTTAATAACTTCACATCAAAAGATGGCACACACCATTCTTACTGTGTGAACTGCATATAATATCTAATTGATTTTTGCAACATTATCATGGTTGGTTAGTAAACATAATTATTATAATGTGTAATAATGTAAAAACTTGATATCTTACATTCATGTTTATTTACATATAGTCATCAATTTATCCACATACTAGTTTTCTTAAATTATTCTTATCTTAATTCATAATAATATTTGACTAGGAATATTAAAAAATAGGATAAATTACATTGACACTTCTTATAATTTCCTGAAATTTTATGATATTTTTTGTTTTTTTAACACATGTAATAACTTTCTATGGGGTACACGGTCACTACTACAAAATTCCTTTTCTAGAGTAGGATTTTAACTCAATTTCTACTAAACCGATTTAAAAGAAAGACGTGGTGGCAATTTTGAAATTTTTAGAACTTTTTTAACTCGGTTCTATGTGAACTGATTTAAAAACATAACTTGGTTCTATGTGAACTGATTTAAAAACATGGACTCAATGGCAATTTTGAAATTATCGGTTCTAGATGAATCGATTTAAAAGCATTAAAGTGGGATCAGTTTTGAAAATTTTGACCAATTTTTAACTCGGTTTTGTTTGAAACAAATTAAAAAATTACTTTTAAAATTGGTTATTGTTCAACCGATTTAAAAAGAAAGGCCATATAATAAATAAAATAAAACAAGAGAGCTCTTTGTGTTAAGGAAGCTTCTTCGTAAATAAAAAAAAAGAAAAAAAAGACCCCCCTTTTTCTTGTTTGCTCTGATCGCTGCAAGCGAGAGAAGAAGGAAATTGATTCTTAGGCTATCTCTTGCAACAACGACAATGGAGGCGGCCAGATTGTGGCCTTTGGTGTCGTTAGCGAGGGAGAAAGGGGAGGGTTGGAGTGGAGATGATGAGAATTGCAAATGGCGGTTTCGATAACCTAGAACGCAGAGGTGTGGTGGCATGTAGTGGGCTTGTGTGGTGGAGCTGTGTGTGGTAGTGCCAGGGGTCCGATGATGGTAGCAACACGTGGTGGGCTTGCGCAAGGTTTTGGTCTGTGTGTGTAGAGATGAATTTTGGTTCGATGGTGGCGGGTTTCAACTCTAAGTAGAGTGTTAATTTGTTGAAACACACATTTTAATTTGTTGTAGAGATCCTTATTAATTACCCCTTTAATTTGCATTTTGGTAAAAAAAACAATGGGTTATCAATTTTCCTCTAGAATCTTGGGATGTTGGGGATTGTTTAAGCACTTAGGGAGGTCTTCCTTCTACTTACAAATAGTGGATGGGCTAAGAACTCGAATATTAAATTTTTGGAGAAATATATGGGAGCTTCTTTTGTAGCACACCCTCAGCCTTGGGTTACAAATGTCAATGTTGATGACATTCATTCTAGAGATTTCCTTGCCATTTCAAATATTTGAGGTCTGTGGGGTGCTTTTGAGACTCTAGAGATGTGGGTTACTAGAGCTTATGCTAGTCACGCTATTGTTTGCCTAAGGGACTCCAAAGGGAAGCTTTGGGTTAGAGAGTCACGACATGAAAATGAAAGAGTATGGTGTACTGTGGTGGAGTCTTGATTTTAACTCGGTTATGTCAAAAAATGAGTTAAAAAGTAAAGTTTTAAACTCGATTCCCTAATGAACTGAGTTAAAGAGTTTTTTTAACTTGGTTCAAAATCCATCTTAAAATTAATTTTTTTTTATATTGCCTGTATCTAAATTAGTTTTTGAACCGGTTTAAAATGTTTTTTTTAACCGATTTAAAAAGTGCTTTTTACAGTAGTGGGTGTAATGTGTTTTAGATAATAAGAATACACAGTATAATATGTTTCAAGAATTTAAGGAGGTTAATGTGGACATTGAAAGGATATTATATAAAATTTCAAGAAATTACAAAAAGTGTCAATATAATTTTTCCTAAAAAATAATGTTTTTATTTAATCAATAAGATTTCATGATGAAATCACTCACTTGATACTTAATGATATTAGAAATACTATTTTTAAAAATTTTACTGTGTTTATCTAATTGAAATGGATAACACAATAATACAATATCTCATATATTAAATTAATATAATAATAATGTTTTAAAAAAGTAAATATACAATTGACCTACATACTAATATTAGCTTATTTGTTGTCAGTCACGCACAAACATATTTAAAACAATCGAATTTTCAATAAACATTTAGAAACAAGGAAAAAATTATATATATGTTTAAAACACAAAATTTTAATTTTTAATATATTAAATACTACATTTAATTAAATATTTTTTTATTTTTGTATGTCTTAACCAATATTATTAAAGTACTTTATTAGCATCTCTTAAAATAAATTACACATTTTATATGAAAGTATACTTTTTCTTAATTAAAATTATGCTAGAACCAAAATAAATGATATTAGAAAAATAAAAAATAAAATAAAAATTCAATCTGCACCCGAAATGTATTATTAAATTCATCGAATAAATACAGCGGATATACACATTGAAATTCAAGGGTAAATTTTAGAAGCGTAATGAACTGTATATATATTGCATCGATCGACGTCATCGAAAGGACTCTTCATAATAATACAGTAACAACAACATGTCCGGATCCAACTGAGAATGGATAGGATTGATGATAATAATCATTTTATATATCTAACAACTAACAAGTTGTTGAAATTTTGTACTTTTTTCATAATTATTAAACGTGTAAGATTTTTTCAGTGTTTATTAAACAGTAAATATAAAATTTAAATGAAAAATGCTAATAGTACATTCCATTTTTAGGGTGTATGAATAGAAAAAAAAGAGAAATATAGAAAAAGAGAAAAAAAAATGATAAATGATATAATATGATCATATAAAATTTCAATCTAATTAAGATAATTCATATTTCAGAAGACAAACAGTCTTTGGCGGAAAAATTGTTTAACCTCCTTCATTCAGTATCATTAGGATATTTAGGTTTGGATTTTGGATAATTCGGACACATACATCAAAATCTGCATATAGTTTCCTAAAATCTTAGGATAATGGTCTCCACTCGAATAATCTGAATATTGGATCTGTTATTTTTATATCTCTTTAGAAATGCTTAGAACCATCAAAAGTGCTTACATTCTCCTAGCAAGTCCTTTTGGACAAAATACCTACAAAGCTCAACTTTTACAAGAGAAATGTGATCTTATTAACTGTAGTTTTTACCTTCATGATCAGGAGTCTATTCTTCATCTGCTTTTTATCTATCCATTAGCGTTGATGCACTTTTACACTTGTAGTACCAGAAAAATTAAAATTACGTAACGAAATAATTTATATATAATTTTTTTAAAAATTATTATTAAAATTTTGGTAACATCAATATTAATGACGAAAAAATGATTTTCATCACTAAATTTTATCATTATTTTTTTGATTTTTTGTAATGTTAATTTGGTCTCAATATTATGATATATATCCCCCTGCAAACAATCACGAAAATTATCTTCAGCATTGAAGGTTAGTAAGAGGGAAAATATTCGAGTGCCTAGCAATTACTTTGGCATTTGAAAACTGTACTGGCTGAGTTGGCAGCTCGGTCAACCGACCTCACATGCTAGCCTAGTTCACACTTTGGTTAGCCGACCTCCATGATAATTGATAGACAAATCAGATTGGTACACCAAGGGAAGTTAGTGGAAATAAGTAAGGACTTGGAGATCGTCGGCAAGTAAGTGGAAGTCGGACGGTTATTGAAGCAGTTATATACAAAATGGGTGGGGTATCAGGTATGTTATTAGATCCTAATTAATATTCTAACTGAGACAAACTCATCTGACTTTTTGAGCATTGGAGTATCTTTGCCAGTACCACTCCCATTTTGGTGAGGAGATAAAAGCAAGTAGAGAAGACCATAATCGGAGGAAACCCACTAGGGTTGGCCTAGTAGTAGGGGGTTGGGATAATATGCATAACGTCATAAGTTCTAACCTCAGTGCGACTATTGTACATACGCAAAAAAGAGAGGCCATAATCGAAGGAGAGAAAGGGAGATAATTAGAGTGTTCATCCTAAAGAAGAGTATACCTTGGATTCTCAATAGGTACAAAAACCGGATTGAATCAATCGATTGAATTGGAAAATGGGTGAATTGGTTAAGTGTTCAATTCAAATGAATTATAGAACTGGTCTTGAAAAAACGAATCAAAGAATCAAAGAATTGGTAAAAAAAATGTAAAAGTTGGTCAAAAATCGATAAAAAACTAATTTATAATGAGTCAATGAAGAGTGCTTAATATAATGTTACTTTGATTTTTTTCTTAAAAAAATTAACTTAAAAAATTTGTCATTTTCCTTTTTATTCTAAATGTAAACATGTTATTATTAATGAATATTATTGTGTATCGTTGAAATTTAGACCTAAGTATTATGATTTATTTGATTTGAATTTTATGTGTATTTTAAATGTTAAAAACTTATAAAATTTTGTTTTATTTTTAGTTTTTAGTATTATAAAATTATAATATTATGTTTCTTTAATGTTATTTTATATATTATCTAATCATTATTATTATTTTATTAATGGCAGTTTAACTATGGTTCAATTATGATTAAACTCTTAAACATTGAATCAATCTCTTATTCGGTTCAGTTACCAATTCAATTTTAAAATCATTACTATCGTGGCCGCGTAATGATTAGCATTTAAAAAAGTACGATCCTGGTCGGTTTTTTAGTATGGTAAATGATCCTTCTAGTCGTCTTCTCTATTTACTGATGCATTAGCCTACTTGATTACATGAAAAGGTTCTATCAACTCGTTTTTTAATCCATACATAAATGCTTTAATTTATTTATGGGTTAAAATATGGCATATTATACTCCCTTCAATAATATTTTGCTTACCAAGAAAAAAAATCTTTAGATTATTCATTTCATCATATGAGTTCATGTTTGTTAGTGAGTTTTAATCTCTGTGGTTTTTTTTCCTTTCACTTTTTTTTGCTAATTTTTTTTAAAAAAATTCTTTTAATATTTTCAAATTACTTTTTATATATTATATATTAATTTTTTTCTTAAATTGCAACCGTTATATGTAACATCTCGGGCGCTGATGAGGGCGGAGAGTGATCACCTATGTAAAAGATATGAGGCATAAACAAGGAGCGGTTCCTAGCAGGCTTCTAGCGAGAGAGACACATGAATGAATCGAATACACACTAGAATGAGAGAGATCCAAAGACTGTGCAGGTATGAGACTGTACAGTTAAGGATAACTTAAATGAATTAATAAATGTTACTTATACCAACAAGATGTGTTTACTTTTTGGTAGCCTATCACTTAAGAATTCCACAGTTAAGCGTGCTTAATCTAGAGCAATTTTGGGATGGGTGACCTCCTAGGAAGTTTTCTAGGAAGTGTTTGAGTGATGACAAAGTACGCTGAAAAGTCTTATGTTGATTTGTGGGGACAACGTCGATCCTAGAAGCGACCAGGTGTTATAAAGTGGTATTAGAGCAAGGCCTCTCTCCCAGTACGGTGTGGTTTGAGGACAAACCAAGTGGAAGCTGGTGGGCATGTAACATCCCAAGCACTGACGAGGGCGGAGAGTGATCGTCGGTGCAAAAGAGATGAGGTATGGACAAGAGCGGCTCCTGACAGGCTTCTAGCGGGAGGGACACATGAATGAATCGAATACACACTAAAATGAGAGATCCAAAGGCTGTGCAGGTATAGGACTGTACATCTGAGGATAGCTTAAAGGAATTAATAAGTGTTACCTATATCAACAAGATGCATCTACTTTTCGGTAGCCTATCACTTAAGAACTCTACAGTTAAGCGTGCTTAACCTGAAACAATTCTAGGATGGGTGACCTCCTGGGAACTTTCTTAGGAAGCGTGTGAGTGAGGACAAAGTACACTGAAAAGTCTTGTGTTGGTTTGTGGGAACAACCGTTGATCTTGAAAGCAGTTAAACGTTACACTATATATGTTTTGATGTATTAAATTCAAGTATACTATTTTAAAATGGACTTAATCTTTTTAATATATTTTTATTGAAAGAAAAATATGTCATTTTTAATTTTTTAAATGTTATATTTAAATTATTTTTAATTAATTATGCAAGTCATTTTTGTAATTTTAATTTTTTAATAAATAGATATGAGATTTTTTATTATTAATATGAACATAAATATCATATGTGACATTAATATATATAATTTATTTTTATCTCTCCTTTATTTTTTTTCCTTTTTTGCATTGTCACATCTAAAATATTATTCAAAATTAAAGGACAAATTTAGTTGACCCTTTTATGATCCAAAAAACCATTATTGTAGATACAAATCATCACTTATTGACTAGCATATGTATATTCTTATATTACATAAAGGAACAAATCAATTTTGGAAATAAATAAATAAATTCATGGTGAGCTCTGCTAGGGTTTTTGAGAGAGGGGACGCTAGATGTGTCTCTTCCAGTCAAGAATAGAGCCATCTTCATCGTAGCACAAAAAGGTGAAAGCAGGGATTGATGGTAATGGGGAGTTGGTTGAGGTCAACAATGGTTCTTGTTTATACAAGGATAAACTATTGAAACCCATTGGTGGCATGTCTTTTCTTTCGGGGTCGGTGGATATGAATGTGGAAAGTAATATGTTGGAAGACGTTTCTTGTGACACCTTTATTTGATGAAGAGTTATTACAATGGTCAGCATCGTGGCATAAAACTTTAGTGGTGAATGTTTTGGGGAAAAGAGTTAATTTTCGTACCATTGAAGCAAAACTCCAAAGAAGTTGGACAAAAAATGGTAAGATCCAAATTATTGACTTGCATGATGGATACTATCAAGTTGTCTTTATTAATGAAGAAGATTACAATTTGCATTGTACAAAGGTCCTTGGATGGTAGCAGATCATTATCTAATCATTCAACATTGGAAGCCGTTTTTCTTTATGCATGCAGAAAGATTACGGAGGTGGCAGTGCGGATTCAAATTCAATGCTTATCGATTAAGTTATTTAATGATATTTTCCTTAGAAGGATAGGAATGTCCTTAGGAATTTTTTTTGAAAGTGGATAATTTGACATTTATCCATTCACGTGGAAAGTTTGCATGCATTTGTGTGGAGATAAATCTAGAAAAACTGTTAGTGTCGCAGATTCATGTTTGAGGCTTTCCCTTATGCCTTGAATATGAGGGGTTACATGTAATTTGTTTCTGTTGTGGAAAATTTGGAGACAAAAAGGATCAGTGTGTGGAGTTTTTGGGAGTCTAAAAAAGGTGGAGGTAGAACCAAAGGATGCTGGTGTAACCATGGCCGTTCATTCGATGGTGCCTCAATCTCAAGCTAGGGCTGGCATAAGCCCTATAGACCCTCCTAGTTCGAATGGTGCTTAGGATGATAACAATCTAAATGATGTGGATGACCTAGACCGTGGATGATTGTCAAAAGATATGCAAAAAAGAATAAAGGGAAGGTTGGAAAGGCTAGTGTAACACCCATTCATTTAATTATAGTCTATATTAATTTAGTTATTTAATTATTATAAGTAAAAAATATTTGATTCTTATAATAGAAATTTTTTAAAATTAAATAGAATTTGAAAATGGTAGTAAAAGGTAAAAGGTGGAAACTAATATATATATATATATATATATATATATCATATCATCATCAAATATACATCATGATTTGTGTAATACATAAAAGTCATAAAGTACGGAAAAGGAAACAAAAAGTACATCAAAAGATAAATATTACCTAGCCCAATATATACATTAAAAAGATTATATACAGAGCAAAGTCAATCTACCCTATCTCGTATACAAAAAAAATACTATAAACTAGATTTACAGATCCTCGCCCATCGTTGTATCTTCTAACTCATCCTTAGCACCACTAGGTGTTATTGTCATCTTTAATAATCGTGATCAATCATATAAAGAAGAAAAATAATGGAGTGAGGTGTTTTGTTCTAAAATCACTTTTACGTGTATGGTAGGAAGTTTACCATAAAACAAAGATAAAATACAGCTAACAATAAAAAGGAACCTAGGGTTCTAAGTTGTATTAGACTACCCTTAGCTCGGTATGGATCCATACTCCCTATTAGTAAGTAATAGTTCTCAACAGAATTGGAAAGTGACTGGGAGTACATATACCTCTTCAACATCATCACATGGTACAGTCTTCATCATCAATGAGGAACAAATAACAGTCAGGACGTCCATTTATAGAGTATACTCTCATACTAATCTTAGAATGCTGAGCACTTGTCAAGATTATTGAGCTTGGTCGAGTGAATATCCCGGTTCATGGGCGCTACCTTCACCATTGGGACCTTCATCACTCGATGCCTACCCATAAGACCTCCGCAAGTGGGTCCTTGCATTTCATTCCACAGCGTACCTGTTAAGACAAAGGACGAATTTATAACCCTCAAATATTTTGATAATAACAGTTAAAAAGATTTTTTTTAAGCAATCGTCTGGTCACTCATAATTTGCATGTTTTATCGTCTAATCACTTGATCATGTACTATCTTTATCTTTCTTTAAAAAGATCTAGTAACTAATTGCTTTCAGACGAAGTTCTAACGATCTGTACACTGCATATTTGTAAAAGAGTAAACAACCTCGAAATAAATGAAGTCTACATACTTACTCTCGAGGTAAGTTCACTTTACGTGTAAAAGAAAGAATGTGTGTGTAGATGTCAGAACAAAAAAGCAGATATATCCACTGCTACAAGATTGAATACGAGAATGGCAAAGATAAGCAGACTACTTTATCTTATCAAAGTGACAAGTTGGCAAAAGGCATTAAATGTTGCATTTAATTCTTCAACGACTATTTTTCAATAGACGAAGGTTGTCTCCTACAAGCACTCACAACAGACACTTTTCTAGAGAAGCCTATAAATAGAAGAAGAGACTTTAGTCTTAAAGGCTGGCTAATTGAAATATCTTTAACTTTTGAAAAGCTCTCATCTTGTAATATTCATATACACTGCTTGTAAAAGCTTACTTTGTACCTCATTGTATATTTGTCTATTAGGACGTTAAACTCAATGAGATAACTCACGTTTAACCTTTTTCTCTAAGAAATCGGTAGAAGTTTGAAGAAGCTTTAATTCAAAGTATACTTGGGTTTTTGCTTGGAGAGGCAAGTTAAAAACTACTTGGGTTGAGCTGAAAAGGCTTAGTTGAAAGAATACTAGTAATTTGTTTAAGTTAGTGGGACTTGGTAGTCGCCAAGAACTGGACGTAGTCTCTAGGGTGAGACGAATCAGTATAATTCTTTTGTGCTTCTCTGATTTACTTTCTGCATTCGTCTTTCTCTAAATAAAGTTTTTAAAAAATGTTTTGATTAATCCTTCAGATGATACGTCTTTAAAAAGGTTTTGCGAAAATTTGCTATAACACAATTTAACCCCCCTTCTTGTGTTATCTTTGTGTTTTACAGTTTGGTATCAGAGCTCAGCCTCTACGAATTGAGCACCTTAACAAGTGTTAGAGGAAAAGATTCGCATGACAAACCTTGAAGGACAGTTCATTCCTGAAGGACCTTCATTGTCAAGGCCTCTAGCCTTCAATGGAGAAGATTACGCATACTGGAGAGATAGAATGGAGATGTACATCAAGTCTACTCATTATAGCATCTGGAGAATCATAACGCATGGAGTTCTCATTATGACAAAGCCAGAAAATGAATACAATCAAGATGACTTCAACATGCTGTAACAAAATGCAAAGGCTAGGTATATTATAACTTGTGCCTTATCCAAAACTGAGTATAGCAAATTTTGTAGCTACATAACATCAAAGGAAATGTGGGATGCTATATGCATAACACATGAAGGCACATAAGATGTTTGTCTCAAAAGAGCAGCAACTCTTCAAAGACACTATGAGATGTCCACCATGAAGGAGATAGAAACCATTGATGAGATGTTTGGAAGATTTCAAAAAATTCTCAATGGACTTCAGAGTCTCGGTGTTGAGTTCTCCAAGGTTCAAAACAATCTCAAAATCTTGGATAGTCTTCCAAAAGTATGGGAACCCAAGGCTATAGCCATAGCTAAAGCCAAGGACATGAAGGCTTTAACTCTAGATGAGTTGTTGGGAACTTTAAGAGTCATGAAGTTCATCTCTTTAAAAGAGATAAAATCAAGAATAATGACTTTATAGCTCTAAAGAGTGGAGAATCGAGTTGAAAAGCAAATGAAAAGATTGAGATGAAAGCCAAGAACAAACCCTGAAGGTTCAATCTGATGAATCTGAGAGCTCAGACAAAAGCTCCAGTTGCTTTACAGACGATGAGATCTCTCTCATAACAAAAAAATTCAAGAATATGCTAAAAAAGAAAGGAAGATTCAAGCAATCCTCTAGAAAGAAGGACACTAGATACAAGAAGCCTTCTTAAGAAGAAAACAATGAAATTATCTATTTTGAGTGCAAAAAGCCTGGACATATAAAGGCTGAATGCCCCAAATTGAAAAAAGGATGGAATTCTAAGAAGAGGAACAAGAAGAAGAATCTTCTAGCCACATGGGAAGATCTGGATAGTAGTAGTAGCAATTTAAATAATAAAAAGGCTAACATTTGTCTCATGGCAGATACTAAGGAAGTAACTTTTGAGGTAAAATTTATTTCTAAAAATAATTTGCATGAGTTTGATAGTTGTGAATTTGAGCCTGATGACGAGAAGATATGTCATATGACACTCTTCTTGCCAATTCTCACATGATTACTCTTGAGTATAAGAAATACGAAGAAAAGTATCAAGAAGCTGTTTTATAAAATGAAATACTCAAAAAAGATCTAAAGAGAATGCATAAGAGTCAAGCCTCAGATCTTGAAAAGACAATGCTTTTCTCTAAAGTCGATAGACTAAAGAAAGAGGTCATTAGTTTGAAACAAGATTTGGCTAAATTTGTGGATGGATCTTCAAAACTTTAATTAATCTTAAAACATAGAAGACCTCTATCTGACAAATTTGGCATAGGCTTTGTAGAAGACAAAGATTCTAAACCATCGTCTTCTAAATCTTATTCAACTTTTTATAACTTTTGCGGGAAATCTGGACACCCATTTCAAAGGTGTCAACACAAGAGGAAACAAAGGTCAAATAAGATAATTGGGACTAACACAAAAGGACCCAAAAATATTTGGGTACCAAAATCTCAAATAATTCCTATTGTAGATATCCTTAATAGGAAAAAGAAAGGATTCATTCTGGTACCTGGATAGTGGATGCTCACGTCACATGACGAGAGAAAGGTCTATGTTCCTAGACCTCAAACCACATGAAGAAACGATCTCTTTTGGAGGAAATGGAAAAGGGAAAATCATTGGTATAGGTAAAGTCGGTAAGCCTCATTTTCCATCCATAGATAATGTGTTATATGTTGAAGGACTAAAGTATAACCTGCTTAGCATATGTCAATTTTGTGACAGTGGGTTTGTTATGTCCTTTAACAAGGAATCATGTATAGTCAAAAGAAATGATGAATCTATTTTTTTTACTGCTAAAAGACATAACAATCTGTACAAGATTGAGTTTGAGGATCTAAACCAACAAAATTTCACTTTCTTGATGACCAAAGAAGATGAAAAATGGATTTAGCATAAAAAGCTTGGGGACATGAATTTGAAACATATTTCAAAACTATATAAAAAGAGTTTAGTGAAAGGATTGCCTAAGATTTTTTGAAAAACTTATCTTCTTTGTGAAGCATGTCAGAAGGGGACATAGATTAAAGCCTCTTTTAAATCCAAAGATGTTGTTTCCACTTCTAGACCATTAGAGCTGTTGCATATGGATTTGTTTGGACCTATAAAGACTCTTACTCTTGGCGAGAAAAAGTATGGTTTTGTTATTATTGATGACTATTCTAGATACACATGAGTTTACTTCCTAACTCATAAACACGAGTCTTTCAATGTGTTTGAAATATTTTGTAAACATGTTCAAAATGAAAAAGGTTTTTGTATTATTGCAATTAGAAGTGACTATGGAACTGAATTTGATAATGCTGAGTTCAAATTCTTTTATGAAAAGAATAGAATTTTCCACAACTTCTCCTTACCGAGAACACCTCAACAAAATGGGCTAGTTCAAAGGAAAAATAGAACTCTACAAGAGATGGCTAGAACCATGCTCTGTGAAAATTCAATTCCTAAGTACTTTTGGGCTGAAGCTGTAAATACAGCGTGTTATGTTCAAAATAGAATATTGATCAGACCATTAATAAATAAGACACCTTATGAATTGTGGAGAGGTAGAAGACCCAACATTTCATAATTTCATCCTTTTGGGTGGGTGTTACATTCTCAACACTAGAGATCAATTGGGAAAATTTGACTCTAAAGTTGATAAAGGTATTTTTCTAGGATATTCTGATACATCAAAAGCATTTAGAGTATTTAACTCTAGAACTTCTATGTTAAAAGAATCCATTCATATTAAATTCAATGATACACTAACCCCTGATAGGAGACTATCAAATTTGGAAGATGATCTTGCAAACTTGTAGATAGGATCGTCTGATCCAATAAGAACAGACGAAGTAAGGGAATCAGAAGATATTCCTCAACAACAAAAGATTGATGATCAAAGGAAAGAATCCCATAAAGACTGGAAGTTCGTTACCTATCATCTATAAGATCAGATTATTGGAGAACGGACTGAAGGAGTAAAGACAAGGTCATCATTGAAGAATCAAGCATCTTGCCCTTTAGTTTCAAAAATCAAACTTAAGACTATTGAAGAAGCACTGACAGACGATGAATGGGTGATAGTTATGCAAGAGGAACTACAACAATTCTCAAGAAATGATGTGTGGATCCTTGTTCCTAAACTAAAACATAAGAGCATCATTGGAATAAGATGGGTATTTCACAATAAATTTGATGAAATGGAAAGGTAATAAGAAATAAAGCAAGGTTAGTAGCACAAGGTTGCAATCAACAGGAAGGTATTGACTTCACTGAAACTTTTGCTCCTATTGCTAGATTAGAAGCTATTAGAATTATGCTTGCCTTTGTCGCTTAATGCTTTTTCAAATGGATGTTAAAAGTGCATTTTTAAATGGTTTTATTGAAGAAGAAGTCTATGTTAGACAACCTCTTGGTTTTGAGGATCCAATCCTCCCAAACCATGTGTTTAAACTCAAAAAGGCTCTATATGGTCTTAAACAAGCACCTCGTGCTTGGTATGACAGACTGAACAGTTTTCTCATTAAAAATGGCTTTATGAGAGGCAAAGTAGACACAACTCTCTTTAGAAAGGAATCTAACAAAGATTTCATAATAGTTCAAATTTATGTAAATGACATAATTTTTGGAGCTACTAATGAAACTCTGTGTAAGGATTTCTCAGATTTGATGTAGAGTGAATTTGAAATGAGCATGATAGGAAAATTAAAATTCTTTCTTGCTCTACAAGTTAAACAAGAGAAGGAAGGAATATACATTTATCAATAAAATACACCAAAGAACTACTCAAAAAGCATAAGATGAATGAATCAAAGCCCATAAGTACACCAATGCATTTGTCTATCGTCATGACAAAGGATGAATGAGGTAAATAAGTAGACCAAACCATCTACAGAGGTATGATTGACTCACTTTTCTATTTAACTACTAATAGACCAGACATCATGCATAACGTCTGCTTCTGTGCCAGATTTCAATCTGACCCTAGAGAGTCTCACTTGAAAGCTGTTAAAAGGATTTTCAAATATCTTGTTAGTACCTCTAACCTAAGCTTATTCTACGAGAAAAATAGAGATTTCAGGTTAGTAGGATACTGTGATGCAAATTATGCTGGTGACAAAATTGAAAGAAAAGGCATAAGTGCTGGATGTCACTTCATCGGACCATGTCTTATATCTTGGACCAGCAAGAAGTAGAACTCAATTGCACTTTCTACTATTGAAGCAAAATATGTATCAACTGCTAGTTGCTGCTGACAGCTTTTATGGGTAAAATATCAACTTGAAGATTACTCTAGCTTTAAGCATAACATTCCAGTGTTATGTGACAATACTAGTGCAATCAATCTATCTAAAAATCCTATTCAGCATTCTAAAGCAAAACATATAAAAATAAGACATCATTTTATTAGTGATTATGTTCAAAAAAAGTGTTTTTGATATTAAATTTATTGATACAGACCATTAATAGGTTGATATCTTTACAAAAGCTTTACTTGAAGAACGCTTTAACTTCATATTAGAAAATTTGCACATGAAAGTTTTGCATGAGTAAAACGTCTTACATGATCATTTTATTAATTACTTTTATTTCCGTCTTACACTTTGTTATTACACTCCATCTTACTAACTCGCGTTTCTTTGAATATGAAATTTTTTTATTTATTCGTCTAATCTTTCCTCTTATGATTACTAATCGATAACCTCCCAAGAAACGTGCACTTGTTCCTCTCTGCCACATCAAGTCATCATAAATGCACGTCTTTACAGTACATTCAAACTTTACATATATTCAAAATAACCGCTCTTTCTTTCTCTTTACACTCTCTGAAAACTCTTCATACTCTCCACACTCAAACATTCTCTCTCTCGCTTTTAATCTCAACACCTCAACCTTTCAAACCTGTATTCATGGCCACTCAGAAGCAGCTTGTTCCTATGGAGAGATTCCTAGAAGTTGACTTTGTTGTTGGAAGATGGGTTGATCTGAAGAAACTGGAAGAAAAAGGATTTCCTTTGCGTATGTACATTGAGAATTTTGGATGGGTATCGTTCATTTAGAAGTGAACTACCTGGTATCACGTCCTATATGCCTACTTTTGGGCTTTTGCATCTAAGGTGAATGGAACCATCATCGAAACTAGAGACAATCAAGCCATCATCATCTCCACGGACACCATTGCAACAACATTTGGCTGCAAGAAAGAAGGCGACATGTTCACAGAAGATTGGGAGAGAGTTATCACCCCATAAATAGTCGACCTGGCATTATATGGAAACCTTAAACCCCAGACTGACAACAAAGATGTTCTGAAGAGGTTTTTGTACTATTCAAATATGAAGTCGGAATGCAGACTTATCTACAACGTCCTCCTACACATTATCTTGCCAAGAAAAGGCTCAAAGGATAATGTATCCTCCAATGACAGATTCTGCATATATAAAATGTTGACGAGTTAGAAGGTCAACTTGCCTACTCTTATCTTGGACAATTGGTGATCATGCCTCACTAAGTCAAAGGAAAGCTCCAAAGGCAAATAGAGGTATCCCATTCCCTATGCCATGCTTTTCACTGAGATTATTAGATTGGTGGGCGTCAATGAATCTAGATGGGAGAAGAAGAAACAAGGTTCTGAGATTGATGTATCCATAATCAAGAAGATGAGGATAGCCCATCTATTTACTGGATACGTAGCCAAACATCCTGAATTAGCTTTAATCAAGGAAGAACCCCCTGAAGAAGTAGTTGGAACCGCTTTTTGAGTTGGATTGTCTGTTGATCCTTCTATTAGTACTGCTTCTGCTCATCCTCCACCACAAACGAAACCCCAACCATCTCAACCACAATCTAAATAGACCAAACCCCACAAACCTAAACTACTCATCAAAAAGACCATCTCAAAAAGACCCACAACCACAAACACTTGACCAATTGTTTTCCCCTCATAAAAAACAAAAGCCCTTGACCATTCGTTTGAGATCCAAACCAATCCCCCAACTTGACTCAGACGATGACATTCCCATTAACATTCTACTTACAACCTGTAACACCCCAAATTTCAAGTACTAGAAATAAACCACGAGGTAGCTCTTAGTAGAACCCTTCTCATATGTTATTAGACAAAAGATGTCTTAAGAGTTATTGTTATTATATTTCCTATTATTATTATTATTATTATTATTATTATTATTATTGTGTTGTGTTGTTGTTATTATATTTATTGTTATTATTATTGTTGTTGTTGTTATTATTATTCTTATTAATACCTTAGTATTATAAATTAGTAGAAATATTATTATACAACCCAAAAGAGCATCTAGGGTCCAATAGAGGATTAAAGCCCACTAAGCCACATACCCACCCACATGTTATAAGAAAGGAATAGAGAAGGAGAATTATGTTTAGCCGTCACAAATAGAAGAAGAAAGAAGGTAGAGAGAATGAGGAGAAAAGAAAGAAGAAGAAGAGGAAAAGAAAGAGAGGAATAGAAACCGGAGAATTCAAGCCCTAGAACTCAGCTTTATATGTCCATAAAGGTGAGTGCTCTCCCCCGTGTCCTTCCTTGTTCTTGTTCATCTATTTATCTTTTCCCTCCTTATACCTAAATTTAGGGATTTGATGAGTTTTGAGGGGATTGTGAGGGAGTACGAAAATTATAGATTAGATTGACCAATTATCAATGTAGAAGAGTGATTAAGAATCTAATTATTTATCTTGAAGCATTTAGAACCCAAAGACAATAGGAAAAATAAATTAAAATTAGTACATCGTATTCGCCTGGCGGGATTAGATAGTCGTTGGGCGACTTTTCTTCAAAAATTGGATTCCACGTTTACGCTAGGCACGCAAACCCGCTGGGCGGGGTGAAGTACCCACTGGGCGGGTTTTCTGGACCACTGGGCGAGACTTCCGTCCTGCTGAGCGGATACGACTTTTACTATTCCGTTCGTTGTGTTTTTGAACTTCTTTTTGCAGTTTTTAACTCATTGTTGTTTGTTTTTTTATGCCTTGTTGAGTTTATATTGTATGATTATTATTTACCTTGAAAGAAACTGAGTGTGATATGAAATTGTGTCAATGTTTCATGATAAAAGTCTATAAAAAGTTGTAAGCATTATTTGTGACCATGCATCATAACATTTGAGTTATGTGATGAAGAAAGTATGTAGGAATCTGGCTGGTAGAGGCCGTGATGGGTTGTCTAACCTTAGCCTTGGGGGTTATCCGATTGGGAAAACTCCAATGGTCCATGCTGATTCCATGGAGCCGGGGCGTGCTGGCAAAACTAGGTAACCCTGACTAGTCACCGGGGGATATCATGCTAGTTGAGGGTGCGAAAGCCGAAGGCATCGGTACCGATGACACTTCTTATAGCCTGCATTTACTCCTAGTCTACTTTTCAAAAAGTTTAGGTTGGTACCACATATGCATGAGTAGTGGTTTAGGAACATAGTACGCATATGTATCTTGTTATAGTGTGATATGTTAGAGTGTGCTATGTTGTAATTATGTGAATTCTATGTGACCCTATTTATGTGAATTCTATGTAAGAATGTAATTGTGCCTTGTGATGAAATGTTAAAGTTGTGGACATGTGATCATATCTTGCACAGTGTCGTTCCTATTTGATAAAACAAAACGAGGTATATGTCTAGTTACTAGACAAAGAATGTGAAACAATTATATGCTTGTAATTGGAATTGTGTTTGCTACCTTAAGGATAAGTAAGAGGCTAGACTTTAGGATAGTGTTATAAAGGTTCTAGTTGGATAATAATAGTTGTGAATAAGATAGAGAAAGGGTGAATTCTCTCATGGTGTAATAGAAAGGTATAAGACAAGTAAGAAAGAATGAAATAAGAGTATTTTAGGATGTCTGTAACCTTAGACTTGACCCTAGGGGACAGCTTTGAATATTGAAAGAAAGAAGAGTAAATTCTAAAGAGGGTTTTGGGTAAGAAAGTATAAATAATGAGGATGAGTTCTTAGGTTAAGAATGAGATAGTAAACCAATATAATAGTTATGAGAATGAGAGAGCAATTAACAGGGAGTATTGACTATTGAAATGGGTAGACTCGACTATAGGTATGGATAATTATGAGAGACCCAATGAGGCTAAAGCCATGAGAGATAAGTAATGAAGGTTGTTCGAGTAGAAGAGTTTGACCTAGTTGTAGAATCCTTAGAGCACTCACTGAGACATTATGTCTCACTCCTTTAAGTTTTCTCTTTTTCAGGATACAGGTGAAGACATGTGCAAATGAAGCTTGGACTCACGTGCATGAAGTCGTAGCCTAGTTTACGTTATTTATTTTTTGTATTCTTTATATTTTATATGACACCTTTGGGTGATATATGAGTTGTATTAGACATGTATTTTAATTACTGTATGGTTCGTATATAATATCTAATTACATTTATGAGTGGTATTTGCATGTTGTGTCTACCTTTCAAGTTTGTTTTTCTTTTCATTCTTAGAAATATAGACCTAGTTACGGTAATGCCCCTTAGGGTGTTACACAACCACAAGCACAACCATCCTTGAACCTCCATCCGAATAGCCAACTCCACCACCTACTGCCACTTAAACCAAGCTGCCTTTGCCAAAGCTTCCAAAAAGCCCTCAAAATCCAAAAAGATTCTTGAACCCAAAACATGAGCACAAAAGGAAAAGCAGCTCAGGAGAGCTAGAACTGAATCAAAAAGGGTTGAGAAGAAAAAAAAGGAAGAAGAGGAGAAGCTTGCTGAACAAGAGCAAGAGTAGATTGAGGAAGCGGTGTTGCAATCTGTCATTGAGCACTCGCTACAAACAGCCCTTGCGGAGCCTAATAAGCAAGAGCTGTTTACTCAAGAGGACATCATTGCTACCTCAAGAGGTAGATTACCTAGATCTCTGTCTGGGAAGTTCCTTAATCTGTTTCTTTATCTCAAGTCTTCCAGCATGTTTTTGTAGACCTGACGGCTAGACCAAGAAATGATTAGCTTGCAAGGGTTGTTTACCTTCAATCTGCCAGAAGTAGAAGGCCCATCATCTGGAGGAGCTGAACCTATGAAAGACGAAGCTTCACCTGAACTCTGCCATTAGAGATGCCTCAATCTGAACATTTTCAAAGGCCCTAAGTCACATACTTTGAACAGCATGAGCCTTAAAGTGTTGGGACAACCAAAGAGTTCTAGCCTTCAGATCCCTTCGACCTAGAAATTCTTCAAGCTTTCATCAATTATAAACTAGCAAAGTAAATAGCTCGAGGATATGGACTACTCTTATCTCTGAAGAATGGCCATCTATTGGTGCGCCATGGGTATGTTGAGAAGTTCCTTGATGTAGAAGACGAAGCTACCCCAGTTCTTTCCTATGAGCCCCGCATCACTCCATACATCTGGGAGGAAGGGTACAACACACTATCAGATGCTCCCATCTTTGTGTACCCAACCTCAACTAGATTCCCACTTAGACATGAAGTATGGAGACAGCGCGAAACTCTTTGCCACACCTCCCCTGTTATGCTTAAATGTAACTATTGAGAGTATTTGATCATGTGTAGAACATATCATTACAAGCCCAAAATTATCTATCCGTTCTGCCATGAGAAGATCAAGACTTACCCTTTTGCGATCCACCCAGAAAATAGTCCAAACTTTAAAGAATGGCAAATTGGTGATGATGATTGGGAGTTGGAAAGGGTGATGAATAATTTCTTAGGGAGAAAATGCAGATTTCCTTGTAGCACGCCATTTGTGAACGAAGGTGTCCTGACCTTGTGCTAGGCTCGCCTAGACTCATGGCAACTCAAATGCCACTTCTACTGAAGCCATGGACTACCTTCTGTATCTGCTGCAAGGAAATCGATCAAGTGTTAAAATTTGTCTATGGGGAAAGGCAAAGAGCCCAAATTCAGACACAACCCTAGACGACACTTGATGATCAGATAGAGAGCACTTTCACCTACGCAGCTGGCTATCCTTAAAGGAAAAGAAACTCTACGAAGTACAGACCGCAAGAGGCTACAAAAACATGTTGAAGCTTTTAACCACTTTTCGGGTCTGATTGCGGAAGAGAAGAACATTCTGAGCCATGAAGCTGCTATTCGTCCAATAGGTCACTGGATGTAAGTCTCTCCATCACCTTCAACCTATATATCCAACCCCAATAATCAACTGATAATAAGTTGCCCCAAGACCTACATCTTCTTCTCCACAGATGGAAATACTTCTGAAGTTTTCCTTCCCTTTGGCCACTTTTAGTTCTGTGGACCCCCTGTTCCTATGTGTTTAACTTATGTTTTGTAGAGGAACTCGCTAAAGACGAAGCCACCAGCTCTGCCCTTGCTTTAGAACCTTTAGACATTAGACAATAATTCAAAGAATTAAAGCAAATTGTACAACTTCTTGAAGTTGATCTAGTAAAGGAACGCAAGAAATGTAAACGCACGGAAGCTTTGCTATCCAAGCTAGCAAAACGCTTCAAGGGTGACCTCGACTCATCATCTACACCTTCAAACTTTGAATCTTCTGATTGATGATGCTAAAAGGGGGAGAAAGGAAAAAAGAGAAGAATAAAAAAGGGGGAGAACAGAAGGAAGATAAGTCGTAGGGGGAGTATATATTTTCTTTAATACAATGAATACTTATGTATGAATATTTGCTTAATAGTCTGGTTTCACTTAGTTATACCTCTTTTACTAAACTTAGTTATATTTCTTTTTGTTACTGCATCTGCTATTGAAGTTTCTCTGTATGAAAAATGTTTTCTGAACTAAAAATTACGTTACAAAAAGCTTTTACATATAAAGACGTTCTATAAAAATTAAAGATGTTGTCATCATAAAAAAGGGAGAGATTGTTAAGACGAAGGACGAATTTATAACCCTTAAATATTTTGATAATAATAAACAGTTAAAAATATTTTTTTTAAGCAATCGTCTGGTCACTTGTAATTTACATGTTCGCTATCATCTGATCACTTGATCATGTACCGTCTTTATCTTTCTTTAAAAAGATCCAGTAACTAATTGCTTTCAGATGAAGTTCTAACGATTTGTACACTACATATTTGTAAAAGAGTAAACAACCTCGAAATAAATGAAGTCTACATACCTATTCTCGAGGAAAGTTCACTTTATGCGTAAAAGAAAGAATGCACGTGTGGATGTCAGAACGGAAAAATAGATATGTCCACTGTTACAAGATTGAGTATGAGAATGGCAAAGATAAGCAGACTATTTTATCTTATCAAAGTGACAAGTTGGTGAAAGGCATTAAATGTTGCATTTAATGCTTCAACAATTCTTTTCCAATAGATGAAGGTTGTCTCTTGCAAGCACTCACAACAGACACTTTTCTGGAGAAGCCTATAAATAGAAGAAGAGACCTTAGTCTCAAAGGCTGGTTGATTGAAATATCTTTAACTTTTGAAAAGCTCTCATCTTGTAATATTCATATACGCTACTTGTAAAAGCTTACTTTGTACCTCATTGTATATTCGTCTATTAGGACGTTAAACTCAGTGAGATAACTCACGTTTAACCTTTTTCTCTAAGAAATCGGTAGAAGTTTGAAGAGGCTTTGATTCAAAGAATACTTGGGTTTTTGCTTGGAGAGGCAAGTTAAAGACTACTTGGGTTGAGCTCAAAGAGGCTTGGTTGAAAGAATACTTGTAACTTCTTTAAGTTAGTGGGACTTGGTAGTTGTCAAGAACTGGACGTAGTCTCTGGGGTAAGATGAACCAATATAATTCTTTTGTGCTTCTTTGATTTACTTTCTGCATTTGTCTTTCTCTAAATAAATTTTTTAATTTGATTAATCCTTCAGACGATATGTCTTTAAAAAGGTTTTTCGAAAATTTGCTATAACACAATTCAACCCCCCCTTCTTGTGTTATCTTTGTGTTTTATAGTATCAAACTGTAACTTTCCTAATAGGGTGTCATGCCATTACATGTCACTTACTTTACATTACTCATTAAACTAACAATTCCTAACTTCTCAAGCAGAGATTTTGTTGGTCTCATTTAGTTTGAGCACCAGTAAAATCAACATTTCTGTCTTATATTGTAAAAATTGCACAATACTAAAATTTTAACAGAGTAACAATTTAGTAATCACATAAATTTTTAGTAGAGTAATAACTTAGTAATTACTAAAATTTTAGTGAAATAACGATGTAGTAATTATATTTTAATTACTAAAATTTTGGTAGAATAACAACTAAATAAATACATTTTAATTTTCTAAATTTGAGCAGAGTAACAACTTATCAATTATAATTTAATTTTCTAAATTTAAACAGAGTAACAACTTAACAATTATAATTTAATAATCTAAATTTGAGTAGAGTAACAACTTAATAAGAGTATTTTGATTAAAAATTTAAGCAGCATAACAACTTAGTAAAAATTAAATTCTAGCATTAAAACATTATAACATAGTAAATTTGTATATTAAAAGGTTTAGGGAAAAACCTTTTCTACCAACATGCAAAGTGGCAATAATTTAGAATGAATGTCACTCCCCTCATTACCTCTAAGGTGGTTGATGAAGCGGATGTAATTGTTGGTGCAAAACTTTAAGGAGGAGAAATTTTACTAGTTCAAAACTAGCAAAATTTTAACATAAAATCAAAATAAGAAATTTTTTTTCTAGAGAGAGAAGATCTCTAAATTTTTAACCAACTTGAAAGAGGGAGAGGTGACGAAAATGCTATCCAAGAATGGGTTATTTGTAGAGGAGGGTGGGAGCTTAGGTGTCCAATTAGTTACAGTCATACAATATGTCATAATTCTAATTTTTATTTATTTTAAATTTTGATTTAGGGACACATATTCAAGATAGTTGGTGAGTCATCTAGGAGTAGGCTAGACATGTGTCCCATGAGTTGTCCCAATTTTATCAATGTGAATTTTATTTGTAGTCAAATTAACCGGTACTAATAAAATTGCCTAAATTTGAATAATTTAGCTTTTAATATCAAAATAATGCATTTTAATTCAAAAATAAACATATACATTATTTTTCATCAAAAATAAGTTTCTAATAATTAATTTTAATTTTTATTAATTTATTTTGAATATATATATATATATATATAGCGATAAAATATATATGTATTTTTAAGCTAGAAAATTCATATCAATTTCATTTTAATTCAATAAATACCAAATTTTTTTATGAAAATTCTAAAATTAAATATTTTACCTATAAATGAACTGGAATTACCATTTTCATCATTTTTGGATGTCAAACCAATACTTGATAAGCTTATCGGCACTAAGAGGCATTTTGGCCATTTTACACAAGAATTTTAGAAAATTTTTAGAAAACTTTCTAAATTATATTTTAATATTTGTAACATGATTCCAAGCTCAAATTCATATTTTAATGTCAATTGAATTTTTTTTCTCATGTTAGCCCTAAATGTTGAAAAATAAGAGCAAAACCATCACTTTATAATTTCTCTAGGTTCTGGTTTGGAAAAATTATTAAAAATCACGATTAAATAATTCTTAAAATTCTGAGCATAATGGTGGAAATTAGAATTTTAAAATTTCTTTTCGATTTTTCAGAATTAAATCGTCAAATATTAGAAAAATAGTTGAAAAATTGAAATATGGTTGTTATATTTTTCACTTTTTTTCTTTTAAAATAAAATTTTTATAATGAAATATACTTAGTATAAAATTTTCAAAATATTTTGAGGCTAAAAAGTCTTTGGTTGGTTTCTGTAGTCAATTAAGGGTATTTTTGTCATTTCATAAAAACTATCTCAATAAATTTCTGAAAATTTTCTAGAATTATTATTAATTATTCTAAGTATATTGATAACTTAAAAATATATATTTTTAAATATTTCTAACTATTTTTTTTTATTAATTCTATTATCTGACGAGATGGTCATCTTACTAATTTTTGGACTCTGTTCCCCTAAAAAAAATCTAAACTAAGTTCTATTCTCTAATATGAACATAACTGTAGGAATCAAATTTTTAAAATTCACATCCGATTCTCAAAAATAAATACAGAATAATTAAAAAAAAATTTAATAGACAAAAATAAGAGTGTTACAACTAGCGATTTCCTGCAAGGCGAGGGTGCTTAAAAAAGATTGGTATAAGGGAACAAAATCGGGGGATATTAAATCCCACGTGCCACAGGACGTTAATGAGGCGCAATCTTGTGAGACCGTGGCAGTTTGCGCGAACATTCAAAATAGGGCTTTAGAGGCCTCGGTGGTTTTGTCTAGGAGTGAGAAGGTGGTTACTTTTAACAATAATGTGGCGCCTATGATTCAGGAGGTGGGGCCGGGAGATTTTGCTAAGAAAGATGGGATCAAAGCAATCAAGTCTCATCAGGTCAATATAGCCAATAATGGGAAGGTGAAAAACTCCTAGGGTTGAAAGAATCCGCAAGGAGGTAAGAAGACTGACTTTCGAAAGGTTGGCAAAAAAAGCTTTTAAGAAAAGTGTTAATCCAATTATTAAGTATAGAGTGCTCATCAACACCTCTCATTTTTCTTTAACACTCCTTTTTGTTATATTATATCAGCTATCATATAAATTACTTATCTCTTTTTTCTTTCTATTTCTCTCAAGGTGTAAGCATTTTTGGGTCTCTAAATATCATTTTTCTTAAGTATAAGGAGAAAGCTAGTGAAGAGCTGGTGGGACCAGTTGCGAAACCTCATGAGGATAGACGCAAATGTCTGGTGGTGACGCAAGCACATGGAGTGACACCTTCAAATATGAATGATGGTATCTTTAATACTCTTCCTATCGTTCAAATTCATTTTGATCCCGAAGCGGTGGAATTTGCTAGAAGATTGAAGGAGAAGGCAGAAGAGAATATCTCTAGTAGAGGCACGGAAGTTCCATTGGATGACGTTACGAAGACCAAGGCGAAAGGGACATTTTTGGTCCCTAGTTAACTCGGCAGTTTGGTGTCACCTTCTGCCAATGGTGCCAAATGAATATATTGAGTTGGAACTGCCGTGGGACGACATGTAGGGGGTTCAGTACTCTCATCATAGATATGATGGTTCAAAATCATTCTTCTTTTGTGATTCTAATGGAGACGCACACTAGTGGTGAGAAGGCAAAAAATATTGTTAGACGAATTGGTCTTCGTGGCTCTTTTATTCAGGATGCTCAGGGGCACTTGGGCAGAATATGGTGCTTGTGGAATTCTGATGCTTGGAAGGTGGATGTGATTAGACACTCTGATCAGTTTGTTCATCTAAGTGTGCAATGGAAGAATAACCAACCGTGGATGTTAACGGCGGTTTTGGTGCACCTCAGGTGGCTAGGAGGCAAGTTTTGTGGGATGAGCTTAAGAACTTGGCAGACAACATCTCTAATGAATAGGCTATAATTGGTGATTTTAATTGCACCTTAGCCCATCATGAGAGGGTAGGTGGCAGTGAATCTCATGGTCACAGGGATATGGATGCCTTCAGACATGTCTTGCAAGAGGGTGGCTTGATTGATATGGGCTTCTAGGGTGATATGGGCACGTGGAAGTGTAATAGAGTTGGAGTTCGACTGGACCGTTATATCATTAATCTTCCTTGGCGGATCCGGTTTCAAGAGGCAGTGGTGGTACACTTGGGGTGGTTGAACTCAGATCACAGACCTTTATTGTTGAGGCTGGAAAAACAACCTATCAGGAATCAACATAGGAGACCCTTTAGATTTGAGGCAGCATGGCTCACTCATAATCACTTTCCCCACTTCATTACTTCTTCCTGGGGTGGTGCTTCCACTTCTTAGTCAGATAAAGAATTCTTTATCTGAGCGGTTGCGAAGATGGAATAGAGAGGCGTTTGGGTGTATCTGAAGAAGGAAGCATTGTTTGTTGAGGAAACTGGATTCCTTGGATTGTAGAAGAAGAGCTTTTTTTGATCAACAGGTTGAGCAGGAGTATAAAAACGCTTGGAGGGAGTACAAGCAGGTTTGGGCTGAGGAAGAGTTGCATTGGTTTCAGAAGTCTAGGGTGAAGTGGCTATACTTTGGAGATAGGAATACTAAATACTTCCATGGGGGTACAACCATTAGACGAAGGAAAAATAAATATGAGATACTTCAAGGTGAAAATGGGAAGTGGGTAAGTGACATTTCTTTGATTTAGGAGATGGTGATTGATTATTACAAGAAGCTATACGCTGATGAGGAATCCTTCCAAAAATTTGATCTATCAAATGCTTTTCCAAGGTTGGAGGGGGACTGGCTTTCTGGATCTATAGAAGCCGGTATCAAATGTTAAGATTTTCCAGGCTGTTAAGCAAATGAGAAGTTTTAAAGCTCTAGGTCTTGATGGTTTCCAAGCTATATTTTTTCAAAGTCAACGGCAAGTGGTGGGCAATGATTTGTGCGAGCTAGTCAAAGGTATTTTTGACCATTTGAAAAGGGTGATGGAGATCAATAAAATCCTCATCACGTTGATACCAAAAAAGATGAGGTAAGGTTGATTAAGGATTTAGGCCTATCAGTTTGTCCAACGTGGCTTATAAAGTTGTTACCAAACTAATTGCTTAAAGAATCGGCCTTTGCTAGGGAAGCTAGTGAGTCCTTGCCAATCTAGTTTTATTCCTCATAGGCAAAGTGGGGATAATATTTTTGTGGCGTCGAAGGTTTTCCATTCTATGCATAGTAAAGGTGGGAAGACAGGTTGGATGGTTATAAAGATTGACCTAGAGAAAGCGTATGATAGGTTGAAGTGGGCTTTTGTTAATAAGACTCTTGAGGATATTGGTTTGCCTTTGAGCCTTGTCCATCTTATTTGGCATTGTATCTCATCTCTCTCTGAGTTTTCTCTGGAACAGTGAAGTCTTGGAGGAGTTTAGATCCATCTTGTAGGGAGATCCTTTAACTCTATATCTTTTTGTGCTTTGCATAGAAAGATTGTTTCAATTAATTTCCTTAGCAGTTCATCAGTCAGCTTGGAAGCCTGTTAAACTGAGTATAACTGGTCCATCTATATCTCATTTGACTTTTGCATATGATTTGATCCTGTTTGCAAAGGCTTCTATGGATCAAATTAATGTTATTTAGTCTATTTTGAGTTTGTTTTGCAGGAGCTCTAGGCAGAATGTGAGTTTGGAGAAGTCTTGTGTGTTCTTTTCCAAAAATGTTGGGAGAGAGGCGAAGCAACAATTAAGTGATGATTTGGGGATTCTTGTAATTAAGGACTTGGGGAAGTATTTGGGGCTCCCTATTATACATAAAAGGACTTGCAAAGCCAACTTCTAATTCATTGTGGACAAAGTGACTCAGAGGCTCAGTTCTTGGAAGGTTAGGACCTTATTGTTTTAGGTAGGGTCACTTTCACTAAATTAGTTCTTCAAGCTTTGCCTAATTATGTTAAGCAAACTGTGTTCTTGCCAAAATTAGTTTGTGATGACATTGATAAAGCTTGTAGAAGGTTCATTTGGGGGTGAAAATGAAAATAGGAGGAAAATGCATCTTGTATCTTAGGATGTTGTTTGTTCTCTAAAGGAAGTAGGTGGTTTGGGTTTGAGGAAGTAGAGAGATGTTAGCTTTAGCGTACATGACAAGAGGCTAATTGGCAATTATGCGCTAGAGATAAGCCTCTATGGTGCCATGTGATTAGAACCAAATATAAATGTGGCACAGATGTTCTTCCAAGCACTACATAAAAATAGGTTATTAGAGTCGGCCAATGCCGACTCTACCTTAAAAAGCCAGCGCTACTTAGTGTTTAGCGTCGAACATGCGTCGGAGTCGACGTTGACTCTAAAATACTTGACACTAATATGTTTGCGTTAGTTAGTAGAGGCCAACACTATTAGAGCTGGCCACACCGACTCTTAAACCGTCACTTAAGAAAAGTCGTTGCTTGCAATTTATTTATTTTAAATTAAATTTGTTTTATATGTAGTCAACTTAGCCGACTCTATATTGTTTTTTTAAATGTTTCACTTAGTGTCGACATAGTTGACTCTATCATTAATTTTTTGGATATATTTTAGTTAGAGTCAACTAAGCCGACTCTAAGTTTTTTTTTTCTGTTTTTTTAACAAAGCCCCTATTGGAACAATGCTCCATAATAGCATGCACACATGTAACTTTATTTAACAATTTTGTTATATTTATAATTTACATGATTAATTATCAAATAACTCAATTCTCTTGCCCACTCTTAATGCTAATTTCCTTTATTAAAATTTCATCATTAATGAATTGCAATATCCATAAGTTTATCAAATAAGCTAATATACAGATTAAATTCTCATTAATAGGGAGATAAACATTCAATAAATCTTATTCATCATTAATATAATAACAAACACATTTACTTGCATGAAAGGTTGACGAGTCTCAAGCTCAACCATGATATAGCATAAATAAAATCTACAAAACAAACAATTAAGAGTAACATACCCTTTTGAGCAGAATCCAAGAATGATAAATATCCAAAATCCAAGAGAGGATACTTCAACGGCCTCTTGTTAGTTAATTTCCATCCCTACATAAGCTATGCTAAAAACATATATCAAACTTTAAGCCCACAAGGATATATCCTTTAGGCATTTGTTCATTTTGTCAGTTGTATCCTTTTCAATCTCCACATAAGGATAGCTTGACACAGGGGGCTCATTTCCACCAATGTCTACCTCTTCATCAGTTGGGTTATTACCTACAAGTAGAACAAATTTAAATACAAAAAACAAATATAGTATGCATTTGCACTTGTGCACAGTGTACACAGACACAAACACAAGACCTTTAAATGGTTGCAATAAGGAATTACATGGTCTAGAATCATTCAACACTTGCAACAGAAAATAGATAACTAGAAGTCAAATCATATGTATGTAAGATTGACATCTTGTGACATCTTGTTGTGGAGAAGGTGATGTGTTTACTTCAAACACAATGTGATAATAGCTTAATTTATTAAGGGTTACGTAGGAGGGGGTACCTTTATTTCACATGTTTCAACTTTTGCTTTATTCTTTTGCTTTTCTCAAAGTTTTTGCATTTCACATTAGCCAACAAGCTAGAATGTCATACAATATTAGCAGAAGGGAAAAAATGGAACTAGACATTATTATTTTATTCTTAAGCCATAAAGACAAATAACTTTCTGTTTTAAATGAAAATAACCAATTTAATCACAACTTTGGAATTAGATAATTAGACAGATAAATGTTTACACAAAGAATAAATTTCCAGGAGATTTTATCTGTAATAAATTGGGAGTAAGTTTTCATAAACCATGACCAAGCAAGCAGTTTCCTACATTGCCATGTGTAAAATTTAGTGCTAAAGATCTGTCCATGAATAGGAGACAAGACATGAGAGATAAAAATTTAGGAATCGATGAGAAAATCATACTGTCCAAGCTTTATGACTGTTGGCACCAGCTAAGAGGTAAAAAAAGTTATAATAGGATAGTAGAGTAGAATTGGCATCCAAAGCAAGAATATAGTCCTAAAAGCTTTCAAGTAAAATGATCAAAAAAAACACATGCAACATAACAACATATTCTTAAATATTGATAGAGAAAGGACCAAGTTGAAATTTGAAAATAATGAGGATGTTAAAGGTGATTTAGCTTCATAAAAGAGTAAGGAAGGTTGCTTAAAAGTAGGAACCTTACAGCCATGCCAATGTATATAATAGTATATGGTGATATGACATGAATAAAACATATTACTTTAAAATGAGAGAGCAACTAATAGAAAATAAAGCCTTCTACTAATGTCTCAAAGGCTGTTACTCGAGCCCCATTGAAAGTTATATCTTAATGACACATGAATAGGTCTAGAAAAAAAAAAACTATTATTATTAGATATTGTTTAATGGAATAGAAGGAAGACATTTAGTGTATGATGTACTATCAACTTCAATGCCATTAGGAACAAAAGGAATAGAACCAGTGGCAATAATGATGTCTTTGCAGTTACCACATTGTTGGAAGGAGCCAACTTTCACTTTTGAGGATCCTACACGAATTCATGCTCAAGGCAATAAATGAAAAATTTTAAATTGTCAATTGCAACTTTGTGGTTTAAATTCAAGCCTTGGTTGATAAACATATCATTCAATTGTTGAAGGCAATCACAACAACATTTATTTCGTATGTGACACCCATTCACATTGAATATAATCCAAACTTATTTAAAAATATGAGTAAAATTTTTTTCTCCGCTTTTAATAATAGAAAATTTGTAAATTTATCAGAATCTAAAAATGATAGTAAAAAAAAAAGCTATATGTATTAATTGTAGAACTATACATCATGATTTCATAATCAGAAAATTTATTGAAATACAAGGAGATTAAAATACACATCAAAATAGTTACTACTTATTCCTAGTATATCAAAAAGATCCTAGTCAGAGTAGTGTCCGTCTACCCTATCCTATAAAATAATAAATTGTCAGACTATCCTTATAGATCTTCATTAACAGTCGGCTCTTCATTAATCGCGATCAATCATGCATAAAATAAAAAATAATGGAGTGAGGTGATTTGTTCTAATATCACTTTTACATGTATGGTAGAAATTCTACCACACAATACAGATAAAACATAGTTGACCATAAAAGGGGAACCTAAAGTTTATTCTATGTTATACAATCATTGACTTGATATGGATCCATACTTTCCATTAGTGGGTAATAGTTCTTAACAGAACCTGGGAAGTGACTGGAAGTACATATACCTTTCTCAACATCATCTCATCGTACAGTCCTCATCATCATTGAGGAACAAAATAACAATTTAGGATATCCATTTATAGAGGTATACTCTCACCAATCCTGGTGATGCTGAGTAGTTGTCAGGGTTATCAAGTTGGTTAAGTGATTGTCTCGGCTCAAGAGCGCTACCTTGGCCATTAGGACACTCATCACTCGATACCATACCCTCTAGACCTAACCATGGGTCCTGGCCTTTCATCCTGCAGTGTACCAAACCGTAGCTTTCCTAGTAGGGTGGCATGTCCACTGCATGTCACTTGCTTTACATTACTCACTAATTTATCACTTCCTAATTTCTCAAATAGAGGTTTCCTAGTCTCATTTAATTTGAGCACCAGTACAATCAATATTTCTGCCTTATATTGCAGAAACTGCACAATACCTAAAATTTTAACAGAATCACGACACAGTAATTATAGTTTAATTACTAAAATTTGGGTAGAATATCAACTAAATAAATACATTTTAATTTTCTAAATTTGAGCAGAGTAATAGCTTAGCAAATGCATTTTAATTTTCTAAAATTAAATAGAGTAACAGCTTAGCAAGTATAATTTAATAATTTAAATTTGAGCAGAGTAACAATTTAGTAATTATGATTTAATAATCTAAATTTGGACAGAGTAGCAACTTCGCAAAAATTAAAGTTTAACATTAAACAATAATAATAATAATAAAACTTAAGCCTAAACGGGTTTAGGGGAAAACCCTTCCTACCAACATGCAAAGTGACAATAATTTAGAACCAACCCCACTCCCCCCATTAGCTCTAAGGTGGTTGATGAAGAGGATGGAATTGTTGAGGCAAAGCTCTTAGGAAGAGAACTTTACTAGTTGTTGAAAAACAAGTAAAATTTTAGCATAAAAGCAAAGTAAAAGAAAATTTCTTCTAGAGAGAGAAGCTCTCTAAGAATTTGGTGGCTTGAGAGAGGGTGAGGTGTGTGAAAAATGACCAAGGATGGGAGGTATTTATAGAGGAAGAGAAGGCTTAGGTGTCCTACTTTGATAACATAAGCCATTATGTCATAAATTTTATTTTTGATTTATTTTTAATTAATTTATGGATACATATCAAAAATAGGGTGATGAATCAGCTATTCCTAGGTTGTGGACGTGCTCCCTTAGCTGTCTAACTTCTAGAAGTTAATTTTATTTGCAGGTAAATTAACCGGTACCGATAAAATCGCCGAAACTTGAAAAAATTGACTTTTAATATCAAAATAATGCATTTTAATGAAAAATGGACAAATAAATTATTTTTCATCAAAAATAAATTTCTAATAATAAATTTTAATTTTTATCAATTTATTATATGTATTTATTTTGTATTTTTAAGGTAGAAAATTCATAAAAAATCCATTTTAATTCAATAAATACCAAAATTTTTATGAAAATTCTAAAATTAAATATTTCACCTATAAATAAACTGATATTACCATTTTCACCATTTTTGGATGTCAAACCAATACTGGCTGGCTTATTAGACACCTAGGGGCATTTTGGTCATTTTACACAAGAATTCTAGAAAATTCACAGAAAATTTCTAAAATTATATTTTAATATATATGACATGATTCCAAGCTCAAATTGACATTTTAATGTCAATTATGTTTTTTTTCTCATATTAGCCCTTAATGTCGAGAAATAGGGACAAAATCGTCATTTCACAAAAATTGTCTTAATAAATTCTTAAAAAAATTTCTAAAATTATTATTAATTATTCTAACACATAAATGACTTAAAAGTAAATTTTAGGCACTTCTAACTACTTTTATCTATTTTCTTAATTATCAGTCCTTCTAGGGGCAAAATAGTCATTTACCCTTTTCCGAACTTCATTTCTCAAAAATTATTACAAATCTAAACTAAGTACTACTCACTAATATAAGCATAACCATAGGAATCAAATTTTTGAGATTCCCATCTAGTTCTTCAGAAATAAATACAAAATAATTAGAAAAATAATTTGATAGGCAAAAAAAAATAGGGGTGTTACATTCTACACCACAGACTCCAATCCACATAGCACAATAAATCACTTACCAAAATAGTTCCAAAACTAGTGAGTATGTCCCCTCCAAGTGCTTAAAAGTTAAAAGGAGTTGGTTAAGCATGGTTAGCAACTGCTTGTCTATCATACTGAAAACCTAAAATAATAAAAACCAACTAATCATGATACAACCAAGTAAACAAATTGACATATCCTAACCTTTTTGTCAACTTTTTAGCAACTTCTCATTTAAGTAAACAAGTTGTGAATCATCTCAAGCAACAAATAAAACATTACTTTCATATAATAGATCTAGCCTCCCTGCCTTAGCCAGAAAAGGCCCTATTACTCCATGTCAAATTTAAAGCGCCAAGCAATTTTCTCTAGAAACATGCAAGTTAATATAGACAAACAATAATAATAATAACATGACATATTATTATTCACTATTTCCCTTAACATTCTAACGCCAACCTTCCATCCCTACAGATTCATAATTGAATCCAAACGTTGACTTGGCAAACAAAATAGTATGTGAAAAAAGGTAGGATTTTGCCAGTTAAAAAATGCACAGATACAGAAGGAATAAAAAGGGTGACAGAATCAGAAACAAAATAGTACTAAAACTATTTCATAAAATTTGAAACACCAAATACATGAAGGAAGGAAGGAACCACATGTGATAAGAACCTATTTTTATTATTACTTGAATAAAAAGAAAAAGGTTAGCAACAAAATTACTAGGGCAACCAGCATTAGAGACTGAAGCACACATTACCACATGGTTGGCGACAAGCTTAGTTGCAGATCTTAGAGTTGTCTCCATCTTAACATAACTCCTTTCTAACTTCTTAACTGTAATCTCTTTCTCCATCCTCAACAAGTTACATCCTGCTCTTAACATTTCTGGCTGAAACTTCCACTTATCTTCTTCCAACGCTCCCATGCTGACTTTTCTTGTTGCTCTTAACTCTCTCTCTCCTCCTTGTACCCACGCCATTATTTTCCAAGACCACTATTAGAACATCTGCATGTCTTTCTTGATCAATCTGAGTCCCTAGCCTATTAGTATTGTCTTTAAGGTCCCTCCAAGAATAGGGTCTTCGGCAAAGGAAGTGTAGGATCCTAGGTCGTCGTCGTCGGAGGAGCATCAAGGAACATCAATGAGCAAGAAGAGCAACTTCAAGTATAAAGAACACATAACAGGATCAAAAAGCACCACTTACATTGAGCAGAGTTTCTCTTTACAATTCATTGTGCATGCTTTCTTTCTCTTTCTCTTTCTTAGCTTCTCTTTTATTTCTCTCTAACTGTTTAATTAGCAATTTATTTTCTTAGTTTGCTCTTTTCTTGTCCCTGTAATTATATTTTAGAAAATCAAATGAAGCATCACACAAGTTTATATATTTAAGACAACAATCAAAACATGTCAAAAATACTATGCATATGCATATGTCTTCACTGCTTTTCTGCAACAAGCCATCCACTAGCAAGCGGATATTTGCCTTAGGAAAAGCTTTATTGAGCTTTGTTGATGCCTTCATTAAGCCATGATTGTAATTTGGTTCACTCTCTAGCTTTATCAGCAATGCTATCATTTCTAAAAACAATTAAACTTGGCACTTACACTTCCATTACTGCTAGGCTTCATATAAGCACTACCTCAATCTCTTCATTTCAAGAAATCAACACACACACATACACACACACACACACATATACACTAAACATTGCAACAACATAATCAAGCAAGCAACTATAGATGACCAATACAAATCTACTCTTGAGTTCTCAAAAATAAGGTGGAAAGAAATTTTTAGAAAACAGAGAATGACTTTATATAATTAATTTAGATAATGAATTAGTAGATTTCCTTCAAAATGGGATACCCAAAGTAACATAACAATTTTAAAGCTATCAATTTCAAAAAAGTAAGAGATTTATGTTATTCAACCAGGGTGAACTATGTTACACTCACAAGATGTTAACATTCTTATCACTATTTTTCTTGGAGTTAGATGCTTTAACACAAAGATATGATTTGTAATGATAAATTATCACTTATTAGTCTAAAGAAACTTAAACATTAACTTCAAAAAGACTTTGAACCAAGAAAACTCAAAATCTTTAAATTTAATAGCTAATAGAAATATACGCTAAGACAAATACACTACAATACAAAGAACCACTGGATCACAATCCCCCCTCCCAAAAAAAAAAAATGAAAAATTGGACAGCATGTGTATGCTTAATTAGTACCCAACTAGGTATGTCATCACAATATCACACAAAGAAATTTTGAGATGAAAAGCGAACACCAAAAAAAGGAAATGAAATAGGTACTAATAATGAATTGGATTTGGAGAATAAACCTTGATGGATTTCTTGGGTAACAAATGCCAACTGGTCTTCGTTCGATGGAGGCATGATTTTCTCCACCAAAATGCTATATTAGCTTAAGATTTCCTTCCCTTCTACCTGCCACAAAGTCTAAAGCTTGCTCTTATAATGCTCAACTTTTCATTTGCATAGCACTCAGAACCTCCCCCGAACTTGCTATATTAGCCAGCGACAACTATGAATCTCAAAAAGCATGGCATAAGCATTACTATGAAAATGTGATGCAAAAAAGAAATATTATAAATCTTTGATAATTTAAAAAATAACCAAAAAAATAATACATACGCAGTGCTATACATGTTAGGGCTACGCGTGGTGGAGGACGGGGTGTGGGCTATACACCGTTCAGTGGTGTTAAGGTTCTGATGCAGTGTTATACATAGTGCCACGATAATGCTATAGTGTTAGAGTTTAATTGGGCATCTGGAGATGCAGAGGGAAGTGGGGCATGAATTTGGGGCACATTTATAATTTAGGGATCGTGAGTCTAAGAACTTAATTGTGTAAGGCTAAGTGAGGTAAGAGTTAGGGTTCAATTTGAGTGAGTTTCATGCTTCATTTCTATTATAAAGTTTAATTTTTTTATTTTTTAAATTCTTAATGTGCGTCGGCTAAACTGCCGCTCACATATAATTAAATATTTTTTAAAACAAAACTCATTGTATAGAGTTAGCCTAGTTTGACGAAAATTCAAAAAATTACAAAATAAAATAAAATATTAAATGAAACCAATTTATTGTTGGTTTAGAGTCGGCATGGCCGACTGTAGTTGTGTCGGACACATTGTAACGATTCACAGTACTACAAACAAACCCCTATATATATATATATATATATATATATATATATATATATATATATATATATATATATATATATAAGATACTTAATAATAATCAATCCGTATGTTATTCTAATATATACACGAAATGAGATAATACTGTATACAGGCCCATTTATATATAACACCAAGGGAGAAACACAAAACAAAACTCCCTATAACTGGTCAGCTATACAACATACACATCAAAAACACAAAGAAAAGAGCTTCCATGAGAGCTTCACCCAAAAAGGGCCTTCTACCATCACCATGGAGGCCTCTATGCCTCAACTGTGGGAAGCTGGATCTGCAAAAGCTTCACCCTCTGCTCCCATGCCAAATTGATATGATCATCACAGTGACAGCAACACAACAACAGCAACAAGACATCCAACCAACAATAAAATAAGGCAAGAGTAAGCTTACAAAACAAAAACCAACATAATATATACAATTCACATTCTCACACCATCAACATACCAAGATGAAATCCAAATCATCAAAGAAATAGGTCTACATACAATACAACACATCATGCTTGTCAACCCCATATGTCAATGTACGAATGACATAATTCTCGAGAGATTTCTACATTTCGGGTGATTAGGTAGATCTTATCCTCTACCATGGCCTTCTAAGCACCATTCAGGGATTGCCAAAACTCTGATCAATGGATAAGCTTATGGTTGTCAGGATAAGTGAATATGGGTGGTTGTATATCGCGACACAAGGCCTCTACTGCCTTGGCCCCTTGCGAGATTACCCATCCAGTCATCCCCTAGGCCCAGCTTTCAGACACCACTTCTTATCCAAGCACTAGGTTGGAGGCCCATCTAAGTTCTAATTCTGGTCATCATCTACCTTACATGCCTACTCGCACACGGCTTGAGACCCACACAACCTCAGCTAACAACATATGCATGCAAATGCATGTATCACCACAACAATCAACTCAACCACAATCATTCATCAATATCCATATATATATATATATATATCACATCATTACACCACGTGGCCTACTCAGCATCATCTGTGGTCTAACAATCACCATCAACCCTATGCTAGCCCCCCAATCTAGCCTTTTGCATGGTCAACAGATAAGGTATCTCATCATCATAATACTCTACAACTAATGAAGGTTCCTACTTAGGCAACCTTCCACCCAACTACCACTTCTATACAAATTCTCTCACAACAAAACAGAATTACACTGCTCGCTCAGCAATCCATATGCTTGCTTAGCGAGTACCTTTCATACAGAGAACACACTCTTCCTTTCAAAGGTTCTTGCCTAGGGAGTATAAGTCTCGCTCAGCAAACTCAATTCTAGAGAGTAACCAAGTCTTAGGTAGAATTCTCGCTTAGTGAACATATGTTTCGCTCAGCGAGACACTTATAGCTTATCAAACAAATCTCCAACAATAATAAAGAATAACCAAAAAGCTAGTTTAGAAAAGCATTTGAACATTCAATTATCTAAAAATATACATTTGACATCCATAGGAGTCAATAAAATCATCAACAACCAACAAAAATAATAAGAAAGTAAAGAAAATTTTATTTTTCTCTCGCTGAGCGCGAATTCCGTCGCTAAGCAATATTTTTGTCACTAGGCAAGCTTTTTCATCGCTAAGAAAATGACTTACAAGAGAGCATCAACTTCCATCGCTAAGTGAAAAATCCATCGCTAAGCGAGACAAGATCCGTTGCTAAGCGAGTGACAGACTTCTAGTGACCTCAAAATCCGTTGCTAAGCGACAATTCCTCGTCGCTGGGTGAATGATAGGCTTCCAGCGACCTCAAAATCTGTCACTTAGAGAGTATTTTCGTTTCTAAGTGAGCTATCCATTGCTGGGTGCAATTTTCGATCGTTTTCTTCGCAAATCAATCACCAACACCCATTTTTGACCAAATCAATCAACAGTAAGTATCACAAACAATTTTAACTACTTTTGATACCTTTCTAACTAATTACATAACAATTTTATCCACAAATCATCCGCAAATCTCAAAACCTTCTTTCCAACCCCCCTTTTTTTTTCAAGAACCACATACACACAATTATTCACAAGAATCAACCGATTCCAAAGCATTAAATTGACATATCAATATTCACAACTACAAAATCAACCAAGAGTAAGCTTCCCTTACCTATAAAAAGTCTCCAAATTTGAATTTTAGTTTCCTTGAGAATTTATTGTCTTGAGCCAAATCTTCCAAGAACTGCTCCTTTTCTCGCCACAGCCACTCAACTAAGTTTACAACTCTTTTACAACCTCACAAGCTTGAGAAATTCTAGAGAGACATAGAGAGAGAGATGAAGAGAAGAGAGAGAATAAGAGTGTGAGAAATGAGGAAAACTCTTCCCTCCCCCCTCTTATATACTCGACCTCCCAAAGTTTTCACATGGACTTTTAATCAACTGAGGCCCAAATCTCACCAAGCCACTTCCCTTATCTCCAAAACTAGTTTAACTCAACTGTTTTTCCTCAAAAGCCCAAAATCATTCCAACAACACACCCAAATTGACTCAAGTACATATCTTAAGTTTCCTAAATTCAAACCCGAATTTCAAACAAACAACACACAACTATCATCACATACAAAAAACCATACATAACAACAATTTATTTATTTCTTTTAATCACCTAGATTACATATCAAATTTCAACTTTTTAGTTATTAAAACACTTAATCATGCATTAGGAAGAACAAGATGTTACAATCTTCCCCAACAAGAAAAATTTTCGTCCTCGAAAGTTCTCTTACTTGGGAAGAGATTCGGATACTGCTCTTTCATCTTCTCCTCCAATTCCCATATAGATTCTTCAATTACATCATTCCATACCACTCTCACTAACTGGATATCCTTGCCTCTTAACTGCTTTGTCCTTCTATCCATGACCCTCACTGGTAACACCTCATAGGTCAAATCTTCTCGAACTTGCACCAAGTCCGGTCATACACATACTTCCGCAATTAAGATACATGGAAGACATCATGGATATTGGACAAGAAAGGTGGTAACACAATCTGGTAAGCAACAAGTCTAACTCTACGAAGGATTTGGTAAGGACTAAGAAACTTAGGAGTAAGCTTCTTAGACTTAATCGCCTTACCAACTCCAATCATTGGGGTGACCCTCAAGAAAACATGGCCGCCCTCCTCAAATTCAAGCGGCCTCTTATGCTTATCAACATACGACTTCTGGCGACTTTGAGCAATTCTCATGTTCTCCTAAATCTTCTTCACCTTCTTTGTCGTCTGTTGTATCAATTTTGGCCCTACAAGCATGCTTTCTCCACCTTGATACCAACACAATGGTGTTCTGCATCTCCAACCATACAAGGCTTCAAATGGTGCCATTCCAATGCTTGCATGAAAACTATTGTTATAGGTGAATTCCACCAAAGGAAAAATCTCATCCCAACTCCTAAGGTGATCTAACACACACACCCTTAAAAGGTCCTCCAAAGGCTAGATTGTCCTTTCCGACTGACCATCTGTCTAAGGGTGGTATGTAGAGCTAAGCTTCAACTTTGTACCCAAAGCCTGATACAAACTCTGCCAGAACCTTGAAGTGAACCTTGGATCTCTATTAGATATAATGCTGGAAGGCACTCCATGCAAACATACAATCTCCTCAATGTATATTTGAGTCAATCTCTCTAAGGAATGCTTAATGTTAATAGGTATGAAGTGAGCACACTTCGTCAACCTATTAATAATTACCCAAATAGCATCAACACCTCTTGTCATCCTAGGTAAACTCATAACAAAATCCGTGGCGATGCTATCCCACTTTCACTTAGGTATCTCCATGGTTTGCAAGATCCTAACGGGTCTCTGGTGTTCTATCTTTGCCTTTTAACAGGTTAGGCAAGCTACAACATACTCTGCCACATCTCTTTTCATACTTGACCATTAAAACATCTTCTTCAAATCTTGATACATTTTGGTAGTACTAAGATGCAAACTCAGCTTACTCTTGTAACCTTCTTCCAAGATAAGCTTCTTCAACTCAAGATCTTGTGGCACACATACTCTGCCTTTGAATCTCAAAACACCATCTGCACCTAGGCTAAAATCTATTGCCTTATCTGTGCTTAACAATTCTTAGTCCTATAAAGATTAAGATCCCCTGGTTGCTTCTCTTTGACCATCTTTAAGAAATTACTAGCCACAGTAATCATACCATAGTCGATATGGTCAGATGATAACTCCACATATAAGTTCAAATCTCTAAACTTCTCCACCAACTCCAACTCCTTACCATTAAGGCTGACATGTAAATAATATTCCTACTCAAAGCATCAGCTACCACATTTGCCTTGCCAGGATGGTACATTAACTGGAAATCAAAATCTTTCAGATATTCCATCTATCTTCTTTGCCTTATGCTCAGCTCCTTCTGATCAAACAAGTACTTTAAGCTTTTATGATCACTAAACACGTCAAACTTTGCACCATACAGATAGTGCCTCCATATCTTTAAAGCAAACACCATCGCTGCCAAGTCCAAGTCATGAGTAGGACAATTCCTCTCATGAGTTTTCAACTGTTTAGACGCATAGGCCACAACTTTCCTATGCTGCATCAGCACATAGCTTAAACCTTGATGAGAAGCATCACAATAAACCTCAAAAGGCTCACTAGGATCAGGCAACACTAAGACAGGAGAAGTGGTCAACCTCATTCTCAACTCTTGAAAACTGTTCTCACAAGCTTCGGTCCAAGCAAAAGGTTGATCTTTACGAGTAAGTTGGGTCAAAGGCGCAACAATTCTTGAGAAACCTTCTATGAATCTCTGGTAATACCTAGCCAACCCAACAAAACTCCTAATCTTCGTAGTTGTCTTTGGACGTTCACATCTCAACACAGTCTCAACCTTATCAGGATCGACTACAATTCCTTCATCTAAGATCGTGTAGGCCTAAGAATTTCACTTCATTCAACCAAAACTCACACTTGGACAATTTAGCATAAAGCTGCTTCTCCCTTAAAATTCCCAACACTGTTCTCAAATGCTTTCCATGTTCTTTATACGACTGGGAATAAACAAGAATGTTGTTAATGAATACAACGACAAACTTGCCTAAGAAAGGTCGAAAGATTTGGTTCATATAGTCCATATATATAGTGGGAGCATTCATCACTCCAAATGGCATCACTATATACTCATAATGCCTATACCGAGTCCTGAAAGCAGTCTCTGGTATATATTCGTCCTTTACTCGTATTTGATGGTACCCCGATCTTAGATCTATCTTTGAGAATACCTTTGCTCCCCTCAGCTGGTCCATCAAATCCTCAATCCATGGCAATGGATATTTGTTCTTGATCATAATCTTGTTCAACTGCCTGTAATCCACACATAAATGTGAACTACAATCTTTCTTCTTTACTAACAATATCAGCGCTCCCCAAGGATAAACACTAGGTCGAATCATCTTCTTTTCCAGCAAATCCTTAACTTATTTCTTTAACTCAACCAACTCAGCTGGTGCCATTCTATAAGGAGACATTGACATTGGTCCGCTCCTGGAACTAAGCCTATAACAAACTCCACCTCTCTCTATGGAGGTGCACCAGGCACATCCTTAGGAAAAACTTTAGGAAATTCTTTCACCACTTCCATTGATTCCAAATCCAGATCATTCTTGACTTCTAGAAAAGACAAGACTATATACCCCTGAGCTCCTTCTTGCAAAGAAATCTGAGCTTGGGTAGCATAAATGAATTCAAAATTCTCCATACTAGGAAAGATCAAGGCCTTTCTAGCACAATCCAACAAAATATGGTTGGAAGACAACCAATCCATCCCCAAAATCACATCCAACTATGTCAAGGGAAGACAAATCAGGTTCACCTTATACCTCCTCCCACTAACCACAATTGGGCAGTTAGCACATACCACCGGTGTCACCACAGAGGTAGCAGTCGGAGTAGGAACAAGCAGATCAAACAACAAAGGACAGGTAGACAACTGCAACCTCTCCACACATTCATAAGAGATAAAAGAATGAGTGGCTCCAGAATCAAACAACACTAATAAAGCATTACCAGCTATCTCACACTCGCCCCGAATAAGATCATCGGAACGAGCAGCTTCTGCTCTACTCATGGCAAACACACGTCTAGTTGTTGCAGGTTTCAGTGCCCTTGCAACATTCACAATGGACTGCGCCTTCACTGAAGCTATGCAGTCTCTAGCTATATGTCCAAGCTATTGGCATTTAAAACAAACATTGCCCTTTAGAGGGCATTGGCTCATGTAGTGTGGCCTTCCACATCTATAGCATCTCACCTCCTACTGTCTGGTATGGGGTGTAATAGAGGAACAACTCTGGGAGCTAGAAGTCCCAGACTACTGAGATCTAGAGGATGGTGGCTGAGTTTGAGGTCTACAATAAGGCTTCCTCTACTGCCCTCCTTTCCGGGCTCCAAATGATCCACTACTTAGAGTCCTCACCACTTGAGTGCCAGACTCTAGTCTCTCCACTATCTTTGCCTTCTCTACCAGAGTAGGAAATTCTCTAATAGTCATAGGGATAATCATCCTCTTCAGCTCATGTCTCAATCCTTCTTCAAACTTACGGCACCTCCACCCTTCTGTAGTCGCCTGTGAGTAAAATCGGGCCAAGTATTCAAACTTGCTGGCAAACTTGCTCACAAACATGTTCCCTTGATACAATCTCAAGAACTCCATCTCTTTAGCATGCTTAGCGCTTAATGGAACATATTTCTCCAAGAAACGCTCTCGGAAGCTGGACTAGGTGATAGCTTCATTCCAAGCCCCCATCAGCTGTTAAGTTCCTTGCCACCAATATTCTGCCTCACCAATGAGCATATAAGTGGCATAAACGACCTTCCTTTCATTAGGGCAAGCCATCACCCTAAAAATCTTATCCATCTCCCGCATCCACTGGTCAGTTACATCAGGATCGAACTCACCCTTAAACTAGGGTGGGTCACCCTTCCTAAACTCGGCTAACCCTTGAAACTCGGGAGGCACAACAACGAGCAGCTTTAGCAATAGCTCGAGACATCTCCAGTTTTTCCATGGCAGCTTGATGCTGCTGTGCGATGGCGGTCTGTTGCTTGGCCACAATATTTTGCTGTTAGGCCATAGCAAGCAACCATCGCTTCCATAGCTCTAGCTATTTAAGAGAAATCAACTAGAGGTGGTGGTGGTGGCTAGTTAGACCTCCTCATCAAGATTCTACAAAACCAATCACAACAACAACTTATCAACTAGTCAAACATGATCACTTCACTCGTGGAAGAATCCATACTAAACAACACATCAAAACAATTAACACATCAAAAACACGCAATTGAGCATACTAGACCTATTACCCATAGATCATCCCAAAAGACACGACCAGCTCTGATACCAAAAAGTGTAATGACCATTTGTCGCCATAGTACTACAACCACCCTATATATATTAAAGATACTTAATAATAATCAATCCACATGTTACTCTAATATAATACAAGATATGAGATAATCTATATACAGCCCATTTATATATAACACCCAGGGAGAAATATACGCCTGGTCACTTTCAGGATGAGTGACTGTCCCCACAAACCACATAAGACTTTCCAGCGTGCTTTGTCCTTACTCACACGCTTCTTAGGAAACTTCCCAGGAGGTCACCCATCTCAGAATTGCTCCAAATCAAGCACGTTTAACTATAGAGTTCTAAAGTGATAGGCTACCAAGAGTAGACGCATCTTGTTGTGATAGGCTACTAAAGTGTCATACACTCCTCACCCCCATCGGCGCCTGGGGCATTATATGATAAGAACAAGATGCATCTACGTTTAGGTAGCCCATCACTTAAGAAATCCACAGCTAAGCATGCTTGACTTGAAGCAATTTAGGGATGGGTGACTTCTTGGGAAGTTTCCCAAGAAGCGTGTGAGTAAGGACCAAGTATACTGAAAAGTCTTGTGTTGGTTTGTGGGATAGTCTTTGATCCTGAAAGCAGCCAAGCATTACAAGAAACACAAAACAAAACTCCCTATAGCTGGTCAGCTATGCAACATATACATCAAAAACACAAAGAAAAGAGCTTCCACGAGAGCTCCACCCAAAAAAGGCCTTCTACCATCACCATAGAGAACTCCATGCCTCAACTGTGGGAAGCCAGATTTGTAAAAGCTTCACCCTCTGCTCCAATGCCAAATTGACGTGATCATCACAGTGACAGCAACACAACAACAGCAACAAGACATCTAACCAAGAATAAAACAAGGCAAGGGTAAGCTTACGAAACAAAAACCAACATAATATATACAATTCATATTCTCACACCATCAACATACCACGATGAAATCCAAATCGTCAAAGAAATAGGTCTACATACAATACAACACAACACATCATGCTGTCAACCCCATATGTTAATGTATGAATGATGCAACACTGTGATTTTCTTAATGCATAATTAAGTGGTTTAATAACTAAAAAGTAAAAATTTGATATGTAATCTAACCGATTAAAAGAGATAAATGAATTGTCGTTATGTATGGTATGTTGCATGTAGTGATGGTTTGATGTTGTTGGTTTGAAATTCTAATTTGAATTTAGGAAACTTAAGATATTTGCTTGAGCCAATGTGGGTATACTGTGAGTGTGATGTTGGGCTTTTGAGAGAAAATAGTTAAGTTAGACCAATTTTGAGATAAGGAAAGTGGCTTGGTGAGATTTGGGCCTCAGTTGACCAAAAGTTCATGTGAGAGCTCTAGGGAGATTGACTATATAAGGGAAAGGGGGGGATTTCCCCTCATTCTCCCATTCTTTTTCTCTCTCTACACTTTCTCTCTCCTCAATTCTCTCTAGAAATTGTTGAGTTTGTGGGAGTATAAATGAGGTTTGAGCTTGATTTAGCAATTGTGGTAAGGAAAGGAACGATCCTAGCAAGATTTGGCTCAAGAACATCGGATTCTCAAGGAAACTAAATTCAGATTCAGGAACTTTTAGAGGTAAAGGAAGCTTACAAATCGGTTGTTTTGTGTTAATAACTATTGGTATGCTGATTTCTTGGCTTATAATCGGTTGAATCTCTGTGGATGTTGCCATTTTGTTGGATTTATGAGAAAATGGATTTTGGGGGAGAAATTTTGAGATTTGGATGAGAAATTGATGATTTTGTGATGAAATGTTGAATTGATTGTATGATTTGATTTGTATCAACTTGGTTGATGTGGATTGAAGTGGTTGCATAGATTTGAAAATCTATGTTAATTGGTTGAAAAAGTTGAGTTTTCTTCGAAAAGAATCACATTTTTTTCGAAAATCCTCGCAGATAATCGATTATGGGCATTTGATAATTGATTATCTGGAGTTTCAGAAACTGTTTTTGTGATTTGGTTTCGGAAATAATTGATTATGTAGTTGGATAATCGATTATCTATTGTTCAAAATTTCTGGTTTTGCTTTGGAAATAATTGATTATGGAAGCCCATAATCGATTATCTTTGCTTAAAAAAATGAAATCTGGTGCATTTTTGCTACAATACATAATTTGTTGCTATAGTACATAATTTGTTGTTCCAAAACTAAATGTATTATTTTAGATTTTAAAGTTTTCATCTCAAATTGTGAAATTTTATGAATTTCAAGGTTTGTTAATCCTCCAAATGGTTTTCAAAGAAGGTTTTGATTTTGTAATTGTAGTTGATTATTGGATTTGGTTGTGAAGTGGAAGGTTGCTTAGATAGGACCTCCACTTGATGTGTATGATATTATTGTATGAGGTTTGTCATGAGGTGGATTGCTTGGATAGGGCCTTACCTGTTGACCATGCAAGAGGCTGAATTGGGCATGCATGGGGTTGATGGTTGTAACACCCCAAATTTCAAGTACTAGAAATAAACTATGAGGTAGCCTTTAGTAGAACCCTTTTCATATGTTATTAGACAAAAGATGTCTTAAGAGTTATTGTTATTATATTTCTTATTATTATTATTATTATTCCTATTATTATTAATATTATATTTATTGTTATTGTTCTAGCAGTTATTATTATTATTATTATTATTGTGTTGTGTTGTTGTTATTATATTTATTGTTATTATTGTTGTTGTTGTTGTTGTTGTTATTATTATTATTCTTATTCTTATTATTGTTATTAATACCTTAGTATTATAAATTAGTAGGAATATTATCATACAACCCAAAAGAGCATCTAGGGCCCAATAGGGGACAAAAGCCCACTAAGCCACATACCCACCCACATGTTATAAGAAGGGAATAGAGAAGGAGAATTAGGTTTAGCCGTCACAAATAGAAAAAGAAAGAAGCTAGAGAGAGTGAGGAGAAAAGAAAGAAGAAGAAGAGGAAAAGAAAGAAGAGGAATAGAAGCCGGAGAATTCAAGCCTTAGAATTCAGCTTTGCATGTCCCTAAAGGTGAGTGCTTTCCCCCGTGTCCTTCCTTATCCTTTATGTTGTGTTGTTTATCTATTTACCTTTTCCTCTTTCTCATGCCTAAGTTTATGGATTTGATCTATTTTGAGGGAATTGTGAGTGAATGAGGAATTTATAGATTAGATTAACCAATTATCAAGGTAGAAGAAGTGATGAAGAATTTAATTATTTATTTTGGAGTATTTAGGAATCGAAGACAATAGGATAAATAAATTAAAGTTCATACTTCACGTCCGCTTAGCGGGGTAGATAGTCGTTAGGCAACTTTTTGGGAAAAACTAGACTATATGCTTACGTCGGGCGTGCAGACCTGCTGGGCGGGATACTTAACCTACCAAGCGGGTTTGGTTTTGACGTGGACTCGCTCGGCGGATATGACTTTTACTATTCCGTTCTTTGTGTTTTTGAACTCCTTTTTGCAGTTTTTAACTCATTGTTGTTTGTTTTCTTATTCCTTGTTGAGTTTATATTGTATGATTATTATTTACCTTGAAAAAAACTAAATGTGATATGAAATTGTGTCAATGTTTCATGATAAAAGTCTATATAAAGTTGTAAGCATTATTTGTGACCATGCATCATAACATTTGAGTTATATGATGAGGAAAGTATGTAGGAATCTGGTTGGTGGAGGCCGTGATGGGTTGTCTAACCTTAGCCTTGGGGGTTATCCGGTTGGAAAAACTCCAATGGTCTGTGCTGATCCCATGGAGCTAGGGGCGTACTAGCAAAATTGGGTAACCCTAACTAGTCACCGGGGGATATCATGCTAGTTGAGGGTGCGAAAGCTGAAGGCATTGGTACCGATGACGCTTCTTATGGCTTGCATTTACTCTTAGTCTACTTTCCGAAAAGTTTAGGTTGGTACCACATGTGCATGAGTAGTGGTTTAGGAACATAGCACGCATATGCATCTTGTTATAGTGTGATATGTTAGAGTGTGCTACGTTGTAATTATGTGAATTCTATGTGACCCTATTTATGTGAATTCTATGTAAAAATGTAATTGTGCCTTGTGATAAAATGTTAAAGTTGTGGACATGTGATCATATCCTGCACATGTGTCATTCGTGTTTGATAAAACAAAATGAGGTATATGTCTAGTTACTAGATAAAGAATGTGAAATAATTATATGCTTGTAATTGGAATTGTGTTTGCTACCTTAAGGATAAGTAGGGGCTAGACCTTAGGATAGTGTTATGAGGGTTCTAGTTGGATAATAATAGTTGTGAATAAGATAGAGAAAGGGTGAATTCCCTCATGGCGTAATAGAAAGGTATAAGACAAGTAAGAGAGAATAAAATAAGAGTATTTTAGGATGTCTCTAACCTTAGACTTGACCCTAAAGGACAGCTTTGAATATTAAAAGGAAGAAGAGTAAATTCTAAAGAGGGTTTTGGGTAAGAAAGTATAAGTAATGAGGATGAGTTCTTAGGTTAAGAATGAGATAGTAAACCAATATAATAGTTGTGAGAATGAGAGAGCAATTAATAGGGAGTATTGACTATTGAAAGGTGTAGACTCGACCATAGGTATGGAGAATTATGAGAGACCTAGTGAGGCTAAAGTCATGAGAGATAAGTGATGAAGGTTGTCTGAGTAGAAGAGTCTGACCTAGCCGTAGAATCCTTAGAGCACTCACTGAGACATTATGTCTCACTCCTTTAAGTTTCCCTTTTTTCAAGATACAGGTGAAGACATGTGTAGATAGAGCTTGGAGTCACGTGCAAGAAGATGTAGCTTAGTTTATGTAATTGTGTTTTTTTTTGTATTCTTTATATTTTGTACGACACTTTTGGGTGATAGATGAGTTGTATTAGGTATGTATAGTAGTTTTATTGTATTATTCTTATACAAATATAATTATATTTAAGAGTCGCTTCAACATGGTTCTATGTTTTCAAGTCTTTCCTTGTTGTTATTAGAAATCTAGACCTAGTTACAGTAATACTCTCTAGGGTGTTACAATGGTGACTGTTGGACCACAGGTGGAGCTGAGCAGGCTACGTGGTGTTATGTTGATACATATATATGATATGATGACTATTGTGGTTGAGTTGATGGTTGTGTTGATATGTTGATACATACATACATACATACATACATACATATACATATATACATATATACATATACATATATATATATATATATATATATAATTAATGTTTGGTAGAGTTGGTTTTTGTGGTGACACATGCATTGGCATGCATATGTTATTGGCTCAAGTTGTGTGGGCCTCAAGCCGTGTGTGGGCAGGCATGTAAGGTGGATGATGACTAGAGTTGGTACTCAGATAGGCCTTCAACCTAGTGCCTGGATAAGAAGTGGGGTCTTAAAGCTGGGCCTAGGGGATGAGTGGATGGGTAATTCTGCAGTGGGGCCAAGGCAGTGTAGGCCTTAAGTCGTGGTATACCACCACCCACATACACTTATCTTGACAACCATAAGCTTATCTAACAGATCAAAGTTTTGGCAATCCCTAAATGGTGCTAGGTGGCCATGGTGGGGGATAAGACCTGGCTAATCGTCCGAAATGTAGAAAATCTCTCGAAAGTCGTGTTATTCATATATTGACATTTTGGAGTCGAAGGCATGATGTGTTGTGTTGTATGTATGCAAACTCATTCTCTGATGAAATGGGAATCCAAACTTGTATGTTGATGAAATTGTTATTATGGTTATTCGATGCTGTTGTTGCTATGAGTACTTGGCAATTGTTATTGTGGTTGTGTTATATGTTAGTAGCGGAGGTAGTATTGTTTTTGTTACTTAATTAGTGTGGCTGTTTGTAATTGTCATGATTAGTGATGGTGGTGATAGAGGTGTTGTTAATATCGTTGTTATTGTGTTAAAGGTTGTTGTTGTAATGGTTGTACTAGTGTTATCATTATTTTTTTAAGTAAGCTTACCCTTGTGTTGTTTGCATTTGTGGTTTGTGCTTGTGATCGCATCTTTGGTGTAGGAGCAGATGTTGAGTTTTTGGCAGGTTTAGCTTCACTTGGTTGGGGATAAAGCTTTGTTTCAGCTAGTAGCGAGATTGAACAAGTATAAGTAATCATCTTTTTGTTGTTTTCCTTAAGGGAATTGATATTCCTTATTATTGTTTATTTCTTTTAAGATGATGTATAAAGTGACCAGCTATAGGAAGTGAGTTTTGTATTCTGTTTTCTCGGTGATGTATATTTCATACATGTTTGATATGGGCTGGTGTTATCCTATTTGTTGTGTATGTATGATGATTTGAGTTGAATAGGTATACATGTATGGCACTAGGAGAGATAGGTGGATCTCTTAGTTGATGTGCATAACTTATATACAGATATATTATAATTTGATTTTTTTTATTCACCTGATAAGTGGATAAGGTGTATGTTTAGCAAGGTTGTTTAGTAGTGACAGTTGGGTCGTTACAAATGACACGACTCTAGAGAGATTTCTACATTCTGGGCAATCAGCTCGATCTTATCCCCTACCATGGCCCTCTAAGCACTATTCAAGGATTGTCAAAAATCTAATCAGTGGATAAGTTTATGGTTGTGAGGATAAGTGAATGTGGGTGGTGCTATATCACGACACAAGGCCTGCACTGCCTTGGCTCCCTGCGGGATTACCCATCCACTCATCCCCTAGGCCCAACTTTCAGACGCCACTTTTTATCTAGGTACTAGGTTGGAGGCCCATCTAAGTTCTAACTTTGGTCATCATCCACTTTACATGCCTACCCGCACACGGCTTGAGGCCCACATAACCTCAGCCAACAACATATGCATGTATCACTACAACAGTCAACTTAACCACAATCATTCATCAATATCCACACACACACACACACACACACACACACACACACACACACACATATATATATATATATATATATATATCACATCATTACACCACGTGGTCTACTCAGCACCATCTGTGGTCCAACAATCACCATCAACCCCATATAAGCCCAATCTAACCTCTTGCATGGTCAACAAATAAGGTATCTCATCATCATAACACTCTACAACTGGTGGAGGTTCCTACTTAGGCAACCTTCCACCCAACTACCACTTCTAGCAAGTTCTCACACAACAAAACAGAATTACATGCTCGCTCAGCGATTCATATGCTCGCTCAACGAGTACCTTTCATTCAGAGAGCACACTCTCCCTTTCAAAGGTTCTCGCTCATCGAACTTAATTCCAGAGAGCAGCCAAGTCTCAAGTAGAATTCTCGCTTAGCGAACATATGTTTCGCTCATCGAGACATTTACAACTTATCAAACAAATCTCCAACAATAATAAAGAATAACCAAAAAGCTAGTTTAGAAAAGCATTTGAACATCCAATTATCTTAAAATATACATTTGACATCCATAGGAGTCAATAAAGTCATCAACAACCAACAAAAATAATAAGAAAGTAAAAAAGATTCTGTTTTTCTTTCATTGAGCGCAAATTCCGTTGCTAAGCGAGATTTTCGTTGCTAAGCAAATGACTTACAGAGAGCCATCAGCTTCCGTCGCTAAGTGAAAAATTTATCTCTAAGTGAGATAAGATCCGTCGCTAAGCGAGTGACAAACTTCCAACGACCTCAAAATCCATTGTTGAGCGAATGACAAACTTCCAGCGACCTTAAAATTCATCGCTAAGCGAGTATCTCCGTTGCTAAGCGAGCTATCCATAGCTAGGTGCAATTTTTGATCGTTTTCTTTGCAAATCAATCACCAACACCCATTTTTGACCAAATCAATCAACAACAAGCATCACAAAACAATTTTAACTACTTCTAATACCTTTCTAACTAATTATATAACAATTTTATCCACATATCTCAAAACCCCCTTTCCAAACCCATTTTTTCCCCAATAGCCACACACACACAATTATTCACAGAAATCAACCGATTACAAAGCATTAAATTGACATATCAACATCCATAACCACAAAAATCAACCAAGAGTAAGCTTCCATTACCTCTAAAAAGTCTCTGAATTTGAATTTTAGTTTCCTTGAGAATTTACTGTCTTGAGGTAAATCTTCCAAGAACCGCTCCTTTTCTCGCCACAACCACTCAACTAAGTTTAAAACTCTTTGACAACCTCACAAGCTTGAGAAACTCTAGAGAGAGATGAAGAAAAGAGAGAGAATAAGAATGTGAGAAATGAGGAAAACTCCTTCCTCCCCCCTCTTATATACTCGACCTCCCAAAGCTCTCACACAGACTTTTGACCAACTGAGGCCCAAATCTCACCAAACCACTCCCTTTATCTCCAAAACTAGTTTAACTCAACTGTTTTCCCTCAAAAGCCCAAAATCACTCCAACAACATGCCCAAATTGGCTCAAGTATATATCTCAAGTTTCCTAAATTCAAACCTGAATTTCAAACAAACAACGCACATCCATCATCACATACAACAAATCATACATAACAGCAATTTATTTATTTCTTTTAATCACCTAGATTACATATCAAATTTCCACTTTTTAGTTATTAAAACACTTAATCATGCATTAGGAAAAATAAGATGTTACACACATGGCTAACTCTATGTAGCCAACACTAATATTCCACATTCTTGTAGTGAAGGATGATAAGAGGCACCAGGGAAGCAATTTTTGGAGAGGGTAACGTGCTTCATGAGACTTTTTTCATAGCAACATTATTTGGAGATTGGGGAATGCTTTTTCGGTTAACTTTTGGAGACATAATTGGATCCCTAGTTATGGTCCACTAATAGATGACATTAATGTGACTATTATCAATGGTGAGTATGAGAAGTCAGTGGCTGAGTATTGTGACCCATAACAAGGTTGGTTGCTTGATAAGTTTGCCAACTTAGTTAATGTGGGAGCTGTTAACAAAATCTTTACCCTGGTTCCTCCAGATAGATTAGTTGTTCAGGACGTGGTCGCATGGGGCTTAAATCAAGATAGAGAGTTTTCGGTGGGGTCTGCATATGAGGCTTTTCAACATAATGTGACTAGGCCTACTAGTGAAGTCTTTAGATACACAAGTAAGTGGTGTGGTCTAGAATGCACCATGAATTTTTTATAGAAAGTTGGTCATGAACTGTTGTTAACAAATGTTAGACGATGTAGGTTGGGCTTGACAAATGATCAGTTATTTTCGGGCTGCAGGGAGAAAGATGAGGACCTGTTTTACTTGTTTAGGGATTGCCATCAAATTAGACTGATCTGGAATACTTTTGTTCTGTTGGAGTTGGTATGTGATTTTTCATTGAGGATAATTGGAGTCATTGGCTTGTTTTTAATTTGTCAAGTAAAGATTGTCGGAATCATACTTTATAATAAAATGATCCTTCCAAATACACATTATGGTAGATTATTAGGGTTTTTGAGTTTTAAGGAATACTTGGATCCATAAGGTTGATTGAATAATCCCAGCGGAATCTGAATGATGATCACGAGCAATGTATAATGATCTTCCTCAACCAAATCACCGAACTCCTCATATGGGACTTGATGTTCCTCTTCTGATGGGGAGAATGAGAGTAACCATGCCTTAGGTTTTAATCTATTAGGGTTCCCATTATCCCCTAACAGGCCAAATTGGGTTTCCATTCATTTAGCCCATATCATTTTCTGTCGGTAGTCTAATTTGCTCACTAAAATAGACCACTTATATTAAGCCCAATTTAAATTGTAAATAGCTATTGTATAAATGTTATAACATGTAGCCCACATTAATTAATTAAGAATTATAAAATTCCTAACAATCTCCCACTTGGGCTTTATATTAACCTCAAACATTTATATCACAAATATTCCTTAGGTGCAAAACTATATGCTATTTACTTTTAGACTCCCTTTAAACAATCTAGTCCATTTCATATAGTAATAGGGAACCACTGCAGCCTTCATCACTATCCAACGTGACAAAACCACAATGATCACCACAGTTACATATACTAAATGACATAGATCAAATATGGATAAGTGGCATGAAAATTACATGCAATATGATCTTAATCATGCCTATTTTCAACTAGTCCTTCTTTAGTCTTTAGTGAGCTCAGTCTGTAGTCCTTAAATATAACATAATTGTTACATATAAAGAGACATAAGCAAGTTCAAAATAGAATAATAAACCATCAACTTTATTCTGTAGAAAATTAAATAACATAAAATGTCGAAAGTAAAACATATAGACTCCCACTAAACTAGGGTATCCTGAGGAATAAAACCTATATGAGCAGTGTCTCATGAAAGACCTCCCACTAAACTAGGGTATCCTGAGGAATAACACCTATATGAGCAGTGTTTCATGAAAGACCTTAGGTATTAGGCCTTTAGTCAATTGATCAGCTAGCATAAAATTTGTCCCTATATGTTCTATGGAAATCTATTTATTTTGAACTCTTTCTTTGACAACCAGAAACTTGATGTCAATGAACTTTGATTTTGTAGTACTCCTGTTGTTGTTGGAGTAAAGAACTATTGAGTTATTATCATAGTAAATTTTGAATGGCCTCTCAATGCCAACAACCACACACAAACTAGTGACAAAGTTTCGCAGCCATATCCTATGGTTGGACACCTCAAAAAAAGCAATGAACTCTGCAGCCATAGTTGAAGAAGCTATAAGAGTTTGTTTAGTAAACTTCCAAGAGATAGCTCCCCTAACCAACATATAGACGTATCCAGATGCGAATCGTTTGTTATCTTGGCATCCAGCAACATCGAAGTCAGAGTATCCGATGATCTTTAAACTGTCAGACTTTTGATAAGTGAGCATATACCCTTTTGTTCTCTTTAAATAATGCATCACATGTTTGACTACCTTCCAATGCTGCATTCTAGGATTACTCAAGTATCTGCCCAAAACTCCCACTACAAATGCTATGTTGGGACGAGTACAAACTTGAGCATACAGACTTCCTAGTGCTGATGCACAAGGAATCTTTTGCATCTCATTTCTTTCAAAATCATTATTGGGGCATTGTTTGAGACTAAACTTGTCTCCCTTAGCTGTGGGGGTATTTCTTGGTTTACTATCTTTCATGCCGAATCTATCTAGGACTTTATCGATATAGTTCTCTTGTGACAACCTTAGGATACCTTGAGAACGATCTCTTAGTATCTTAATACCCAACACAAAAGAGGCTTCCCCAAGATCTTTCATTTCAAAATTCTTCGTCAGAAATCTCTTAGTTTCATGCAATAAGCCTATATTGTTGCTAGAAAGCAGTATATCATCGACATATAATACCAAGAATATGTATTTACTCCCACTGAACTTATGGTAAACACGATCATCAACTACATTTGCCTCAAAACCATATGAAGTAATGACTTGATGGAACTTGTGATACCATTGACAAGAAGCCTGTTTGAGACCATAGATGGATCTCTTTAGTTTACATACCATAGACTTTGAGTCACCTGACATAAAGTTTTCTGGTTGTATCATATAAATTGTTTCTTCAATGTCACCATTTAGAAATGCAATCTTGACATCCATTGATGATGCTCTAATTCAAAATGAGCTACTAGTGCCATAATCATTCTAAAAGAATCCTTTGAAGATATTGGAGAGAAGGTTTCTTTGTAGTCAATGCCTTCCTTTTAAGTGAAGCCTTTAGCAACTAGACGAGCCTTATATTTATCGATATTACCCTTTGAATCCTTCTTGGTTTTAAATATCCATTTACAACCAATAGGTTTGACACCTTCAGGTAATTCAACGAGATCCTAAACGTCATTGTCTTGCATAAACTTCATCTCATCCTTTATGGCATCAATCCATTTTTGAGAGTTGGAATTACACATAGCTTGATAGAAGTTGATTGGATCATCCTCTGTTAAACCAATGCCATCCTTATGTTCTTGGAGAGAGACAATATAATCATTTGGAATTGCACTTCTCCTCTCTCTAGTGGATCTCCTTAATGACACTTTTTGAGGTTGTTAAGGTTGCTCTATAGGTATTTGAGGGAGAACCTCATTGTTATCTTGTTTTGGAACAATGTTAGGAACAATAGTTTGAACATTGTCTTCTATTACCGGAGTTGTATACTAAACAGTAATAGGTACGGGGACTTGATCACTGTTAGTAACAAGTTCTTCCTTAAAGACAACATTCCTAATGTTTTCTTCCCTCCCAAACTCAACTTCCTCAAGAAATCTCGCATTTCCCATCCTAAAGAAGGATCTGGAAGTGGGATCGTAAAACTTATAGCTCCAAGAGCATTCAGCATAACCAACAAAATAATAACTAATAGTTCTTGAATCCAATTTTCTTTCATGTGGCCTATAAGGTCGGGCCTCAGTTGGACAACCCCAAATGTTCAAGGGCTTAATGCTTGGTTTCTTGCCAATCCAAAGCTCATAAGGGGTTTTGTTAACTACTTTACTTGGTACCCTATTAAGGATGTAAACTGCGGTCTTTAAGGCTTCTCCCCAAAGTGACTTTGGTAAAGAAGAATGACTGATCATAATTCTCACCATATCCTTAAGAGTCTGATTTCTTCATTCTGCTACACCATTCATGCTAGGTTTGCCTAGCATTGTGTATTGCGAAACAATTCCACACTCTTTGAGAAAAAGCGCAAAAGGCCCTAGACGTTGTTCTCTTGATCCGTCATATCTACCATAGTATTCACCACTATGATCAAATTTAATAGCCTTAATTTTCTTTTCAAGTTGAAATTCAACTTCAACCTTGAAAGATTTGAAAACGTCTAGGGATTGGGACTTCTTATGTTTCAAATATAGGTAGCCATATCTAGAGTAATCACCAATGAACGTAATGAAATATTATTGTCCATTCCAAGAAGCTGTAGGGAAAGGACCACAAATATCTGTATGTATTAGTTTTAAGACATCCTTAGCTCTTTTGGCACCTAATTTTCTTATGTTTGTTTGTTTACTCTTAATGCATTCAACACAGACTTCAAAGCCTGATAAATCCAAGGGTTCAAGAATTTCATCCGACACAAGTCTTTGAATTCTCTGTTTAGAGATATGGCCTAAATGCTTATGCCATAAGGTGGCTAAATTCTCATTTAATTCTCGCTTTGTACGACATAAACTTGTTTGCAGTATTTCATTATGAGAATTGACAACATCAAGCATATATAGATTATCAATTAAAGAACCAGAACCAATGGCATTCAAATTTTGGTAGAGACTAAATTTATTATCTCCAAATGAACAAGAAAATCCAAATTTGTCCAAACTAGAAATAAAAACCAAATTCTGTCTAAAAAAGGTACCACAAAAGTCTTAAATAAATCTAAATGAAATCTAGTTTTCAACTGTAATCTAAAAATTCCAATAGCCTCCACTGCAACTTTATTGCCATCACCCACAAAGATGAATCTTTCATCATTACTTGGTGATCAGCTCCACAAGCAACCCTGATAGCTATGCTTATGTGAGTAGTAGCACCAGAATCCACCCACCAAGTATCCCTAGGTACAAAAGTCAAATTAACTTCAGAACAAACTAGAGTAAGAAATTTACCTTTCTTTACATGCTATGCGACGTACTTGGAACACTCTTTCTTCATGTGTTCTGACTTCTTACAAAATAAGCAAGTAAATTCCTCATTTTTCTTTTGTTGAAAAGACCCTTCCACAGTATCCTTAGTTTTCTTTCTTTTCTTATTCTGAGAGGTCAAAGTCAAGTGAGCACTTTTAGTCTTATCTCTCTGCAACCTATCTTCCTCTTGCACAAAGTGAGATATAAGCTCATTAAGAGACCGTTTGTCCTTTTAAGTGTTATAACTCACTTTGAATTGCCCAAAGTGTGTAGGAAGTGAGATCAAAACCAAGTGCACAAGCAAGTCTTCACCAATTTCTAGCTTGAGTGACTTGAGTTTTGATGCAAGATTAGACATCTCCATAATGTACTCCCTTATGTTCCTTTTGCCTTTATACTTCATGGAGATGAGTTTAGCCAAAAGGTTACTTGTCTTTGCTTTTTCATTTTTGGCAAAGTGTTGCTCAATTTCCTCAAGGAACTTCCTTGCATTCTGACTCTCAGAAATAGAGCCCTAAAACGCTTCTAGAATGGAACGCTTCATGATCATTAAGCACATTCGGTTAGAGTGTTCCCACTTCTCAATTTTAACCTCTTCAGGACTTTCTGGAGTAGGAGTAGGTTTCTTTGTACGAAGTGCAAGATCCAAATCCATATAGCCAAGAATTATCTCTACGGCTTCCTTCCAGACCTTAAAATTCGTGCCATTTAGCATTGGGATACTGTTAACTTGAGTAGAAACATTCATAGCACTAGTAATAGAAACTAAAAGGAGAATAAAAAAAAATTAATAATATGTTCACTAATAATAAGCAAGTCATATAAGATATATAACAAGATATGTGTAGATAATTCACATAATAGATCCATCACAAGATACCTAGCACAACATTAATTCCTAGTCTTTGGACAGAGAAATTAATTTGTAAATGGTACTCTCAATGCAACGATCAAATATTGACAATTAGTTCGGTCAAATAATAGCCTTTCTTTGGACCGACTATTATTCACATAAAAAAAAACTTTATAATTGTCACATATTCATCATCACAGGTACAACATTATTTGGCCAAATTGTGTCTTCCTTTAGGTCGAGCACAATTTGCATAAACAATATCATACTAACATCTATGCAATTTTAATTAAATTAATTTCCACAATAGAGATTACTTTGGTAATATATTGCTTCAACCAATTTAATAAAAAATTACTAGACAAATATAAATAATTAAAGAGGGTCCATAATCTACCAAATTTACACTCAAATTTGACAACACCAAATTATATATATAAAAAAGAAATACAGCAAGGCATATATATTGTTGGCTAAAAAAACTTTACGGAAAAAAAAAGAAGAAAACTCAGGTTTGTATTCAATCTAATATATATAGAATGATTGAATGGTAAAAAAAAAACAAAAGACACAATCCGTAAGGCATATACAAGCCACTTGTAAGACCCCTATAATTAGGTATCCAACAAAAAGAAAAAACTTTTAATAAAAGAAAATGCAAATCACAAAATTTGGATGCTTGCTGTCAATATATAGAATATATATATATTCCTTATATAGTAATGGAATTGCAAATCCACAGACGTTTCGTATAACATTCACTGATGACGAAGTTTATTATTGTGGGTTTTATCGGATACAACAATTTTCTAAGATAGAATTCATACAAATTAGAGGAAAAACAACTATCAAATAAAATGCATCCAGGCATAAAAGAAAGCCACAAATATAAATCCCAATAATCTAACAATAATGGTGGCTCTTATACCACTTGTTGGAACCATACTTTATAATACAATGATCCTTCCAAATACACATTATGTCATATTATTAGGGTTTTTGAGTTTTGAGGAATACCTAGATCCATAGGGTTGATTGAATAATTGTAGCAGAATCTGAGTGATGATCACGACCAATCGGTATAATGATCTTCCTCAACCAAATCACTGAATTCTTCAGATGAGACTTGACGTTTCTCTTCTAATGGGAAGAATGAGAGACGTATTTTGATTTGGTATGTTGGGGACCATAACCAGGCCTTAGGTTTTAACCTATTAGGGTTCTCATTATCTCCTAATAGGCCAAACTGGATTTCCACTCATTAAACCCATATCATTTTCTACCGGTAGTCCAATGGACTCACTAAAATAGATCACTTATATTAAGCCCAACTTAAATTGTAAATAGCTATTGTATAAATGTTATAATATGTATCCCACATTAATTAATTAAGAACTATAAAATTCCTAACAAACATCGGACCCATAATATGTCTTGGAGCTCTCGATTTGGAATTTTGATGGAATTGCATTGGTGGAGACGCAATGAAATTGCCTTCAACAATAATTCTTGGTCGGTGGATAGCTTTTTACATAAAGCCAATGGTGTGCTGCGTGCTGTAGCGGATGCATGGGAGATTAATTCCAAATTGGGTGATGCTGCGCCTTCCGATTGCGGAGACCGTTTCGTTCGATGGATTCCTCCTAGTACGTATTGGCAAGGTAGCTCTAAATTGTGATGGGTCTGTGGGTAACCCAGGGGAGGTGCTTCATGTGGTAGTGTCCTTAGAGATGAGAATGGTATTTTCTTTTGTGGTATGTCTGTTAAATTGGGTGCTTGTTCAGTTATTGAGGCAGAGCTATGGGGAGTTTTTCATGGTCTACAACTTGCTTGGGGTAGAGGTTTCCGAACCATCAGAGTCTACTCCGATTCCAAGATTGCTATTAGTCTCTTGACTAAAGGGTGTTGCCTCTCTCAACCGTGCTATAATTTGGTCAAGAGACTTCATGGGATTCACAATTTCCAAGAAAATGTCAAGTGGATGCATGTCATGAGGGAATAGCTAACCACTGGTGGATAGTTTAGCCAAATATGGGTTGTAGTTATCTTACAATTATCATATTTTTTATGTTGTTCCGGGTTTCATTTGTAATGCTCTTCGAGCGCATCTTGCTTTTATTTCTTTTCCTAGGGACTTTTAGTGTTCCCTAATATATATGATTCTTATTTCACCAAAAAAAAAGAAAAGAAAATCCGTTTTGGGAAAGAAAGAAGAGTATTAAACCCTCACCCTTCTAGATTCTATTCACCTGTCGCAAGTTGGACGACTTGGTGGGGAGAATGTTGCAAAATTCGATAGTACTAACTTTGCTTGAAATTGAAAACATCCTTTGAATAATAGAATCCTACTTTTTTTAGGATGAAATGCGAACGTTGGATTAAATATACAAAGCCATTTCATGTATCTTCAGTTTCATATTTTTTTTTAGTTACATCTGCAGTTTCGTATAGTATATATGCTTAGATTTAATCATTTAGAAGAATATTTCGCGAACTTTGTTATCTTCTTTATTTATGATGAATAAAGTTTTAGCGATAGGGAATAGTTTAAAGGAGGACAACCTCTATGCTCAAAATAAAGAAGACATATAATTAAGCTGAGTTCAAACTTACCACATACTAGATGTAAGATTCTATGTTGCTCCACTTGACTGATTTATTGAGGTTCAAATTTTATTAGCTTCTAAATTTAATAATTGTAACTACTAGAGCATGGATCCATATGATGTATGAGTGAAATTTAGAAGAAAGTAATTTTTAATATGTATAAAAAAAGTTTATTGACATTTATATATTACAGAAAAAAGATCTCATAACCGTTAAAGTTTCAGCAATAAGGCAATTTAGTATAATAATATAGAAGAATACATGTATATAAAAAATAGTTAAATAATGTAAATAAATTATCAAAAGATTGTTTACTTTATTTTTATTAGATACATGCACATAAAAAAAAAAAAGAAACACATACATTAATTACAACAAATTCTTCCTGATCACATAGATTAGTGAATCATTTTCATTTTTTATTAAAAAATATTAATAAAAATAGTAATAACAATAACGATATCAATAATAATATTTATAATGCTTATTAGACAATTAATGAGCATAGGCATTAAATTATTAACGAATTTAATAAAAATATTAAATAAATAACAATAACCATAGCAATATTCAAACGTTATTATTGTTATAATTCACGCCTTGTTTTAATTTAAAATTTAAGTATCTAAATAAAAATTTAGTGAATAATTTTAATAATATTTAAACATTTTTATTTAAAATAACAAATTTGTAACCAACATTTTGATCTAAAATAAGTTTAGATCATTACATAAATTTTTTGTAACTACTTTAAATTAAACCAAATATCCTGTAGGTACTATTAGAAGACTAAAATTGTAATACTAATTACATATAATTTAGAGAAACTTCAAATCTAGATAAGAAAGTAAAAAAAAGAGACATAATTAAAAGTGTAAAAATTTATATTTTCACTATACTTGAAGCATGAAATATAAAAAAATAATTATTTTTATAAATATAACACAAATGTTTTATAATAAACTGATATAAATATTTATTTAATTAATTTAAATTCTAAAAATGATTAGATAAATTCAGATAGTTTAGTCTTTTATTTTTGAATTAAAAGGCAAAGATAAAATACAAAAATTTTGATAACATGATTTATCATTCAATTTAAAATTTAGAATTTAGAATTATCAATAAAGACGTCAATTTAGAAATATTTAATATTTAATTAAACATTATAAAATAATAATAATTGCATTTACAAAAATAGAATTGTAAAACTCTTATTAATGTTGATGACAAATTTTAGAAACATTAATTACAATAAATAAACAAAAGTTAGAAAGATTTTCTAGGTTGAAAGTTGAAACACTTTTCGAAAAAAAAAATCATTAATTACATTACCGAAAACAATAGGTTCTTTTTTTCTTAGATGAATGCTATAGGTTTAGTCAAAAAGATAATGCGAGTATGTGTAACTACCTTGAAAAATAAAAATAAAAATAAAGCATTAATTTTAAGTGAATAAATAAATTGGCTAAATGTATATTGTGACATGGAAATGAATTAATTGACCTCATTTTGGGCGGACAAAGCTACCACAAACCTTATTATAAAAAATGACTTAGTTAAAAAGTGTAAAAATTTATATTTTTATCATAATTGAAGCAATAAATATAAAAAAATAATTATTTTTGTAATTATAATATAAAATGTAAGTCATAGGAAAATATAAAAAGGGGGTTGAATTATGTTTTAAAAACTTTTCGCAAATCTTTTTGTAAAAACCTTATCGTCTTACTGACAGACACTAGGAGAATCTTAAAAAAAAATTTGATAAAGATTTATGAACTTCTTTTACAACTTAGGAAATCTCTTCTTCTTTTAACAAATTATATAAAAAGCTTTCAATGAAATTGTAAAAGAAAGGTAAGAAAAGAGATAACCACACAAAGTTTTTATACTGATTTGTCTTATTTTAAAACTACAATTAGTCCTTGATATCACACCAAGCTTTTCATTAACAACAACCTGAGTACAAGTATTTTTTCACCCAAGTTTCTTCAGGCTCAACCACGAATATTCTTTGACTTGCTTCTCAAAGCAATACACCAAGTTTGTTTGTTTGTTTTTTTTTTATTCAAAACCTCTCCAAGCTTCAACCACTTTTCACTTTAGAAAAAAGGTTAAGGATAAAGGCTCACTAGAAGTATTGTCTTGAGAAGATGAATTTTAACAAATTAATGTTCTTAGTCTAAGATTTTTGCACACTAGAAGATTACAAGAGATGATGAAACAAACAAAAAGAGAACATAAGAAGGGGGTTGAATTGTTTGTTGTGTATTTTCAAAAACTTTTTTGCAAAACGGGTTTTCATAAGCGCTGTAAAAGATCGTCCAATAAAAACAACATGAAAAACAAAGGAAAGGGAAAGAAGATAGCACATATAGAGATTTTATACTGGTTCACTCTTACCTAAGAGCTGTATCCAGTCCCTTCAACCTGAAGGTGTTCCACTAAGCAAACTACTTATACAACAATTATTCTCTAAGCCTCTTCAAGTTTTATAATGAAATAATCTTCACCTAAGATTATTTTAACCAAAGTATTCTTTAACATTAAGCCTCTCTAAGCTTTCACAAAGATTGTACTTTGAAAAGATAACTCACAGTGGTGAGCTTTATAAGTTTAAGCATAAATACAAGATAACTTTGTATGTACAAAGAATATGAAAGTTTAAGTTGAAAGAGATCTTCCAAAGAGTGACAAAGTTTTTGCACAAGTTACATAGCTTCGTTACTTCATTATTCATTCGTGTCTTCTTATAGAAGCTTGGAAAAATATCCTTTGTGAGATGGAGCTTATTCTTGTTTTGAGTGCATTAAATGCACAAGATAGTGTATCATAAAGAGTTGAGGAGAGACACTCTACATCCGCTTGTAGTAGGTAGTTTATATAAAAAAGAAGTTTCTCTTTCCTGACGTGTGTAAGGTACTTTTAACTTTTATCTCTTTGTTGAACTACTTTGGTACTTCTTCTGATAAGTTGACTTGTTTTTCCACTTTAGTTGTACCAAGTATCAAACCTTTATGTCTAATTTGAAATCTACTTCACAACATTAAAAAAGACAAAGCATATATATATATATATATATATTCATCAGAAACACTTAGTCGATTTTCAAGGAAGCATGTTAAGAATTCTTCTTCGTAGGATAACTTCGTCTAAATATATAAGCTATATAACGTATGAGGTCCTTTATAAAGTGTAATTATGGTAAAATAGATTTTTGGACGCTTTTAGAAGATTATGTAAGGACGCTTCAATTATTATGGACGCTTATCTAAAAAAAGTAAAATTTGGACGGCTTGTTTAGTAGATATATGGACCCTCACAAAAATAAAGCAAATAAAACTAAGTTAACACAGAGCGATAGTGTAGTGTTTTATGTGGACACTTATGGTCCCAAAACACTTAAGTCCTACAAAACAAGAATTGTTAGACTATCACAAATTTTAATAGCCTTTGTTATTATCAAAACATTTTAGGGGTTAGAATCTTCATATATTTTTGATTCCAACAATCTCTCCCTTTTTTATAATGGCAAACATTATTAAAATTTTGATCAAATTAGAGCAGATATGCAAAAAATAGATGAAAGCAATTATCAAATCAAAAATATAACGCTTAATGCTCTCCTTGAGATAGAGAACTTTACCAAAGCAAAAAGATAAGAACATACTTAGATCAATAACAGATCAAAACATAGATATTAGACCAACATGATTAGAGTAATATGATAAGTATGCATGTACGAGTTATGCAAAATTTTAAAACCAAAACTACTCCCCCTTTTGTCATCAGACAAAAAGGTAGGAAGTAAAAACACATCATTGTCAAAATCACACATTATCATAATGAAAATGGAAAAGCAATTTTCAAGGTTGTGGCAGTGGAGGTGGAGGTCATATCTAGCTGGCCATTAAAGTCATCAGCTTCTCTTCCATTTCTCTAAACAACTTTTTCCTTTCTTTATCCATGTAGGCTTTGACCAAAGGATCAATGAGTGGCTCAGCTTGCTATTGTGGTGGATGTTGAGGAATTTCTTCTCGTGCCAATGGGGCTTCTTAAGCAACTTCAATTGGAGATGGTGTAGGCAAACATAAAAGCTTTGGAATTTGTCTATTCCATGGACAAGGAACTTTAAAGATCTTGAACCCTTTTTGCACAAGAAATGGATGTTGTTCTATAGACAAAGACATAGCATTGTGGAAGGCAAGATAGAGTAGTCCACTTTTTTTCCCCAACAAAGTCTAATCTTTGTAAGACAAGGGTTTACTGGTGCAAGAGTCATCAAAGTGAACAACTTGCACTGAACATTAATAGTAAGTGCTTGGGATGATAGGAATATTAAGTCTCTTTTCATGTTCCATGCCATTTCTAGAAGCTTCTTATTTATCCAAAGATGTCATTCCCAAAAGTTAAGCACAGAGTCTTAATCAAGTGTACAAACATCACTTGCATTTGTGACCAAGTCAAGATTGAAGTTCAAGTGTTCTCTGAAGTCTAGATGTGTTGGCACAAGCATAACTTCGTGGATTTTCTTGGTGCCATCTTTCTTCTTATTCATGTCCAAAACTAGAAGTCTTGGATGAATGCGATCAGGTTACACTAGGATCTTTGTGGATGCTATAATCACCATAGATAGTGGAACATGGAATTTTGGTTGCATAGCGAACACACCATTCAACACATGGCATAGTGCTTAATCATGGTGCACAATGATATAGTTAAGTTCTTCAAGTCTATATGGATAGGTCTTCAAATTAGAAGCATAAACCCTAAGTATTTGAGCAACCTCATTAGGATCCTATCATGAAATCCTATGTTATGCTACACTAGGAATGTACATACTTGTTGGTAGATCTCTAATTAGATGAAGGTACCTCTTCCTTAGTGGGAAGCTTTTCAACGACAAACGAACACAAAGAAGACTATATTTGTTTACTTGCTCACTTGGTGGTGTAGGACGGTTGAAAGGAGGTTGATAGTACTCCAAATAGGGATTGAAAGGTAGAGTGGTTGGATAATACTCGTATTTCGGCAAAGGAAGTTCTGGATGGACAATAATGTAGCTATCATTAGAACGTCCGTTGGTGAATAAGAGAGGTCATTTCTTTTGTACTTCAGCCAGTAATCTTGATAGTCTAGCAAATACAGAATCATTGTCCAAGTTGACTCCAAATGCTGTGGGCTCCTTAGAGTAATCTCTTGGAGGTTGAGGTAAAGAAGGTTCAACAACAAGTTCCAAAGTGGCTTTGACAACAAGATTTAGTTTTTGTTATTTTGGCCTAGAATGGTTAGTCTTAACATGAGTTTCTCTTTTCTTTGTTAAAGGAGGAGGAAAAAGAACAAATTCATAAACCTCAGAGATGTCAACAACAATCTTTTGTCTCTTCACGGGTACTTCATCTTCTTTATAAGATTCAAGAAGCAAAATCGACCTCTTTTTGGTCAAAACTTTTTCTTTCTTAACAACTGTTGGAATAGAAGCACAAGTCATTGATCTTGCCACCCTAGCAATGAACGGCATAGATTTAGACGTTGCTTGAGTGGATGCTACCCTTGTGGACAGTACAACAAGTCATCCAATAGGTGCAACTTCATATCCATATTTGTTTTTGACAACCACATCTTGTTCTTCATTTGCAAGTGGGGCTTTCAGAATGAAACATAAATGCATTTGAACTATATTGTGTCTACCAAATAGGACTTGATGGAAAAGCCCTTGAGACATATAGGGTTAGCCTTGTTCAAACAAAAGCCTATAAAACTTTTGGGAAGCTTTATATTTCTAAAAGATTCTAGTCAACAAATGTCAAATAAGTGACATATGCTCTTTGTCCACTCATCTGCTTGATCATGGAAGACAAAAACAAATTAGGTAGATTAAACTTCTTCCTGGTGAGCATGTGGAAGATGACAAACTTGTGAGAAGCGAAAATGCTTTCCTTAGAATCAACTTTGTGAAGGATAGCCTTGTTCAACATCTGTTGGTAAACCCTATCAACTTCAAGAAGCTTCATTAGTTCAATCTTTCCTTTTGCCCCTTCTTTCAATAGAGTGTTTCTTACAATATCAGAACCATAAACCTTTAGCCAGTTCTTCTGAGCTCATTTCCCTTCATGCAAACAACACGAAGTGGTTACCACAGATGTCAAGTTTACAACTACCTTTACCCTTAAAATTGTGCCAGTAATGCTCACCTTCATAAATACAACGTTTCTCTAGAATTCTCTGATCAATCATGGATAGACAACTTCGTCTTTGTTGAAGAGGTTAATGATCTCACAAAGCTCTAGGTTTTCTTTTACTAGAATTCCATATTTTCCAACATGGTGATGCTGAATCTATGCTTGATCAGAACTATTAGTAATCCTGGTCCTGGGCTTTCAACTTGAAAAGCAGTCGTAATGTTGTCTTGGTTGGCCATTTGTGTGGTGGAGAAGATTAGGGTTCGTGAAAGCTAGGGTTTCTTAGGCGAGAGAGAGAGCTGAGTATTTGAGAGTTCAAATGTTTGAAAGCATTTGCTGAGATTTGTCAAAAGGTTTAAAAAGTAAGGGAATACAAGTAGTTTTTAGTAAGTGAAAGGTTTTGGAAAAGAATGAGAAACGTCTTTTTGATTCCGCTGTCAAAATGTGCTATGCAAAACTCTCGAAATGTGTAGCATTAAATATAACATGACTCAGCAAGTCATTTAAAAAGACATTTAAATCAAACGATTGCATTGTTTTCATTTTGACTTATGCACTAAAAATAATTTTCTTAAGTGCAAATGAAATGGACGCATGCTATAGTAATAATCATGGAGTCTATATGACATGCAATGGACACTAAACCATGATATTGTACACTAAAAGTTTAAACATTCATTCTTTTATAAATTTCATTCGAAGTTTCTCTCGAATATGAATGAATTTATCTTCAAGAAGAGGTTTTGCAAAGATATCTGTCAATTGATTTTTAGTATTAATAAACTAAATATCAATTATTTCTTTCTAAACATAATCTCTTATAAAGTAATGTTTAATCTCTATGTTTTTAGCTCTAGAATGCAATATGGGATTCTTAGAGAGATTGATGGTAGCAATATTATCACAAAGAACAGGAATTTTACTCTCGTAAATGTTGTAGTCTCTAACTAATGCTTAATTCATAGAAGTTGTGAACAACATGATGATGTGGATATATATTTAGCTTTTGTGGTGGATAGGAAATGGTTCCTTGTCTTTTGCTTGCCTAAGAGACTAAGTTGGCTCTAATGAAGTGACATCCTCCACTGGTGCTCTTTCTTTCTACTTTATCTCCAGCATAGTTAGCATCACAGTATCCAATTAACCTGTACTCATTAGATTTCTTAAAACACAAACCCAAAATAATGGTACCTTTCAAATATTTGAAAATCCCTTTAATAATAGTTAAATGCATTTGTCTAGGATTAGATTGAAAGCGGACACATAAACATACACTAAACATGATATTAAGTCTAGACGTTATTAGGTATAAGAGAGATCCAACCATATCTCTGTAGATTATTTGGTCTATCTTCTTATTAGAGTCGTCTATTCCAAGAACTGAAGTAGGATGCATAGGAGTGCTCATGATCTTGCAATCATCCAATTTGAACTTTTTGAGCAATTCTTTTGCATACTTCGTCTGGTGTATGTATATGCCATTTGAGTTTTGTTTGATTTGAAGTCCTGGGAAGAATTTCAGTTCTTCCATTATGCTCATCTCAAATTCTTTTTGCATCATCTCAGAGAAATCCTTGCATAAAGAGTCATTAGTAGTGCTAAAAATAATATTATCCACATAAATTTGTACAACAATAAAATATGAGTCTATGTCTTTTCAAAAGAGAGTGGTGTCCACTTTTTCCTCTTGAAAAACCATTTTCATAAGAAAAAAGCTTAATCTTTCATACCAAGCACGAGGTGCTTGCTTCAAACCATATAAATTCTTTTTTAGTTTAAAACCATTTTGAGGAAATGTATTACTCTCAAACCTTGGGCATTGTTTTACATAGACTTCTTCATTTATTATACCATTCAGAAAAGCATTTTTTACATCCATTTGATGAAGTCTCACATCATATTGAGCTGCAAATGAAAGTCTCACCGATCGTCCTTTGGGGGATTGTTCACAGATTATTTGGACACTTTTCCTTTGTTGTTTCCTTAGTTTAAAGCTACAAAAGATTCATCCAGCTCTGACAGTTCCTTGTCAGGCTTATAGTCATTGAATCTAACATGGATGGATTTTTCCATGATTAAGGTTCTAGAGTTATAAATCCTATATGCCTTAGAAGTTTCAAAATATCCTAACAAGATTCCATCATCACACTTATGATCAAATTTTCTAGGGTTGTCCTTAGTATTGAGAATGAAACATTGACATCCAAATGGGTGGAGGTATGATATGCTGGGTTTATTGCCTTTTCACAATTCATAGGAAGTCTTTTTAAGAATAGGTCAAATATATATTCTGTTTTGTAAATAATAGGCAGTGTTCACAGCTTCAACCCAAAAGTGTTTAGGAGTTGAATTATCGTTCAACATGTTTCTAGCCATTTCTTGCAATGACTTGTTCTTTCTTTCAACAACCCATTTTGCTAAGGTGTTTGGGGAGTAGAGAAATTGTGAAGAATACCATTTTCCTCATAGAACCTTCAAAAGCTTTTGTTTTTGAATTCTCTTCCATGATCATTTTTGATCGAAGTTATGCACACTCCTTTTTCATTTTGAACTCTTTTATAAAATATAGAAAACATATGAAAAGACTCATCCTTGTAGGCAAGGAACATAACCCATGTCCATCTAGTATATTCGTCCATAATGACTAGTCCATAGCATTTTCCATTGACAAAAGCAGTTGTAATAGGACCAAACAAGTCAAGATGCAATAGCTCAATAGGTCTAGAAGTAAAAACAATATTTTTAGAATCAAATAGTTTTTAACTTGTTTCCCTTTCTGACAAGCATCACATAAGATGTCAGACTTGAACACAAGACTTGGTAATCCTTTTACGAGTTTATCCTTAGTTTCGAGATTAACCTAAAACTTGCATGACCAAGCTTTTTGTGCTATATATAATAATCCTCTTTCATGGATACTAGGCATGTTACTTTTTGACTTGAAAGATCACTAAGGTTTATTTTGTAAATGTTTTTTTACCTCTTAGTAGAAAACAACATAGAACCATCAATGTTCTTGATTATACACTCACCTTTGTTGCATGAAACATCATACCCATTGTCACATAATTGACTTATACTCAGTAGATTGTGTTTAAATCTTCAACAAATAAAACATTATCAATAGAGGGAAAGAGATATTTACCAAACTTACCTATTCTTCTTATCTTACCCTTTTGATTTCCTCCAAAAGTGACCCAGCCACCAGTCCTTGGTTTGAGGTATTGGAACATAAACCTTTCTCTTGTCATGTGTCATGAGTCATGAGTAGCCACTGTCCAAGTACCATGCCTAAAGTGTCTTTTCTGCTGTCAAGCAAATCTACAATAGGCATTATCATATTTTTAGGTACCCAAATGGACTTAGGTCCTTTATTATTAAATTTGAAAGCTCTGGATGCTTTCTGTTGAGGCTTATGCATACACTTAGATGAAGAATGTCCAACTTTTTCACAATGTTTACAATAAGAGGAACTAGAAAAACTATCATTCACTGTTTTCATCCCGTTATAACCAATACCAGATTTGTCGTTATGGATTTCTTTTGCTCTTTAAAACTTTTTCTAGATTTTCAGTCCCATTAACAAACTTGGTTAAACTTTCTCTTAGATCCACTATCTCCTTTTGAAGTTCCACTACTTCATCTAGAGGTTTTTCTTTAGAGAAGTTTTTGAACTTTTTTGCCTTAAGCTTTTCGTTTTTTATGTTGAGAACTTCTTTTTCTTTCTTTAAACTATCAAACTTTTTAGATAATTTTGAAAATAGATAGAATAGATGAGTTTGAAAGCAGTTCATGATATGCTTCTTGAAGTTCAAATAAGTTTTTGAGATTTACCTTATCGTCCTCATGGTTTGATTTATAGGATGTGTCAGCCATTAGCTATATGTTTACTTTTTCCTCTTCTTCTTCTTTAGAAGAATACAAATTAAGATCTTCCCATGTTGCCATGGGACCTTTCTTCTTCTTAAAGATGGGCTTCTTCTTCTCCAAATCTGGATATTCAGACTCGAAGTGTCTAAGTTTCTTGCACTCGTAGCATATCACTAGACTCTTATCTTTAGAGTCCTTTGGAATCTTCTTTTGGTAGTTTCTCCATTTAGAACCACCTTTCTTCTTCCACATAGCATGGATCTTCCTTGAGATGAAAGAGATCTCATCTTCATCAGAACCTTCCTTTTCATATTGCTCTTTTGAGGATTCTTTAGTAGCGAAGGCTTTGGACAATGTTGCCCTAGGTGCCTTTTTCTTCACCTTTTTGACTTTCAAAGTAATGGACTTGTTTTTCTTCAAGTTCTCATTGTCCATAATCTCCAACTCATGGATTCTCAGAGTACCTAGATGTTCTTCCAAGGGAAAAGTCTTCAAGTCCTTGGCAGCGCGCAGAGTTGTTACCTATGGTCTCCACTATCTACGCAAACATTGAAGAATTTTCTCAATATGATCTTTGTTATAATAAGTTCTACTTAGAGACCTTAGGTTGTTTATGATAGCTTGGAACTGTCCAAACATTTGTTCTATGATTTCATTAGGCTATATCTTAAACAACTCATATTGGTGCACGAGTCTGCTTATCTTGGAATCTTTAACTTGTGAGGTTCCCTCATGAGCTAAAGCCAAAGTGTACCACATCACCTCAGCAGACTTAAGACTATAAACTTTCTCATATTCAACCTCTGACAAGGCACACATGATAGTGTTCCTAGCCTTAGAGTTTAGAAGATACCTAGTTTTATGATCTTTTGTCCATCTCGACCGCGAGATCTCCTCTTCTTTATCATCAATAGAGAGGTAATCTCCTTTTTCTACTACGTCCCACATGTAAATATGACATTCCTTTAAGAATACAATCATTCTTTGCTTCCAGTAGTCATAGTTCTGCCCTTTGAAGGGCGAAGGCCTGTTGACAACTTGTCCTTCATTTTCCATAGTGCTTGTAGGATAATTTATACCCTTGCATTGTTAGATGCTCAACCCTTAGAAGCCGAGCTTTGATACCAACTGAAATAAACAAAATAACACATAGGAAGGGGGGTTGAATTGTGTGTTGTGTATTTTCAAAAACTTTTTTGCAAAACAAGTTTTTGTAAGTGCTATAAAAGATCATCCAATAAAAACAACGTGAAGAACAAAGGATAGGGAAAGAAGATAGCACATGAAAAGATTTTATACTAGTTCACTCTTAACTAAGAGCTACATTCAATCCTTTCAACCTAAAGGTATTTGTATTCTCTAAGCCTCTTCAGGCTTTATAATGAAATAATCTTCACCCAAGATTATTTCAACCCAAGCATTCTTTAACACTAAGCCTCTCCGGGCTTTCACAAAGATTATACTTGGAAAAGATAACTTACAGTGGTGAGTTTTACAAGTTTAAGTACAAATACAAAATAACTTTGTGTGTACAAAGAATATGAAAGTTTAAGTTCAAAGAGATCTTTTGAATAGTGATAGAGATTTGCACAAGTTAGATAGTTTTGTTATTTTGTTCTTCATTCTTGTGCCTTCTTATATAAGCTAAGGAAAATATCCATTGTGAGATAGAACTTCTTCCCATTCTGAGTGCATTTAATGCATGAGATGGCATATCATAAAATGTTTGTTAAGACAAAGGACGAATTTATAATCCTCAAATATTTTGATAATAACAAATAGTTAATAAGTATGTTTTTACCCAATCGTCTGGTCATTCGTAATATGTTCACAAGCAACCATCTGATAATTTAAGCCAATATGATCTTTATCTTTCTTTTGGATAAATTCAGCAACTAACAACTTACAAACGATGATCTAAGTGATCTGCGCATCAATCAGAACATAAACTACCTCAGTATGTATGAAGTCTACATACCTACTGTAACACCCCAAATTTCAAGTACTAGAAATAAACCACGAGGTAGCTCTTAGTAGAACCCTTCTCATATGTTATTAGACAAAAGATGTCTTAAGAATTATTGTTATTATATTTCTTATTATCATTATTGTGTTGTGTTGTGTTGTCGTTATTATATTTATTGTTATTATTATTATTGTTGTTGTTATTATTATTCTTATTCTTATTATTCTTATTAATACCTTAGTATTATAAATTAGTAGAAATATTATCATACAACCCAAAAGAGCATCTAGGGCCCAATTTAAAGCCCACTAAGCTACATACTCACCTATATGTTATAAGAAGGGAATAGAGAAGGAGGGTTAGGTTTAGCCGTCACAAAATAAAAGAAGAAAAAAGTTAGAGAGAATGAGGAAAAGAAGGGAAGAAGAAGAGGAAGAGAAGGAGGAAGAATAGAAACCGGAGAATCCAAACCCTAGAACTCAACTTTGCATGTCCACAAGGGTGAGTGCTCTTCCCCATATTCTTCCTTGTCTTTTATGTTGTTATTTTTCATCTATTTACCTTTTCCCCCTCCTTATGCGTAAGATTAGGGATTTGATGGGTTTTGAAGGAATTGTGAGGAAATAAGGAATTCATAGATTAGATAGTCTTTTGGTGACTTTTCTTCAAAAACTGGATTTTGCCTTGGCACTGGGCACGCAGGCCCGCTGGGCGGGGTGCGATACTCGCTGGGCGGGTTGGGTTTCGGCGCGAACTAGCCGGGCAGGTTTGCTGGACCGCTGGGCGGATACAACTTTTGCTATTACGTTCCTTGTGTTTGTGAATTCCTTTTGGCAGTGTTTAACTCATTGTTATTTGTTTTTTTATGTCTTGCTGAGTTTATATTGTATGGTTGTTATTTACCTTAAAAATATGAGTGTGATATGAAATTGTGCCTATGATTCATGATAAAAGTCTATGAAAGTTGTAAGCATTATATGTGACCATGCATCATAACATTTGAGTTATGTGATGAGGAAAGTATGTAGGAATCTGGCTGGTGGAGGTCGTGATGGGTTGTTTAACCTTAGCCTTGGGGGTTATCCGGTTGGGAAAACTCTAATGGTCCATGTTGATCCCATGGAGCTGGGGCGTACTAGCAAAACTGGGTAACCCTGACTAGTCACCGGGGGATATCATGCTAGTTGAGGGTGCGAAAGCCGAAGGCATCGATACCGATGACGCTTCTTATGGCCTGCATTTACTCTTAGTCTACTTTCCGAAAAGTTTAGGTTGGTACCACATGTGCATGAGTAGTAGTTTAGGAACATAGCACGCATATGTATCTTGTTGTAGTGTGATATGTTGAAGTGTGCTACGTTGTAATTATGTGAATTCTATGTTACCTTGTTCATAAGCGAATGATGTAATGTGTACACATGTGAAATGTGATTGTGTATTGTGATAAGTTGTCAAGATTATGTATATGTGCTTATGTTATGCATGTATGTCATGCTTGCTTGATGAAACAAAACGATGTGTATGTCTAGTTACTAGGCAAAAGATGTGAAATAAATGTATGCTTGTAATTAATTGTGTTTGCTACCTCAAGGATAAGTAAGAGGCTAGGCCCTAGGATAGTGTTGTGAGGGTCCTAGTTGGATAATAATAGTTGTGAATGAGGTAGAGAAAGAGTGAGTCCCCACACAGCGTAATAAAAAGGTATAAGACATATAAGAGAGAACAAAATGACGGTATTAAGGTGAGTGTTAAGGGAAGGTCAAAAGTATTTTAGAATGTCTGTGACCTTAGACTTGACCTATAGAGAACAACCTTAAATATTAAAAGAAAGAAAAGTAAAATCTAAACATGAAGGGTTTAAATACTAGAGAGCATTTTGGGTAAGAAAGAGTTCTTAGATTGAGAATGAGATAGTAAACTAATATGACAATCAGGAGAATGAGAGAGTAGTTAACACAGAAAGTATTGAAGATTAAAAGGTGTAGATTAGACTGTAGGTATGGCGAATTATGAGAGACCTAGTGAGTTTAAAGCCATAAAAGATAAATGATGAGGGTTGTCCGAATAGAAGAGTCTAACCCAGCCGTAGAGTCCTCAAAGCACTCACTAAGACATTATATCTCATTCCTTTAAGTTTCCCATTTTTCAAGATACAGGTGAAGACATGCGCAGATGGAGCTTAGAGTCACGTGCAAAAAAACGTAGTCTAGTTTATATTATGTTTTTGTATTCTTCTTTATATTTTGTACGATACCTTCGGGTAATAGATGAGTTATATTGGCATGTATTTTTTTTATTGTATTGTTCATATATAATATTTAATTATATTTATGAGTAGCATTTGTATGTTGTTTCTACCTTTTTAAGTTTGTTTGTTTTTTTTAAATCTAGACCTAGTTACGGTAATGCCCCTTAGGGTGTTACACCTACTCTCGAGAAAAGACATATTTATGCGAAAAAGAAGGAATGTGCGTGTGGATGTCAGAACGGGAAAGTAGATATGACTACTGCTACAAGATTGAGTACGAGAATGGTAAAGATAGGCATGTTGCTTTATCTTATCAAAGTGACAAGTTGGTGATAGGTATTAAATGTTGCATTTAATACTCCAACGACTCTCTTCAACAGACAAAGGTTGTTTCTTGCAAGCACTCACAATGGATATTTTTGGAGAAGCCTATATATAGAAGAAGAAGAGTCCTTAATCTTAGGACTGACGAAATCATAAAATCTTTAACTGTAAGAAATCTTTCATTGTGTAATCTTCATACTCTCTGTGTGTAAAACTTTATTTGTTCTTCATTGTATATTCGTCTGGTAGGACGTTAAACCCAATGAGGTAACTTATGTTCAACCTTTTCTTTAAGAAATTGGTAGAAGCCTAAAAAGGCTTTGATTCAAAAGAATATTTGGGTTTTTGCTTGGAAAGGCAAGTTAAAGACTACTTGAGTTGAGCCTGAAGAGGCTTGTTGAAAGAATACTTGTAACTTGGATAAGTTAGTGGAACTTGGTTATTGCTAAGAACTGGACGTAGTCTCTAGGGTGAGATGAATCAGTAAATCTCTTGTGTGCATACCAGTTTCATTTTTCAACTCTCGTCTTTTTTTCAAAATGTTTTTGAAAAACTCTTTTATTTATATCCTTTAGACGATAAGTCTTTAAAAGAAAAGGTTTTGCGAAAATTTGCTATAACACAATTCAACCCCCCTTTCTTGTGTTTTCTCTGTGTTTTACAATTTGGTATTAGAGCTTAGCTTTTAAGGGTTGAGCACCTTAACAAGTGTTAGAGGAAAGGATCCGCATGGCAAACCTTGAAGGATGGTTCATTCCTGAAGAAGCCTTATTGTTAAGGCCTCCAGCTTTTACTAGAGAAGATTATGCGTACTAGAAAGACAAAATGGAGATGTACACCAAGTCCACTCATTATAGCATCTGGAGAATCATAACACATGGTGATCTCGTTGTAGTAAAGCCAGAAAATGAGTATAATCAAGATGACTTCAACTTGCTACAACAAAATGCAAAAGCTAAGTATATTATAACTTGTGCCTTATCCAAAATTGAATATAATAAATTTTGCAGCTGCAGAACTACAAAGGAAATGTGGGATGCTATACGCATAATGCATGAAGGCATAAAAGATGTTCGTCTTAGAAGAGTAGCCACTCTTCAAAGACACTATGAGATGTTCACTATGAAAGAGATAGAAACCATTGACGAGATGTTTGGAAGATTTCAAACAATTCTAAATGGACTTCAAAGTCTTGGTGTTGAGTTCTCCAAGGCTCAGAACAATCTCAAAATCTTGGATAGTCTACCAAAAGTGTGGGAACCCAAGGCTATAGCCATAGCTGAAGCCAGAGACATGAAGACTTTAACTCTGGATGAGTTACTAGGAGCTCTAAAAGTCCACGAAGTTCATCTCTTCAAAAGAGATAAAGTCAAAAATAATGACTCAACTATTATAAAAAGTGGAGAATCAAGTCGAAGAATAGACGAAAAGATTAAGACGAAAGCCAGGAACAAAGCCCTGAAGGTTCAATCTAATGAATCTGAGAGCTCAGACGAAAGCTCCAGTTGCTCAACAGACAATGAGATCTCTCTCATAACCAAGAAATTTAAAAAGATGCTCAAGAAGAAAGGAAGATTTAAGCAATCCTCCAGAAAGAAGGACACTAGATACAAAAAGCCTCCTCAAGAAGAAAACAACGAAATCATTTGTTTTGAGTGCAAAAAGTCTAGACACATTAAGGCTGAATGCCCCAAACTGAAAAAAGGATGGAGCTCAAAGATAAGAAACAAGAAGAAGAATCTTCTAACTATCTGGGAAGACCTGGATAGCAGCAGTAACAGTTTAGATGATGAAAAGGCTAATATCTGTCTTATGGCAGATACTGAGGATGTAATATTTAAGGTACACTCTATCTCTAAAAATTCCCTACATTCGTCTGATGGTAGTGAATCTAAGTCTGATGACGAAGATATGTCTTATAACACTATTCTTACTAATTCTCACATGATTGCTCTTGAGTATAAGAAATATAAAGAAAAATATCAAGAAGCTACTTCAGAAAACAAAATACTTAAGAAAGATCTGGAGAAAATGCATAAGAGCCAAGTCTCAGATCATGAGAAGATAATGCTTCTTTCTGAAGTTGATAGACTAAAGAAAGAGATTATTAGTCTGAAACATGATCGGGCCAAATTTGTGGATGGATCTTCAAAACTCCATATGATTCTAAAACATAGAAGACTTTTGTCTAACAAATCTGGTATAGGATTTGTAAAGGACAAAAATTCTAAACCAACGTCTTCTAAATCTTATTCAACTTTCTGTAATTTTGTGGTAAATCTGAACACTCATTCCAAAGGTGTCAACACAAGAGGAAACAAAGGTCAAATAAGATATTGGGACTAACACAAAAGGACCCAAAAGTATTTGGGTACCAAAATCTCAAATAATTCTTATTACAGATATCCTTAATAGGAAAAAGGAGGGATTCATTCTGGTATCTAGACAGTGGATGCTCATGTCACATGACGAGAGAAAGGTCTATGTTCCTAGACCTCTAACCACATGAAGGAACGGTCTCTTTTGGTGGAAATGGAAAAGGAAAAATCATTGGTATAGGTAAAGTTGGTAAGCCTTCTCTTCCATCAATAGATAATGTCTTGTGTGTTGAAGGATTAAAGTATAACCTGCTTAGCATAAGTCAATTCTGTGACAGTGGGTTTATTGTATCCTTTAACATGGAATCATGCATAGTCAAAAGAAATGACAAATCTATCTTTTTTACTACCAAAAGACATAACAATCTGTACAAGATTGAGTTTGAGGATCTAAACAAACAGAATGTTACTTGCTTAATGACGAAAGAAGATGAAAAATAGATTTGGCATAAAAAGCTCAGGCACATCAATTTGAAATATATTTCAAAATTATATAAAAAGGATTACTTGATATTTCTTAGAAAACTCATCTTCTTTGTGAAGCATGTCAGAAAGGGAAATAAATTAAAACCTCTTTTAAATCCAAATATGTTGTTTCCACTTCCAGACCATTAGAATTATTATATATGGATTTGTTTGACCTACAAAGACTCTTAGTCTTGGCGGGAAAAAGTATGGCTTTGTCATTATTGATGACTATTCTAAATATACATGGGTTTATTTCCTAGCTCATAAACATGAGTCTTTCAATGTGTTTGAAATATTCTGTAAACGAGTTCAAAATGAAAAAGGTTTTTGCATTACTGCAATTAGAAGTGACCATGGAGCTGAATTTGATAATGTTGAGTTCAAATTCTTTTGTGAAAAGAATAGAATTTTTCACAACTTCTCTTCACCGAGAACATCTCAACAAAATAGGGTAGTTAAAAGGAAAAATAGAACTCTACAAGAGATGGCAAGAACCATGCTCTGCAAAAATTCAATTCCTAAGTACTTCTGGGCAAAAGCTGTAAATACGGCTTGTTTTGTTAAAAACAGAATATTGATCAAACCAATAATTAAAAAGACTCCTTATGAATTGTGGAAAGGCAGAAGACCCAATATTTCATACTTTCATCCTTTTAGATATGAATGTTTCATTCTCAACACTAGAGATCAATTAGGAAAATTTAACTCTAAGGTTGATAAAGGCATTTTTCTAAGATATTCAGATACATCAAAAGCCTTTAGAGTATTCAACTCTAGAACTTTTGTTGTAGAAGAATCTATCCATGCTAAATTCAATAATACACTAACCCTGATAGGAGACTATCAGACTTGGAAGAAGATTTTGCAGATCTACAGATAGGATCATCTAATCAAACAAGAACAGAGGGAGTAAAAGGATCAAAAGACACTTCTCAACAACAGATTGACAATAAGACAAAGTGATCTCACAAGAATTGGAAGTTCGTTACCTATCATCCTCAAGATCAAATCATTAGAGAATGAAATGAAGGAGTTAAGACAAGATCATCACTAAAGAATCAAGCATCTTGCGCTCTAGTCTCAGAAATTGAACCTAAGACGATAGAAGAAGCATTGACAGATGATGACTGGGTAATAGTTATGCAAGAAGAATTACATCAATTCACAAGAAATGATGTTTGGATTCTTGTTTCTAAACCAGAACATAAAAGCATCATTGGAACAAGATGGGTTTTTCGCAACAAGCTCAATGAAAATGGAAAGGTAATCAGAAATAAAGCAAGATTAATGGCTCAAGGTTACAATTAGCAAGAAGGTATAGACTTCACTGAAACTTTTGCACCTATTGCTAGATTAGAAGCTATTAGAATCATGCTTGCCTTTGCCACTCATAAAAACATTAAGCTTTTTCAAATGGATGTCAAGAGTGCCTTTTTAAATGGTTTTATTGAGGAAGAAGTCTATGCTAGACAACCTCCTGGTTTTGAGGATCCAATCCTCCCAGACCATGTGTTTAAACTCAAAAAGGCTCTGTATGGTCTTAAACAAGCACCTCGTGCTTAGTATGACAGACTGAGAAGTTTTCTCATTTCAAATGGATTTATGAAAGGCAAAGTAGACACTATCCTTTTTAGAAAGGAATCTAACAAGGATTTCATAATAGTTCAAATTTATGTAAATGACATAATCTTTGGAGCTACTAATGAAACTTTATGTAAGGATTTCTTAGATTTGATGCAGAGTGAATTTGAAATGAGCATGATGGGAGAATTGAAATTCTTTCTTGGCCTACAAGTTAAATAATAGAAGAAAGGTATATACATTCATCAACAAAAATACACTAAAGAACTACTCAAGAAGTATAAGATGAATGAATCAAAGCCTATGAGCACACCAATGCATCCGTTTGTAGTCATGACAAAGGACAAATCAGGTAAACTAGTAGACCAGATTGTCTATAGAGGTATGATTAGCTCACTTCTCTACTTAACTGCTAGTAGACCTAAATCATGCACAGCGTCTGTCTATGTACCAAATTTCAATCTGACCCCAGAGAGTCTCATTTAAAAGCAGTTAAAAGGATTTTTACATATCTTGTGGGTACTTCTAACCTAACCTTATTTTATGAGAAAAACAAAGATTTTAGGTTAGTAGGATACTGTGATGCAAACTATCTTGGTGATAGACTTGAAAGAAAAAGCACAAGTGGTGGATGTCACTTCATTGGACCATGTCTCATATCTTGGACCAGCAAAAAGTAAAATTCAATTGCATTGTCAACTGCTGAGGCAAAATATGTATTTGCTGCTAGTTGTTGCTTACAACTTCTATGGGTAAAGTATAAACTTGAAGATTACTCTAGCTTTGAGCATAACATTCTTGTGTTATGTGATAATACTAGTGCAATCAATCTATCTAAAAACCCTATTTAGCATTCCAAAGGTGTCTTTGATATTAAGTTCATTGATACAGATCATCAATGGATTGATATCTTTACAAAAGCTTTACCTGAAGAACGTTTTAACTTCATTTTAGAAAGCTTCACATGAAAATATTACTAGAGTAAAGCGTCTTACATGCATTGTCTTGACCAATTATTTAAGTTTCGTCTTACGCTATATCATCTTACATTTTATTATATTTCGTCTTACTAACACGTTCTTCTTTGAATATGAAAAGTTTTTAATCTATTAGTCTGATATTTCCCCCTTATGATTATTCTCGGTAACCACCCACAAAACGTGCGCCGCCTCCTCTGCCACATCAAGTCATCATTAATGCACGTCCCTTCAGTGCTTTCAAAACTCTTCTTTTATTCAAAATAATTGCTCTTTCTTTCTCTTTACACACTCTAAAAAATATTCAAACCCTCTGAACTCAAACCCTCTCTCTCATTTTTACTCTCAAACCTAAATCTCTCAAACTTGTGCTAATGGCCACCCAGAAATAGCTTGTCCCCATGGAAAGATTTCCAGAAGGTGACTTCATTGCTGGAAAATGGGTTGACCTCAAAAAGCTTGAAGAGGAAGGATTCCCTCTGCAGATGTATATAAAAAATGTTGGATGGGAAGCATTTGTGCAGAAACGAACCACCTGGTACCATGCACCGTATGCCTACTTTTAGGCATCTGCTTCTGAAATGAACGGCACCATCATTAGAACCATCGACAATCAGATCATCATCATCTCCACAGACACCATTGCCACAATGTCCGGCTATAAGGAAGAAGGTGGTCTTTTTACAGAAGACTAGGAGAAGGTTATTACCCCAAAGATTGTTGACCAAGCGTTGTATGGAAAACCAAGGCCACAAACCGACAACAAAGATGTTCTGAAGAAGTTTCTATACTCTTCAAACATGAAGCCAGAATGCAGACTCATTCACAATGTCCTGCTACATATTATCCTGGCCAGGAAAGACTCAAAGGATAATGTAACCTCCAAGGACAAGTTTTGCATCTACAAAATGCTAACTAGTCAGAAGGTAAATCTGCCAGCACTTATTTTGGATAATTGGCGATCTTGTTTAGCCAAGTCCAAGGAAAGGGCAAAAAGCAAATAGAAGCACTCCATTCTATATGTCATGCTCTTCATCGAGATCATTCATCTGGCTGGTGTGAACGAAGTTGGATGGGAGAAGAAAAAGGAAGGTTCTAAGATTGACGTATCAATCATCAGGAAGATGAGGATTGTGCATCTCTTCTCTGGATACGTAGCCCAACATCCTAAGTTGGCTTTGATCAAGGAATAACCTCCGAAAGAAGTCATTGGAAGTACTTTCAGAGTTGGATCGTCAGCTAATCCTTCTGTTGGTACTGCGTCTTCTCAATCTCCACTATAGATGAAACCTTAACCATCCTAACCACAACCCAAACAGACCAAACCACAAAAACCCAAGTTACCCATAAAAAGACCACCTCTACAAGATCCTAAACCACAAACACAGCCTCAACCGTCTTCCCCTCATAAAAACTAAAGCCCTTAACCATTCATCTGAGATCCAGACCAGTTCCTCAACCTGACTTAGACGATGACCTTCCTATTAACACTATTCTTACAACCACAAGCACAACCATCCCTGAACCTCCATCAGAACAACCTCCTCCACCTACCACTGAACCAGCTACCTCTGCCCAAGCTTCCAAAAAGCTATCTAAATCTAAAAAGATTCCTATACCTAAAACTCGAGCTCAAGAGGAAAAGCAGCTCAGGAAAGCCAAAGCTGAATCAAAAAGGATTGATAAGAAGAAGGAAGAAGAAGAGAAACTTGCTGAGGAAGAGCAAGAGTAGATTGAGGAAGCGGTGCTGCAATCTGTTATTGAGCATTCGCTACAAATAGCCCCTGTAGAACCTGATGAAGAAGAGCTATTTACTCAAGAGGATATCATAGCTACCTCAAGAGGTAGATTACCTAGATCTCTTTTCTAGGAAATTCCTCAATCTATTTCTTTATCTCAAGTCTTCAAACGTTCTGTAGACCTGACAGCTACACCCAACCATGATCAGCCTGCAAGGGTTGTTTCCTTCACTCTACCTGAAGTAGAAGGACAATCGTCTAGAGGAGCTAAACTGATGATAAACGAAGCCTCCCCTGAATAATTCAAATCAGAAACTCCTCCATTTGAGCGCCTGCGCATTAAACAAGTCACATACTTTTCATAAGAGCCTCGCACTATTGGGAAAAGTAAAGAATATCAACTACCAGAACCCTTCAACCCAGAAGTTCTTCAAGCTCTTATTAATTATGAACTGGGCGAAGTAAATAATCCAAGGATGTGGACAACCCTTATCATTGAGGAATGGCCACTCTTGGTGCCCCATGGGTATGCTGAGAAGTTCCTTGACGTTGAAGACGTAGCAACCCAAGCTCTCTCATATGAGCCCAACATCACTCCATACATTTAGAAGGAAGGGTATAGTACTTTATCAGACGCTCCTATCTTCGTCTACCTAACCTCAACTAGAACCAAATTCCCACCTAGACGTGAAATATGGAGACAGCGTGAGATTCTCTGCCACACCTCTCCTTTTATGCTAAATGTAATTATTTTGAGTATCTAATCATGTGCAGAACATATCACTACAAGCCTAAGATCATTTACCCGTTCTACCATGGGAGGATCAAGACTTACCACCTCGCCATCCAACCAAAAGATAGTCCAGACTTTGAAGAATGGCGGATGGGTGATGATGACTGGGAGTTGAGGAGGGTGATGAACAACTTCCTATGGGGGAAAATGAAGATTTCTTTGCAACATGCCATATGTGAACGAAGATGTCTAATCCTTGAGCTAGGCTTGCCTAGACTCATCGCTACTCGAATGTCGCTTCTGATGAAGCCATGGACCACCTTCTACATCTGCTGTCAAAAGATGATAAAGTGTCAAAATCTTTCTATGGGAAAAAGGAAAGAACCAAAGTTTCGACGTGATCCCAAAAGACACTTGATGATCAGACAGAGAGCTCTTTCGTCTGCACAGTTGGCTAAACTTAAAGGAAAACAAACTCTCCGAAGCATAAACTAAAAGAGATTGCAAGATCATGTTAAAGCACTCAAACACTTTTCGGGTCTAACTGCAAAAGAGAAGAATATGTTAAGCCATGAAGTTGCTATCCGACCAATCGGTCACTAGTTACAAATCTCTCCATCTCCTTCCACTTGTACATCCAACCCCCAAAATCAATTTTCAATAAATTAACCTAAGACCTACATCTTCTTCTCCTTAGACACCTCTGAAATTTTTCTTCCCTGTGGCGACTTTTGGTTTTGTGGACCCCTTGTACCATATGTTTTCAATTTATGTTTTGTAGAGGAACCCACTGATGAAGCCACTACCAACTCTGGGCCTGCACCGCAATCTTTAGACGTCAGACAAGAATTCAATGAATTGAAACAAACAGTCCAACATTTTGAAGTTGATCTAGTAAAAGAACGTAGGAAACGCAAACATGCAGAAGCATTGTTAGCCAAACTGGCCAAACGCTTCAAGGGTGACCTTGGCTTATCGTCTACACCTTCAGACTCTGAATCTTCAGTTTTAAGGGGAGAAAAGAAAAGAAAAATAAACAAACGAAAAGTATTAGTCTTAGGGGAAGTATTATCTTTATATACAATGAAGTTATATTCAGTTATATCGTCTAGTTTTATCTCTTTCTTATATTGCATCCACTTAACTGAAGAATATCAATATGAAAAATGCTTTCTAAACTAAAAATTCACATCACAAAAAGCCTTTTCATATAAATATGCTCTATAAATTTTACATATGTTTGTCATCATCAAAAAGGGGGAGATTTTTAAGACAAAGGACAAATTTATAACCCTCAAATATTTTTATAAAAACAAACAGTTAATAAGTATGCTTTTACACAATCATCTGGTTATTCGTAATATGTTCACAAGTAACCATCTGATAATTTAAATCCATATTATCTTTATCTTTCTTTTGGATAAATTCAGTAACTAACAACTTACAGACGATGATCTAAGTGATCTATGCATCAATCAGAACGTAAACTACCTCGATATGTATGAAGCCTACATACCTACTCTCGAGGAAAGACATCTTTACGCGAAAAAGAAGGAATGTGCGTGCAGATGTCAGAACAGAAAAACATATATGACTACTGCTACAAGATTAAGTATAAGAATGGCAAAGATAGGTAGACTGCTTTATCTTGTCAAAGTGACAAGTTAGTGATAGGCATTAAATGCTGCAACAACTCTCTTCAACAGACAAAGGTTGTCTCCTGCAAGCACTCAACGGATATTTTTGGAGAAGCCTATATATAGAAGAAGAGACCTTAATCTTAGGACTGATGAAATCATAAAATCTTTAACTGTTGGAAATCTTTCATTGTGTAATCTTCATACTCTTTGTGTGTAAAACTTTATTTGTTCTTCGTTGTATATTTGTCTGGTAGTACATTAAATCCAGTGAGGTAACTCACGTTCAGCCTTTTCTTTAAGAAATTGGTAGAAGCCTAAAGAGGCTTTGATTTAAAAGAATACTTGGGTTTTTGCTTGGAGAGGCAAGTTAAAGACTACTTAGGTTAAGCCTGAAGAGGCTTGTTGAAAGAATACTTGTAACTTGGATAAGTTAATAGAACTTGGTTATTGCCAAGAACTGGACGTAGTCTCTAGGGTAAGACGAACCAGTATATCTCTTGTGTGCATATCAGTTTCGTTTTTTAGCTCTTGTCTTTCTTTCAAAACGTTTTTGAAAAACTTTTTTGTTTATATCCTTCAAACAATAAGTCTCTAAAAGAAAAGGTTTTGCGAAAATTTGCTATAACCCAATTCAACCCCCTCTTCTTGTATTATCTCTGTGTTTTACAATGTTGAGGAGAGAGACTTTGACACCGCATGTAGTAGTGGCAATTTATACCAAAAAAGAAGTTTATCTTTCTTGATACGCGTAAGGTGCTTCTAATGTAACGACCTTCTGTCGCCATAGTACTACAAACAAACCCTTATATATATATATATATATATATATATATATATATATACTTAATAATAATCAATCCCAAAGTTACTTTAACATATATAAGATATAAAAGAATGAGTGTATACAGGCCCATTTACATGCAATACCAAGGAAAAACCCAAATACAAAACTCCTTATAGCTGGTCACTTTATATATCATTTTAAAAGAAATAAACAACAATAAGGAATATCAATTCCTTTAAGGAAAAGAACAAAAAGATGATTCTCTATGCTTGTTCAATTTCGCCACTGATCGAGGCAAAGCTTCATTACCAACTAAGAAAAGTTAAACCTGCCAAAAACTCAACATCTACTCCCACGCCGAAGACGAGATCATCACAGGCACGAACCACACGTGCAAACAACGCAAAGGTAAGCTCACTTAAAACAATAAAACATATAGTATAAAGGAAAGGTAATAGGAAAATTTCTTTATCATATATCCAAAGTCAAACAAAATAATAATAATAAGAACAGTACAACCATTATAACAACAACCTTTAACACAACAACATTAATGATATTAACAATACCTCTATCACCACCATCACCCATCATAGCAATTACAAACAACCATAATAACCAAGTAACAATTGCAATACTACCATCATTACCACTAGCAACAATGACATCAGGTAACAATAATAACAATTTCATCAACATACAAATTTGGAATCCAATTCATCAGAGAATGAGTTTACATACATACAGCATAACACATCATGCCTTCAACTCCAAAATGTCAATGTATGAATGACATGACTCTCGAGAGATTTTCTACGTTCTAAGCGATCAGCTAGGTCTTATCCCCTACCATGGCCACCTAGCACCATTCAAGGATTGGCAAAACTCTGATCAGTTGAATAAGCTTACGTTGTCAGGATAAGTATATGTGGGTGGTGGTATACCGCAACACAAGGCTTGCACTGCCTTGGCCCCCTGTGGGATTACCCATCCATTTATCCGCTAGGTCCAGCTTTAAAACCACATTTCTTATCCAGACACTAGGTTGGAGGCCTATTTGAGTACCAACTCTAGTCATCATTCACCTTACATGTATACCCGCACACGACATGAGGCTCATACAACCTCAGCCAACAACATATGCATGAATGCATACAACATACCACAACATCAGCCTAACAACAACCAGTCAACATATGCATATATATATATATATATATATATATATATATATAAGGCGACATATGCACACCACGTGGCCTACTCCGCACCACTTGTGGTCCAATAACTATTATCAACACCATGCAGGCCCATTCTAGCCTCAAGCATAGTCAACAGGTAAGGCCCTATCCAAGTAACCCACCTTATGAGAAACCTCATACAACAATATCATACACAACAAGTGGAGGTCTTATCTAAGCAACCTCCCACTTCACAACCAATCCAACAATCAATTACAATTTGAAAACCAATACCTTCTTTGAAAACCATTTGGAAGATTGGTAAATCTTCAATTCATAAAACCTTTCAAAATAATTCAATTTCTTTAATTTAGAGAAATCGTATTTAAACTAGACCACTTTCCATCCTTCCCAAATAAAACTTTTGAAAATGTATAATACCCTTTTTATATATGTATATAGATAATATTTCACATTTTGAAACGAAAACTTTAAAATCTGAAATAGTATATTCAATTCTGAAATAACAGATTAAGTACTATAGTAACAAATTATATCAATTTAGTAAAAATGCACTAGAATTCATTTTCTGGCAAGGATAATCGATTATGGATTCTCATAACCGATTATTCCAGAACCAGTTTCAGGAAAATTTTTACTGAAGCCCAGATAATCGATTACCAAAGTCCATAATCGATTATTCTTGAAACAAAATCACAAAAACAGCTTTTGGAATTCCAGATAATCGATTATGTGATCCCCATAATCAATTATCTGTGACGAATTTCGAAGAAAAATGCGATTTTTATAGAAAACTCAAGCTTTTCAACCAAATAACCCAAATTTTCGAATCAATGGAGTTTCAACAACATCAATCCACCTCAACCAAGTTTATATACATCAGATTACACAACAATTTCAACATTTCATCACAAAATCATCAATTTTCCACCTAAATCTCAAATTTTCCCCCGAAAACCCATTTTCATCCAAAACTAACGAAATTGGCAACATTCACAAAGATTCAACCGATTATAATTCAAGAAATCAACATATCACCAATTACTAACATAAAACAACCGATTGGTAAGCTTCCCTTACCTCTAAAAGTTCCTGAATCTGAATTTAGGTTCCTTGAGAATCTAGTGTTTTGAGCCAAAACCTTTCACAGATTGATCTTCCTCTTGCCACAATAGTGGACTGGGCTTGGGAATCCTCTTAACACCCTTAGTAACTTCAAATTTTTAGAGAGAGGTTGAGAGAAAATTGAAGAGAAAGAAAGTAAAGAGAAAGGGAAAGAATGAGAGAACGAGGGAAACCCCCCATCCCTTATATACTTTGGCCTCTCAGAGCTCTCACACGGACTTTGGGCCAACTGAGGCCCAAAGCTCACCAAGTCACTCCCCTTATCTCAAAAATGGTTTAACTCAACTGTTTTCTCTCAAAAGCCCAAAATCACTCTCACAACATATCCAAATTGACTCAAGCACATATCTCAAACTTCCTAAATTCAAACCCGGATTTCAAACAAACAACATACCACTGTCACCACATACAACATACCATACAAAACAACAAGTCATTTACTCCTTTTAATCACCTAGATTACATATCAAATTTCCACTTTTTAGTTATTAAAACACTTAATCATTCATTAGGAAAAAAAACAGGGTGTTACATCTAACTTTTATCTCTTTGTTGAACTACTTTGGTACTTGATAGAGGCCTCAGAGAGACTTGGCAACCTTGGATTAGGAAACTTGTTATTGGGCTTTGTTGGGCTTATTGAGCAACTTTTGTATGCACCTAAGTGTTGCTTAATTAGGTGCCATGTGGATCCTAGTTAACTTTAGTTTCTAGCTTATGTTTTAATTTGGTTTGTATTGGGCCTTTTAGTTTGATTGGGCCTTTTATTAGTGATAGTATAAATAGACCTATAGGATATATTGTAAAAAACTTTTAGCATTATTGAATATGATTAGCTTTTGCTAATTGAGAGAAGGTTGTTCCTCTTGGTTCTTGCTTAGAACCCTAGATTCTTATCAAAGAATTCTATTCTTTATGGAAGAATTATATTCTTTGTGGTGAATCCTCCTTACTTATCAATCCTCGGATTGTGGCGTCATTCCTACCATTGCTCATATATTATGCTTTTTCTTTTTCTAATTTTTGGTTTCGATTTTGTTATCCTTGATGCTGAATTTTTAGATCCACTTTGGGGTATTTATCATATGGTATCTAGAGCCTAATTTTTCAACACCAAATTTTAAGGATTGGTACAACAATTGGAGCTGTAGTACCTTAATTTTTTTTGCGTCAACATTGGGAGTATTTTCCAACAATAAGTGTGCCCAATTTGTTTCCTTCAGATTCGTGACTCGTAGGGCGGGTGCGACGTTTGCTGACACCAACTTGTTTCACAAATTCCTATCCTAAAAGGTGCTTCTAATTCTTTTATCTATGTGTTTGATTGTGTTCGTTTAGCTTTGGTTGACTTTTATCTTCCTTTAATTTAAGTCAATTCTACAGTTATGTTTTGAATTCTTCATATTGTTATTGTCTAGATGTAAATTTTGATCCATTTAGATCCATGTTTGCAGTTGTTTGGTGTTAGATCTATACTTGAGTTATGTTGTTTTACATCTAATCACTTAAATTTTGATGGAAATTACTTGATTGGATGGTAAATTTGGTTTTTGAAAAATCTGAATTTTGAATTAGGGAAGAACATTCAAAGTGTTCTTCATATGTTCTTGAGTTTTTTGGGTGGTAGAACACTTGTTTGATCTTTAAAAATTTTGTTTGGAGAGAGTTGGGGCATTTTTGCAAATAAAAAATTAAAGGTCCAAAACGAAAATATTCAATGGCCAATTATCAATTATACGGGGGCAAAAGTAAAAATATAAAAAAAATTAGGGGCCCAAGTATAATTATAAAAAGGTTGGAGGCCAAATTGCAAAACAAAATATAAAAAAATTGCCCATTTATAAAAAAAAGCCTGCCCTCTTTGGTGAGTCAACTCTCACAATGATATTTTTCTTTCATATATTTTTGACTTGTTTTTTGTGGTGGATATACACATGCTCTTCATGTTCCTTACTTGTTCTTATCTCTTCGTCTTTGAGTCTTCTTATTGTCTTCCTTTAACTTTGTTTTGAGTGTTCCTTTCATTTCTTATAACTTTTATTGCTTGTCTTTAAAATTCCTTTTGGTTTTGTCTTGAGTATTTTCTTTTCTTGGCCTCTTAAGTTAAGCTTGACATTCGTGACATATTTCAGATTGAATACTTTCTTTATTTGAATTTGGAGGTTCTTTGTAAAAGCTAAAGAGGAACAAAAGTGGAAAAAGGCAAGTGTGCACATTATAAAAAAATTCTCTAAAGAGATAAACACAAATGAACTTTGAGTGTAAACACTTAGTTGGGTGGTGAGGTCCATATTTCTATTATTTGTGAACTAACTTTTCTTGAAAGTATGGCTTCATCAAATGGAAATTACCTAATGGCAGAATTATTGAAACTTGGGGAGCAAATTAGAATGGTAAATCATGAATTTGGAGAAGGAATAGAGGGCATGAGAAAGGTGGATAATGAAGGGTTTGAAAGCATATAAAGAAGTTATAAGGATATAAATGAGAGGTTGGAGAGACTAGCAAAGAGGAGAGATAAAAGAGGGAAAAAGAGAAAAGAAGAAAAACAAAAACAAAAAGAGTAAAGGGAGAGAAAATAATGAAAAGAAAGAAAAGGAAGACCCATACTTACGTATTGATATGAGTTTCATGAGTGATCCATATTATAGGAATTTACCAAAGGAATGAAATATGATAAAAAAAAATAGAGAAAAGGAAATGAGAAAAAAGAAAAGGAGTTAGAAGAAAAAGAGATGAGAGAAAAGGAAATGATTGAAAAAGAGGTTGAAAAGAAGAAAGCAAAAGATAAAGAAAAATAGGAGTATTCTTGTTTTTATTCTAACACTTTGTTTGAATGTGAAGACTTTATTGTGAAAGGACTTGAAGAAATGCCTCCTCAAGAGGAATGCAAGGCCTTATATTCTAAGCCTTTGTTTGATAGTGATGGTTCTCTTGTGCAAGAAATTGAAGAGGAGCCCTTAAAGGAAAAGTGTAAAAATCTTATTCTTTCTCCTAACTTGGATGTTGGGCTTAATTCTTCTTGTAAATTTGATTGCGCATTTAACCATATTAATTCTTTTGTTTTGATTCCCAAGGAAGAATTGTACATTAAAGATCAATGGGCAAGGCAATTTGGAGAGGAGGTGGGATGCACATGAGGAACAAGCCAACCTTTGGGAGAAGAGAAATTGGATCTAAAGTGTTTCTAAACCTTGTGTTTTCCTTGATGTGTTAATTCAAGATGGTTTCAATTTGCATAATGTTTGTGATTTACTTGATACACATCATTTGAAATTGCATGGTTATAATGAAACTTCTTCCATATGTGTTGTTGTTTGTGGAAAGATTGAGAATGATGAGGTCTATAGGAATGGAGAGCATACGTTTAAAGATGTTACATTTTGTGTGCCTAAATCTTTCTTGCATGATTCATTGATTGGAGCAATTCATGATGAGAGTGTAATGTTGCGTAGGTGTTCCTTTGGAAATTACATGAAGCATAATACACTCAAGTTTAATGATAGGTGGATTGTGCATATTCTTTATTCTTCTTGGATAGATTTCATTTTAGTGTTGATTGGTGGTTTCTTTAAGTTTGTATTTGATCTGGGAGGATGGATATATAAGCACATAAATAATAAGAGATTTGCCCTTTCAAGGATTCAAGCCTCCATATATGTAGGATTTCTTATTCCATTGAAAATTAATACGTACTTTGTTTATCATGTAGGAATAAAAGAGCTAAATTTGTGGACGAATTTCTTCAAAGAAAGAGGGGATGATAAAGGCCTCAGAGGGGTAACGACCCATTGTCGCCACAGTACTACAAACAAACCCCTATATATATATAAAGATACATAATAATAAGTAACCAACATGCTATATAAAATATACATATAAGTTCATAATATAATACGATATACGGTCCTAAAATTGAAATTAAAACACTGGAGATACAAAAACAAAACTCCCTACAGTTGGTCAACTATATAATATATACATCCAAAACTCAAAGAAGAATGAGCTTCTGGAAAAGCTCTACCCAAGAAGGGCCTTCAACCTCTCCTGCTGAGACATCCACTATCAATTGTGAGATGTAGGATCTACTGGAGTCCCTCCCTCTGCTCCCATGCCAAAATGACGTGATCATCACAGTCACAACAACATACAACAACAACAACCATACCAAAACAAAATAGTAAGGCAAGGGTAAACTTACATAATAAAACCAAATCATATATACAATTCATATTGTCACACCATTAACATACCAAGATAAATATCCAAATCAATCAAAGAAATGGGTCTACATACCATACAACACAACAACAATCATGCTGTCAACCCCATATGTCAATGTATGCATGACACGACTCTCGAGAGATTTCTACATTTCGGGCAATCAGCCAGGTTTTATCCCCTACCATGGCCATACACCAATCAGGGATTGCCAAAACTCTGATCAATTGGATAAGCTTATAGTTATCAGCATAAGTGAATGTGGGTGGTGGTATATTGCGACACAAGACCTGCACTGCCTTGGCTCCCTGCGGGATTTACCCATCCACTCATCCCCTAGGCCCAGCTTTCAAACCCCACTTCTCATCCAAGCACTAGGTTGGAGTCCCATCTGAGCCGCAGCTCCGTTCACCCCCAACTTCTATGCCTACCCACATACAACATGAGGCCCATACTACCTCAGTCAACAACAAATGCATGTATGCATGAGCCACAATACCACAACAAAACAATATATATATGTGTGTAGCAACACAACAACAACATCATAACACCACGTAGTCTACTCAACACCACCTATGGTCCAACAACTATTATCAATACCATGTAGGCTTATTCCTGCCTTAAGCATAGTTAACAGGTTAGGCCCTATCCAAGCGGCCTACCTCATGAAAAACCTCATACAACAATATCATACACTACAAGTGGAGGTCCTATCTAAGCAATCTTCCACTTCACAATCAATCCAACAATCAACTACAATTTGAAAACCAAAACCTTCTATGAAAACCATTTGGAGGATTGGCAAACCTTGAAATTCATAAAATTTCACATTTTGAAATGAAAACTTTAAAATCTGAAATAGTACATTTAGTTCTAAAATAACAAATTATGTATTGTAGTAACAAATTATATCCATTTAGTAAAAATGCATCAGATTTCATTTTTTAGCAGAGACAATTGATTATGGGTCTTTCTGAACCAAAATTAGAAGAAATTTTTCTAAAACCTAGATAATCGATTATCAAAGTTCATAATCGATTATTCCTGAAACAAAATCATAAAAATAGCTTCCGAAACTCCAGATAATCGATTATGTGATCCCATAATCGATTATCTGCGATGATTTTCGAAAAAAACATGATTTTCTACAGAGAAACTCAAACTTTTCAACCAAATAATCCAAATTTTCAAATCAATGGTGTTCCAACAACATCAATCCACCTCAACCAAGTTAAATACAAATCAAATCATACAATCAATCCAACATTTCATCATATAATCATCAATTTCTCATCCAAATCTCAAAATCTTCCCTTAAAACCCATTTTCACCAAAAACCAACGAAAATGGCAATATCCACAGAGATTCAACCAATTATAAGGCAAGAAATTAGCATACCAACAGTTATTAACACAAAACAACCAATTTGTAAGCTGCTCTTACCTTCAAAAGTTTTTGAATTCGAATTTAGGTTCTTTGAGAAACTTGTGTCTTGACCCAAAACCTTCCGTGGATTTGTTCCTTCCTTCACCACAATCACTAAGTCAGGCCTAGAATTCCTCTAACACACTTATCAACTTCAGATTTATAGAGAGAAATTGAGAGAGAAACGAAGAGAGAGAAAGTATAGAGAGAGGAAGAGAATGAGGGGAAATCCCCCCTTCCTTCCTTATATACATGGACCTCCTACAACTTTCACACAGACTTTTAGTCAACTAAGGCCCAAATCTCACCAGGCCACTCTCCTAATCTCAAAACTAGTCTAACTTAACTGTTTTCCCTCACAAGCCCAAAACCACTCTCATAACACATCTCATTGGCTCAAGCACATATCTCAAGTTTCCTAAATTTAAACCAGAATTTCAAACAAACAACATCAAACCTTCACTACATACAACATATCATACATAACAACAATTCATTTATTCCTTTTAATCACCTAGATTACATATCAAATTTTCACTTTTTAGTTATTAAAACACTTAGCCATATATTTAGGAAAAACAAGATATTACAGGACTTGGCAACCTTGGATTAGAACACTTGTTATTGGGCTTTGTTGGGCTTATTTAGCAACTTTTGTATGCACCTAAGTGTTGCTTAATTAAATGCCATGTGGACCTTAGTTAATTTTAGTTTCCAGCTTATCTTTTAGTTTGGTTTGTATTGGGCCTTTTAATTTGATTGGGCCTTTTATTAGTGATAGTATAAATAGACCTATAGGACATCTTGTAAAAAACTTTTGACATTATTGAATGTGATTAGCTTTTGCTAATTGAGAGAGGGTTGTATCTTTTGGTTCTTGCTTAGAACCCTAGATTCTTATAAAATAATCCTATTCTTTGTGGCGAATCCTCCTCATCTTATCAATCCTCGAATTGTGGCATTGTTATTACCATTTCTCATCTATTCCACTTTTTCTTTTCTTCTAATTTTTGGTTTGATTTTGTTATCCTTGATGTTGAATTTTTTAATCCACTTTGGGGTATTTATCAGTACTTCTTTTGATAAGTTGACTTGATTTTCCACTTTAGCTTGTACCAAGCATCAAAGCTTTTTATTTGATTTGAAACCTGCTTCACTACATTCGAAAAGACAAAGCATATGTATGTTTGTTGTAAACACTTAGTTGATTTTCGAAGAAGCATGTTAAGGTTTCTTCTTCGTAGGATAACTTCGTCTAGATATATAAGCGGTATAACGTATGAGGTCGTTTATAAAGTGCATTTAAGGTAAAAAAAAAAAAATTGGACGCTTTTAAAAGATCATGTAAGGACGTTTCAATTATTATGGATGCTTATTTGAAAAAAAAAAAAACATTGAACATCTTGTTTAGTAGATGTATGGACACTCACGAAAATAAAGCAAATAAAACTAAGTTAACACAGAACGATAGTGTAGTGTTTTATATGGATGCTTATGGTCCCAAAACACTTTTGTCCTACAAAACAAGAATTGTTAGACTATCACAAATTTTAATAGCCTTTGTTATTATCAAAACATTTTAGGAGTTAGACGCTTCATATGTTTTCGGTTCCAACAGATGAGAGGATTTAGTTCATGATCAAAAAGCTCTTGTTCTTTAGGATTCTGGTATTTGTAGGTAGCTTGAAAATATGGCTGTTGTGAGACTCATATTGCCTTCGTCTTCTTCTAGCTTTAGAAATTTTGTAAGTGAACGTTAAGGCATTTAATGCTCCATTTAATATATTTCACCAACTTGTCACTCTGATAAGATAAAACATCCTGCTTATTTTTCTTTTCTCGTAATGTTGGCTTACTTAAAAGAACATATATACTTTGCACAGCCAAGTATGTTGTTGTAATCTGTTTAGCAAGTAGGCACGTCTTTTAAACAAAAAGTGAGTTGTTTTCGTTTGACTTTGCAAAGCTTCCTTGATACGCCTTTTATAAAATCTTCAAAATGTAAGTGTATATTGTTCTACAAACAGATATGACTATGCACATATATTTGTAAAGTAAGACTTATACTTAAAACTTTGCGTTTTGCTTTCGTCTGAGTAAGACGCTAGGTTTCTTTTGCTACTTTTATAGAAGCACTCATCGTCTTATTAAACTTATTTTGTTTGCTTAATCAAAACACTTAGGGCTCATTAATTAATCGTCTTTTGAGCTAACATAAAAGTTTTATAATACAGTGATATAAATATTTATTTCTTTAATTTAAATATTAAAAAATGATTAGAAAAATTCAAATTGCTTAGTCTTTCATTTTTGAATTAAAATGCAAAGATAAATTACAAAAAAAATTGATAACATGATTTCACCATTCAATTTTGAATTTAATATTTTAAATAAATACATCAATTTAGAAATACTTAATCTTTAATTGAATTTTATAAAATAATAATAAGTGTATTTACGAAATTATAATGATAAAAATCTTATCAATATTGATGATAAATTTTAGAAACATCAATTACAATAAATAAACATATGTCAAAAGCATTTTCAAGGTTGAAACACTTTTTGAAAATTAATTAATTACATTACCAAATACAATAGGTTTAGTTAAAAAGATAATGTGAATATGTGTAATTAGCTTTCGAAAAAAGACCCTTTGGTTTGAGAAAAAAACTTTTTTATTTTTATTTTTTATATTTACTTTTAATTAAAAAATATTATCTTATGTTCATTTTGTTTGCTACTTTTAAAAAAGTTTATATAGGAAATAAAGAAAAATAAAAATTGTTTTCATTGTTTCTTATTAAAACTTTTAAAAATAGAAAATAAAGTAAAAAAATAATATTTAATAATTAAAAGTAAAAATAAAAAATATATAATATTTTAGCAAATCAAACAAGCTCTAACATATCTCAGTCATGAGTCCTTGATATTAAAACTTGTCAATTTAATCTCTAACTTTAATAATTATTAGTTATTTTTGTCCTTTACAATGATGCATATATCAGTTAATTTGGTGTTTAGTGTTAGGGTCCAAATAAAATTACGGTTGTTGAATTTGAAGACCAAAAATTAATAACGACTGTGAAATTTAGAAATTCAACTAAATGATTTGAAAATTTTAGATTTAAGAATTAGATTGATTAATGGTCTATATATATATATATATATATATATATATATACCAAATTGAATAATAATGTTAATTTTAGTTATTAATACGATGTTTTAGTAGAAAAATATTTAAAAAATAAAGTGAAAGAAAGAGTGAAACATGAAACCGTCTACACTACAGGAAAAGAAAAATAATAAGATTTGAATAAGGTGAACCGTTATTCAATAAAATAACAAAACACGTTATACAAGTTGCAAATTACCAAATTGATTAATAATGTTAATTTTAGTTATTAATACGATGTTTTAATAGAAAAATAATTAAAAAATAAAGTAAAAAAAAGAGTGAAACGTGAAAACGTCTACACAATAGGAGAAGAAAAATTATAAGATTTGAATAAGGTGAAATTCGTTATTCAATAAAATAACAAGACACGTTATACAAGTTGCAAATTCTTTGAACTTACACATGAAGGTAAAATAGGAGGTTTCTACAGCAAAGAAACATATCAAATGGTCCACTAATAGACCATCTTTTTAAACCGTTAAATATATGAATAAAAAAAATCAACGGTTGAGATTATTAATTAAATCAACAAATCTTAACCATTGATTTTCTTTTTATTCATATATTTAATGATTTAGAAAAATTGTCTATCAGTGGCTAACCTGTTAAAATAACCAAGAAAGCCACCTAATCTTAACAAGTTAATAACCCCAAATAAGAAAGCACTGTATATATTTTGGTATTGTTTCTCATCACTTGCTTTGGAGCTAATATACATATACATATTTATCACAAAGAATAAGTATGGTGATTCTTGTTTGTAGCTGAACACTATCACAACAGAAGTATACTACCCAGTAGCTCGCTCAGTTCTTGGATCCAGAACCGGGAGGTTGAGGTTGGTGCAGCTGCTGATACATGGCAGCAAGTCTACTGTAGGCATCCATGGTCATGGGCTGCAAATAATTATTATATTTTATTAATTATATATTATATAGATTTAAGAAATCATCATTATTTTCTCTGTACATATTAATTAAAAAAAACCAAAACTAAAGAAAAATTACCTTTGAAACAAAGAATTTATAACCATGTATCTAAGTAGAGGAACAAAATTTCAAAATGCCAAATAAAGGTATATTCTAATTAGCTTCGAATCTTCGATCGATACAAAGCCATCAATGAAAATGATGCATCTTGTTTAATAATCAAATTCAAGGGGGTATAGATAATGTAAAACTTATAATTGAAATGTTATTTTGAGGAATTTATTGGGAATCTCATGATGACGACGCTTTATTCCATTATAACCTAGGAGAGTGATGAGGTATAAGCTAGATAAATATGTTGATTAATTAATTTGTCACAGTGCTAACAAACCAGTGCGCAATACTAATGCTGCAATGAATTCGATTTGACTGATTTCTACAACCTTATCATTTGTGCCTCACAAATTCAGTACCCAGCCAATTCAGCAAAACCAGGTTGCTTTCAATCGTTATATTAAATTTGAACATCTTACCTTATCCGCAATAAATGAATCAAACAAATATACAATATTAAACTTTACCATAAAAACCAAAATCAACGTAGATTATTCTCTAATAGGAAAAAAGCCAGATAATTAAAAAATGTTTGAGCTAACAAGTATATGAAGAGTAAAGCATAAGATCTACCCAGAAGTAGGGAATTTGAATAATTTGTATGAAATTTTACGTTTAAATATCAGAGTGCAGTTATTGTATATAAAAAAGAAGAGTAGAGACACTTGTCATAAGAGAAAAAAATTAATAAAATATGTAATATTTTAATATTATATAATTTTTTATTTAATATTTTTCATTTGAATATTCTTAATAAATGTAATTAAACACAAGTTAGCATTTAGCTAAATATTAGCTCACCTGAGCTTGGCATCCAAAAAATGTGGACAAAGGATCAGGCATCACGGTGGCCGGAGTCCCTTGAAGCCGGTCACCGCCAGAAGCGGCATCCCATGACGCCGCCATAGGCATGAAGGCAGAAGGGTGGAGGACCGGAGGGATGCCGGGGATGTTAGCACGGTTTATGGAGTTCATATCCATCCCCATTCCCATCCCCATCCCCATTCCCATCCCTAATCCCATGCCCATTGGAGACATCATTGACATTTGAAGCTGTTGTTGCATGGTCAGTGGCAGCATCATCGATGACATGTTGATTCTGTTCATCATCTGCACTTGTGCTTGCAACTGCTTCAAATATTCTATCACCTCATCCAGCATTGAAGCTTTATCAGTCTGCAACAAAAAATTAAAGAAAATTCATATATATGAAAACTGTAAATATATAATGAATCACAAATAAGTCTAATATATATGAAATTACACAAATAGCAAAGCCACAGAAAATTAATTAATTCTATGATGAAATCTATTTTAGTACTAGCAATTGGTTTGCTTTTGGTGGTTAAATTCATAAATATGCTTTTTTTTTAATACAACTAATTTCTCAAGATACCTTAGATCTATTTAAGAAGCTGACTTCTTTTAATAAATATTATTTCATACACACAAACATGAGAATCAAATTTCTAATCACATATTTAAGAGACATAATTATTTGTCAACTATACTACACATGCTATATTCATCGTGCATGTTGCTGTTGAAATGTTTCTTTCTTGTTTTTCTCCCTTCCCCTCTAATTTGTACTTTTGTTTTTATGTTAGTTGTCTTAGTATTTATGGCATAATTGACATCAGGGCCTACCACTGGAAAGGGTTTCCTGTGGGAGCAGTTGGGTGCCTCTTCACCAAACAGCCTCCTGTCAGAGTATGACAATAAGTAATTGGATTTTATGTGGACTCTATGACTGCACATACTACCCTAAAATTCTCATAGCCATATGATTGGAAAAAGTTCAAGAGCACTATTATCCCACCGGCCGGAGTATCTAAACAAATTAGATTCTTTATGCTTTTAAAACGATAATATCATATAGATAATTATTAAAAAGAATATTAATTATGTAATACTATTAAATTAATTGTATATTGAGATATTTTAGTATTAATTATGTAAATTTAAAACTAAATTGATGACATAGAATATGTAAGACTTTTTTATTAGATGTTTATTTAATATTAGTCTTTTACCAATAATGTTTGGACCATATGTAAAGGGACAAAGGTAGTAGAGTATCATGTGAAGAATTTGCATGTTTAAATTTTACATGAAATGTATAATAAATGGTATGAAAGGTAGATACCATATCTACAAGGATGGATCCATAAATAAGAAAAGCCAAAAATGAACAAACAAACATATCATATTAAAATGTAAGTACATGCAAAAAAGTCAAAATAATAGGTCTAAAAGTTTAAAATCAAGTTAAAATAAGAAAAAAAGTTTAAATATTAATAACAACATAATTAAGAATATTAACTGATTATATATATTTATTCTTTTGAAAAAAAAAATCTAAGGAGAGGGGCGAGGGCCCATATTCACTCCCTTTATCCGTCCACGGCTGTCTATCATTTAAGCCTTGGAGAAAAATTTATAGAAGTTGCAAATTCAAATTAAAATGTAGTTTACGTGAAATTCTGTTTTTTTTTTTTAAATCTTAAATTATTTGATTTCTGGGAAGAACCCAAGAACACGAAAGCAAAAACACGCGGAGGGAGATCCGGTGTGAAATTGTATTAATAGTGCCTATCGAATCCTCAGGGGACCGCTACTTGAAGTCTACGAAAGTGAATATAGCAAAGAAAGATGTTGCGTCAGTATATAGCAACTGTTTCGCTCATTGATTTGGGACCAATAGATACTAAATAATTGGCTCAGAAACCACATATACAATATCATGATTTCAATAATAATAAAATAAAATAAAAAAACACACCAATATCATGATTAACTCAGCAAAACCCCACCCCACTAGTTGCAACTATGCTATATACCTTGCTGGAATTTGGGACCAACTTTTGCAATGTCTTCATTCTTTGGTTTATCTTATCCCTCCTTTTCTGAAAAGCCAATGCAAAAATGAACCACTGAACAACAAATTCTTGATTTTGTTGTTAGAATATCATCATAGCAACTTGCAAAGTTGATTCAACGCTCACCCTTTCAGATTGGTTGTGTATAGCAGCAGCTCTGCTCCTTTTAGTGAACACCGACGATTTTCCGTTTGCTCTCTTTTTCTTCTCGTCATCCCCGTCTTCCCGCTTTTCAAAAGATGAACACATATCATAAAATTAATGTAATATATGAAAATAAAATTTATTTAATTGAGAAAATAGAATTAAATCCTTAAGTTTAGCGTTTAAAATTAATTATTTCTCGTATCATATTAGTGCTTTAAAATTTTAGTCACTAAATAAATATTTTGATTAAAGACCTAAAGTATCATTATATTAATTTTCTAACGAATTAATCTTTAAAAAATTAAAATGTCATTATTATTTTTTATAGAGGATTAATATGTTTTACATATTTTAAAAAAATTATTGCTGGCCAAAATTAATGTAATTATATGTATAATTTTAGAAGATCAACTTAAACATTTACAAAAAAATATTATTGTTATAAATATTAGAGAAATTTTATTTGTACAATATTTTTGTACAAATTTCTTTTATAACCAAGAGAGATAAATATGAGACAAAATAAATAATGTGATAAAAAGATATCAAGAAAAACTTATAAAAAGAATATTGCAGAAAATGTATAAAAATAATATAATTTTACAATTAGTTTGCAACTATCAAAATTGCGAACGTAATACTGCGGCAAAGGGACCGGAGTTTAAAATCATTATCAAAGAGCAATTGTTCTGATAAAAATAAAACAAATGAAAAACAATATTTATATAATTTTTTTATAAAACAAAGAGAAATATCGGAAAAGAAAAGGCAGTGTGAAATAAAATAATTGACCTGGGATTGTTATAAAATTATTTATGAATAGGAAAATAATGCACAAACACCTTCACGGTAGTAGATTTTAGAGAGAAAGAGATAAAAGAAAAATAAATATAAATATAATAAGTTATATGTGGTGACAAGAATAGATAAAAAATAAATAAAAATAATAAATGTCAACAAAGTCTTCCCATAGTTGGGTATGCAAATATATATATATATAAAAAGTATGTATATATATTAATATTCATCCTAAAATGAGATGGATTTGAAGTGGAAAAAAAAATAATAATAATAGAAAAAAAATAGTATGATAGAAAATTAAAATAAAAAATACTACTATTTCATAACGATATAAATCATTGCGAAATAGTAGTAACATGGAAACATAGAGGCTAGTTACCATTGGTTTACTGTGGGAAACAGAATCGTGGTCGTCTACGGTGGTGGTTTTGGTGCAGTGCTTAGCGGAGCTGGTGTTTTCGAGCGAGTTGATGGAGGTGGAAGTGAAACCCACACCCAACTCCCTGTCGCACGTGTCAAGGGTCACGTGCTTGCTATCCCTCCCAAACGTGGCACTGCCACTCACACTCTGATCCCTCCCACTCATCTCGTGCCCCTTGGCCCCCTGGTTGCCGCAGCAAGACCCCACACGTGTGGAGCACCCCACCATGCACGTGCCGGGGACCGACTCCATGCCCTGCTTGCTCTGCTTCCGGTTCGAGCAGGGCACCAATGCGTCCATCGTCACCGTGTTCGCCGAGGCGGCGCTGCCGTGGCGATCGAACCACGGCACCAAGAAGTTCCCGCAAACGCCGTCGCCATTTAACGTTGATTTTCCGCGGTGGGGCAAGCTCGTGGCTTGGTTCACTATGGACTCCAAGGTGCCACTGGCGCGAGGCTTCTCCCATGTGTACTTATTGGTGGCGGCTGTGGGCGATTTTACCGGCACACGCGGTAGCCCTAAGCCATGCATAGAAAGTTGTCCATTTTCCCATGTAAGTTCAGCAACTTCGTAGTCTAACCTGAACTCACCAAGTCACACAAACCAGTCATTAACACCTGTGAAACAGGAAAGATTATTGTATGGTTCTGGACCATAGTCACGGCCAATCTCTTCTATTAACTCTATTTAATAAATTGAAAAATGTAGTTACATGTCATGGGCGGGTTTGTCACACGGAGATTGACCGGACCATATGATCTTAGATCATATAATAATTTTTCACTAAACAAGTGAGCGTTTGTGCGTGTGATGCACAGAAAGAGAGAGAAAAAAGGAAAGAGAGCTAACATGGGGACATCAGGGGCAGTTGAACTGGAGTTGGAGCGAAGAGAGACTCTTGGGGGTGGTGGGTTGTCGTCGACGTCCCAGCTGGGAACACACTGGCTCATTTTGGGGGAAGAATTGAAGAGTGTTTTTGATGGAACTGTGTTTTATCCTTGCTTGCTTTGTTCACAGGGGAGAAGGGAACTGAAGAATAGTGGGAATGATGAGAGAGGGGGGAAAAGATTGATTGTTGTTAAATGATACGACGTGATCTGGTTGGGGTGTGTGTGTGTGTGACTCCCCTCTAATATCAGAGCAACGACGGAAACGAGCTTGTGGATTTGGTTTCACTACGGGAAAAGAGAGAATCTAGTCCATATGTATTGGAGTGAGAAGGTGGGGAAGTTTTGTGCGGAGTAGTCAGTTCTGTTTTGTCGTTTCAACGATTCTGATTTGTTACCTTGGTGTTGTTTATCATACTCTTAAAATAGAAATACCGTGTATCTTATGAGGTATGATAAGCGTACAGCCGTACACCCAAGTTGGAGTGCAAGTGGGTGAAAGAAAGAGAAATAAGAAAAAAGAAAAATAACTAATGTAATAACTAATAAGTGATATGATTAAATGAAAAAAAAAAAAAGAGAGATAAAAAAAATGAGTAAAAAATAATGGAAGAGAAAATAAATATATATATTTATAATTTTCTATTTTATATGTAATCTCAGATAATTAATTATACAAGAAAAAAAATCTTTTATTAAATGTCAAATATTCACGTCATTTTTTCTTTATATTCTCTTAAACACCTAATACAAAAAGGCCGGAATAGAGACAGCAAAAGAAACATTTTTTAACGTATATAGAATATGAGTATAAAATATTAATTGAAAAATCCATAAAAGAGATTAAAAAAACACGAGGTCTTTCAGCAAAACATTATTCTTTAACATTTTTTTATTTATTAAAAGTATGTCGATTTCTATTCTATAATTTGAAAATGAAACATATCAAATAAGAAATATATATATATATATATATATATATAACTTACATGTTTAATGACACAAATAAATTTTACTCGATATAGAAAAGAAAATGATAAAGTGTGTTACTACTAAATATTGTTGTGACGGTAGATGAGGTCCTAACAGATGGTGAAAATTAAACTTGTAGTCTGTATTGGTTAAGTAGATTTCGATGATGTCATAAATATTTTAGTTGGATTGATATCTTAGTTTTTTAATAATAACCGTCATAAATATAAACGTGTGGGCTTTTAAATTGTCAAAATCTTTCCATGTTATAGTTTATTCGGAATCCTTTGAATTTTCGGTAAGGTTTTTTTTTTCTTTTTTTTTTACGAAGTTGAATTTTTGGTAAGTTACTCCTAATACTTTTTCTTTATTATTTTAATATTACCAAATAATTTTTTTTATCTAAGATGGACAGAAATTTTTAAACAATTTTAATTCTTTTCATCTTAAATTTTATACTTATTTTAGACTTTTTTTATCTCTTTCTTTTTCTTTTCTTTTTTATCACACTACTCATTAAATTTATCATCTTCTCTATATACATCTTTTAATTAGAGTGTGAAATGTTTTCTTGTTTCTTAAATATAACTTACCAAGTAAACATCTAATACTCAACTTAATTTAATCCTTTTAAAAAGATATAGTTACTAAATAGGTTCTCAAAATTACAAATGTGAGGTATTTTAGTTGTTCATTTATTTTAATTAATATTTCCATAAACTCATTTGGGTTCCTAATAACTTTTTAAAAAACTAATTGATACACATTCACTTTTCTGAAGACAAAAAGAATTAATGACGTAAGAATTAAAGTGTATAAGTTTGTAAATTTGAGTCTGTTTGGTGACATTTTAGAAATTAAATTAAGTTGAATAATTTTTTTTAATGGTCAATTTAAATGAGCGCTCCTATTTGGTACACCGTGTCCACTTACGTGAGTTATGTATTCTGTTAACATTTCTTTTTTTTGTTGAAAATCATGTTAACATTTCTGTAACAAGATAAGGATCACATGGAAAATTCTACGGTGGACCATTAAATAGGTGGTCCATCAAATAGGTGGTTCACTGATGAATTATTAATTTAAACTGTTAGATATATGAATAAAAAAAATTAATGGTTAAAATTTGTTAATCTAATTACTATTTCAATCATTAATTTTTTTTATTCATATATCTAATAATTTAAATTAGTAGTTAACCAGTATACCACTTAATGGTTCACCGTAAAATCCGCTAATTGTATACTGTGACATGTGATATGAGTCTTTTGGATGTCTCTCTGATTGGATGGATCCCGCCTTGAAGTGAATGTGCCTTTCACTGTGTACAAATTCACTTTTGTTAAGTCGGTGCACAAGGCATATATATGGCGGCACTTAAGGTGGTCAAGAGCATATTTTGATCCCCGGTGGTCCGGTAAATAATGGCCGTTGATATAGTATCTTTTCGAGTGGATGGATAAGATTGAATGACTTGCTATGTTTAAAAGGTTCCTTTTATTTGATGCTACGTTTAAAAGGTTCTTTCGAAAATTTACTTTTAGTCCCCCGGTATTTTACGTGTTTGCAAAGAGGTGGTGGAGTGTAATCGTGTAAGGATTTGTGTTGAGTGACAACGGCAGCAGGTGATTTGAAGGAGACATTGGTACTTGTTCAAATTGAGTTATTTTTAGAATGAATAATTTTAAATTTTCTTACAATTAGTGTTATTAGAATCGAACTGGTCATTAACTTGGTCAAAACACTAAGTTAATGAGTCATTGGTCAAACCAATGAGTTCTTAATCAAATAGCATGAATTAGTTTATATTAAAAAAAATTAAAATTATATAACTTGCAAATTTTATTAAAAAAATCATAAAAAATCACATTATACTTTAAAAATCTCAATATATGCAGATATTTTAAAATATTGATAATAATAGAGGCATGTTTAGAACATTTTATTTTAAAATAACGATTGCGTGTAAAATTAGTAAAATATATTTCTTTAATAAAAACACTTTTTAGTCTAATATTAATTAAGTAGTCTAATATATTGTAAATGAATGATGATGATTTGGGCCCAATATAAATAATTTGTAACAACAACAAGTCCAAAATAAGAAAAATAAAATGACTTCAGTAGGCTAGGTAATGATCCGACCCATTTAAAATATGAAACCCTAATTGAGTAGGTTACAATTGCAAACCAAATAATGCACCTGTCACTCTCTAGGCAACTGTGAACACCCAATTTTATTTGAATAATTAAAAAAATAACAAAAATAAATATGGAAGGAAAATATAGTAATAATAATATTAAGTCATTCTATTTTAAACCAATAAATGAAAATGAGAGAAAGAAAAAATAAAAATTAATAAAAATAAGGTTTGGGCTAGCAATTATAGCCCAATAAAAAAAAAATCTTAATAAAACAGTTTTGGGCTAATGGGCTCTGACCCAATTTTGTAAAAGAAAAAAAAAGAAGAAAAATATAAACAATAAAAATTTAAGAAAAAATTTCTAAAACAAGCTATATTGTAGCTTGCAAAGCAAGATTCTGTAGCTTGCAAAACAAGTTTGAAAAATCAAAGTGTTTATAAATAGGGTATTAACACATTTATCTGATTTTACACATTTTTTTTCTCACGAACTCTCCACATTTTACACTCACTAACATTCATTTTCACACTCTCACATTACCTCCTCTCATACAATCACTTCATTGGTTTCACTCACGTCAGTACCTGCAAAGAAGTGGCTCTCTCTCTCTCTCTCTGCTAGCAAGTTGTTGGAGGTTTCATTTGTCTTCTTCCTTCATCATCTCATAAAGTGACTAATCTTGCTCTGTTTAGCTTGTGATTTGCTCTGTTGCTTACTCTTTGTATTACACTTCTCTTTCTTTTTACACGTCTCACACAAGAGCACAAAATCATACACTCTCACACACTCTATCACAATATCATATTACATACACATACACAGATTTAAATGCTATACAGATCCCTAAACATCACCTCAGCACGCACAAGTCAACCATATTCATGTTTTACATTCTCTATTTGATACACACAATAATACACACACATTTTGATTTGAATACACTATCTCAATCAACACCATACACACACAAATCCAAATCCAGAATCACAAATAATAAATCACAGTCCAGGTACATCATAATAAAAATAACAATAATCAATGAATTCGCAACACGAATTCGCGTCGATATACTCGCGTGAGATTCCCCCAATCTCTTTTCTACTGAGCTTCGTGACCATCTGAATTTGAATCTTTCCCCTGTCGACCAACATCGTCTGTGAATAGCAAAACCCGTGGTGATGACGCCGCTGGTGCGTCTCTAATGCGAACAATTTGGTGTCTCCTTTTGCTGATAGCCAGTTTACGCAGAGCATCTGTCGTGAGTTCCCTGTTTAGATTTCCATGCCGTCAAACCATCTGCTATCGTTGACGCACCGCTCACCACCGCGAGTCCTACACTCGCACCGCCTCTGTCACTGTCGCACTTCCAAGACTGCCTCTGTCACTCGCAAAACCACGCAGCCATCCTCGCGCTCCTCCACCGTGTCGCCGACACGTCACCACCGATCCGTGTACCCATTGTCTCCACGAACCGTCAGCCGCCACGTCGACACGGTCTCGCCACCCTCTGACCATGACCGCTAGAACCTAGAAAGGAGTAACTCCTCCACCGACGCTCGAACTGGAACCCATGACCGAGTTCTCACTGCCGCCGCAGAGGGATCCTCTATGGATTAGGAAATTTTATTGGGGATTAGGAATGAGAAAACAAATGAGAGGGTATATCCCTCTCCTCTGATTCTCATTCTCAGTGATGGGCTTGGCCCATCACATGGTCCATAAACGGGTAGTAAAAAAGAGAGAGAAAGAAAAAGGCTTTTTTTTGTTAGATACCATTTTGGGCCTAGCCCAGTCTCTATGATGTCCATAATAATATTAATACTGGTTGGGCTAATAAAAGGGTGTTAAGTTTAAAAATAAGTATTGATAAATGTAAAGGGAGTAAATAGAAAATAAAATGATATGCAACAAATAATTCTTAGTCTTTTGCTACTTAAAAATTATTAAACTTGATAATGACTACTTTGGAAGTACTTCCTATTTAGTCATTTAGTAAATTTGACACATTTGAGTTATACAACTTGGTGATGCCAGATTTAACAATAAAATAAAAAATCAAAATTAAAAAATATAAACCAACAAAATGTTTTTTCTACAAAGAACTACATGAGTCTGATTCCTCATTATACTTGAGGATACGTAGAACCAGGGGCCTACCCTAATCAATCTCAAAAATAAAAAAATTTAATTCTTTTCAAAATAAACATTTTCTAAAATTCTTTTGGTAAATAAAGATAATAAAATTTGTAAATAAAATAAATCTTAGGGGTAAAATAAATATTGTTGAAACTATCCATTTTGCACATTTTATTAGGGGTAACCATCTTTATGATGGATGTCGTAGGATACTAGCACCTTCCCTATGCATAATTGACTCTTAAACTCGGTCTTTACTTCGAGACCATTTTCTCATAGGGTTTTTCCATATTTTTTTCCTTAATAAACTATGGTGGCGGCTCCTCTGATTTTATTTCTTTTTCACCATTTCGTCGTGACCCTAGTTGCGATAGCTGACGACTCCACTGGAGACGTTTAGAGAGTCAAGCCCAACATGATTCGATGTGCAAAATTGATAGCTACTTCTTTATTTATTTCACCCTGTTCTTTTCGTATTTTATTCTGTTATATGTCAATTATTTGATTATCATAATTGTTAATAATTGTATATATGCTTGCTTGGATTGAACCCTAGGGTAGACGACCTTGTATATATATATCTATTGTTCATTTGTTTTGCTCCTCCTACACGTCTTTTCACACACTTATGAGTGGGAACCTATACCCAGGCCTGAGCCCAGCTTGAGATAGGTAAAAGACGAGTAATGGTACCATTTTAGATGCACTTCCTATCTAATTATCACGAAAGTCTCATCTAGAGCATGACTTTATTCGTAAATGCCCACAATTAGGATACCTCCTATTTGTGGTCACATTCCGATGCGAGTACTGAGCTCTAGAGACCAAAAGACCTTTAGTATTAGAATAGCCACCCATTGGTGAGGCTCACATTTAAAACACCTTTGACCCATAGGGTAGAGGCTACTCATTTAGAGGTATGCCCAAGTAGGACATGAGTGGCGCATTCCCTACAAAAAAAATAATAAAAATAAAAATAGCATCATCATTTCATCTTTGACACCACCATTTCATCCATCACCATTTCATTCATTGTATCTAAATAAAAATGTCTATCATTCACATTTCATGCATCATTCCTTTTCATAAATAAAAATAACATCATCTCATCTATCGCATTTGAATATCATAATCACATTTCCATCTTACCATCCATTTCATCTAGAAAAAACCACATAAGAAAAAATATATATGTCATCTTCATTTCATTCATTCCACCCTAAAAAAATATAAAATATAGCATGTCATCTCATTCATAATATAAACATATCATCTCATTATTTTTACCTAAGGAAAAATAAAATAGCATTCAATTTTATTCATCATTTCTTCATTCTATCAAAATAAAAAACATAACATTACATCCCATTCACCATTTCTTTTGTAAAATAAAAATAGCATCATCATCTCATCTTAGGAACCATTTCCTTTGTAAATAAAATAAGTAACATTACCTTCATGCATTCATTCTACATTGGCACCATGCATATCATTCTTTCTTGTTACTAGGAAACTGTAAAAAATAAAATCATCATACTCATGCATTTTTCTTTACACAGTAAAAGAAAAGAAAAACAAGTTGGTTCCTTGGCACCCTTATCGAACTCGTGCTTAGTCAAAAGTCATGGATGAATTAAAACAAGCTCAAAAAGAGATGAGGAGTGACATGAATCTTCTGAAGGAGCAAATGGCTTAAGTCTTGGAGACATTGAAGTCTTTGATAGAAAAGAAAACAAATGAGACCACTTTAGTGAAGAATGTTGATGATGAAGTCTTTTATCCACCAGGCTTTTACCCAATGCTTGTGCAGAATCAGAGGGTTAGCCCTTAGGGGAATATAATGCCTGCCACAGTGTACCCTTTCCATTCTCAAACCAATCATTCCCAAGAAAACCATATACCCCCATTAACCCACACTATAAACGGGAATGTGTTTGAAATGTCTATCATTACTGCTGCACATTCTAATCATATTACTATGCTAAGGGGTTCTATTGAAAACTTTCCAGACAAAGAGAAGTTTGAAATTCTAGAGGAAAGGCTGAGAGTCATTGAAGGAGTGGGGAATTATGGCTTGAAGTTGCTGCTGAATTATGCTTGCTGCCAGATGTGCTGATTCCCCTGAAATTTAAAGTGCCAAAATTCGAAAAGTACAAGGGAGTTTCCTGCCCTAAAAGCCATTTGACAATGTACTGCCGCAAGATGGCATCTTATGCTCATGATGATAAGTTGCTAATCCATTTCTTTCAAGATAGCCTGGTTGGGGCAGCTTTGAGCTGATACATGCACCTTGAGCCTACTCACATTTGCTATTGGAAGGACCTGGCAAATGCTTTTCTCAAGCAGTATCAGTATAACATTGATATGGCTCCTAATAGGTTGCAATTGTAAAATATGGTGAAGAAGGAGACAGAGACCTTTAAAGAGTATGCTTAACAATGGAAGGAACTTGCTGCACAAGTTGAACCACCATTATCAGATAAAGAGATGGTTGTCATGTTCATAGATACTCTCCAACATCCCTTTTATGATATGATGATTGGATGTGTATCCTCGAATTTTGCTGATATGGTGATCATTAAAGAAATGGTGGAATGTGGATTGAAGAGAGGAAAGATTGCCCAAGAATCTGTTGGAGCAATAAATTCTAAAAAAGCTCCAAAGGGATTCACAAAGAAGAAGGAGGATGAGGCTTAAGTCATAATATGAAGTCAAGGCAGGCATTATCAATCACTCCCCAACTTCCAACAGCCATTACAGATTCCTTACATCTCATACCCATACATTAATGCAACCTCACAAATTCCATACACCTAACCTCATTCTTACCCACCACAAATAACCTCCCAGCCTAACCATTAGCAAAATGAAAATTCTGGTACTAGTCAGCCAAAGTCAACAATAAAAAAGGAAAGAAATTTTGATCCCATTCCTATGACATATACTGAATTATTGCCTTAGCTTCTTCATAATTCATTGGCTGCTATATGCCCTGTGAAGCCTTTGGAGCCACCTTTCCCAACTTGGTATGACTCCAATGCTAAGTGTGAATATCATGGAGGAATCATAGGGCACACAGTTGAAAATTGTAAAGCCCTGAAGCATAAAGTGCAAGATTTAATAGAAGCCAAGTGGTTACACTTCACTGAAGATAGTCTTAATATAGAAAAGAACCCACTCCCTAATCATGGAGGGTCCAGCAATTGATTGGTTATGAACCGAGTGATCATTAAGTTTTTCATGATTTTGAAAATAATACATTGTAAGTCCTATGGCTCTGCCCAAACTTTAGGACATTTCATTATGAATTGGGCTTTCATGTTTCATTTAGTATCTGTTATTAATAAAATACACTTTGAATTTTCTAAACCTTTCTCGCCTTCATTCTTCTTTGCTTTTTTCTCGTAAGTTAAACTTGTCCAAATAATTTCTAAAGTGGAATGTACAATGATTGCATCTAATTGTTTGCCTAAAATTTGTCAAAAAAGGAGTCTTTTGAGCAAAAGTAAAAAAAGAAATAAAAAAAAGGGAGATCAAAAAAAGAGAAAAAAGAAAAGGAAGAATTAAAGTCCATTAGGTTGAAAACCCGTAAGGGCGGTCTAAGCAAAAGTTAGGACACAAAAAATTTAAATCAAAACTTTTTGAGCAAATGCTAGGAATCCATCAAATTTTGCTTTAAGATTAAATTTATTGAAATCAAGCAGTCATGATTTGAAGTGATGAATGGCCATCTTTCTCTATCCACCAACAAAATACTAATTATTCCTTGCTACCTTTTTGGGCCTAAAAATAAAAATTTCTTTTAAATTATCCCAAACAAGGGTCACTCCTGCACTGGGGGTCAGCACAAGGTTTGCATCAAGTCTATTGAATTTGTGGCTTCATCAAAGCAACAAGAAAAAGAAAACAAAAGAAATAGGAAATAAAAACACTTGAAAGGTGATGGAAAACTATTTGATACAAATAAATAGAAAGTGGGGCAAAAGAAAAAGAGGAAAAATCAAAAGGAAATGACATTGAGAAAAAAAAAATTGTGGAAGGAAAGTTAGAATAAAACACTTGATGCGGCATAGTACTGAAGATCCATGTTTCAAATAACCTTTAAACACTTATTTGGGCCTTATACATCCTTCCTTTCATAGCCCATTTAGCCCTTGGCCACGTTACAAGCCCAATAAAGTCCATTCTGATCAAAGATTGACTGTTTTTGTTTCATAAACTTTAATCTTAAAACAAAATACCTTAAATCATGGCCAGCGTTTGCTCAAAAAGAAAAAGAGAAGAAGAAAAGAAAAAGAAAAAGAAAGAAAAGAAAAATAATGATGCTTTTAAGACTCGCCCTCTAAGGACTGTAGGACAAAATCAATTAATGTTCACAAGTCTAATTAGGACAATCAATGTGTCATTCCATTCCCATTAGTTTCATTCCAAACCAGAATTATCCCTTTTGCTTTGTTTCATCCTCTCAACTGGGGCAATCTATGTGTCGTTCCACCATAAACCGAAGCAATTTCTTCTCTGAATTTCACCTTTCAACTTAAACAGGGGCAATTTCTTCACTTGTTGTCCCATCTACTCAACACTAGAATGGGGTAATGGTTTCGTCTTCCACTTCGCCCTATCATCAAACTAGGGCAATTTTAATGTCGTCTTATCATCCAAGTTGGGACAGTCATTCCTCATGTCGTCTTTGGTCATCCTCTAAACAACCAGCATCCATTCTATTTCCAAATACCTATAGCTTCTACCTTCCTTGTTCAAAGTGCCTTTTGTAATAATAAACACTGATATAGCATAATCAAAGTTCAAAATCATGAGAAACAGGGTGAATCCTTAGTGATAGACCTTGATAGTGTGGTGATCAATTGATAGCATATATGTTGTAACAATAGAAGATTCATGTCATTCAAAGAAGATGAGTTCTTATTCATCCATGAATTTTGACTCAGTTAAAGGGAACAAGGATTTTGAAATCTAAGAAAACTTCCTTTTGGAATTCAAAAGTTCTCCCAATATGCATCATCATGCATTACAATCATAAAATTATTGGCTTATTTAGGCTACCTACATTCATTATTGGCTTATCAAGGCCACTTGCATTTCAATTATTGGCTTATTTAGGCCATCTGCTTTCATTATCAGCTTGTTTAGGTTACTTGCATAAGATGTCTTGTGCCCTTTGTTTTAAGATGTCTTGGGTGCTTGTACCCTCTGTTTCTAAATTCCTTGGGTGTTCCTAGCCTCAATTTTTAAATTCCTCGAGTGCTTGTGCCCTCTATTTTTAAACATCTAGGGTGTTCGTGCCCTCTATTTTTAACTTTCATGGGTACTCGTGCCCTCTGTTTTTAAGTTTCTTAGGTGCTTATACCTTCTGCTTTTAAAATATTGAGTGTTCGTGCCCTCTGTTTTCAAATTTCTTGGGTGATCATGCCCTCTGTTTTTAAGTTTCTTGGGTGCTCGTGCCCTATATTTTCAAATTTCTTAGGTGCTCATGCCTTTTGTTTTAAAAATTTCTTGGGTGCTCATGCCCTTTATTTTTCATTTTCTTGCGTGTTTGTGCCCTCTATTTTTAACTTTCCTAGGCCTCTGTTTTTTAATTTCTTTGGGTGCTTGTACCCTCATTCTTTAAATCTCCGGAAAGTTCTTTGTTTTGAAACCAGAATAAAATTGGAGTTCATGTCTTTACTTATTCTTTACTACGATAATATGAAAACACTCAGTTGTTCATATTATCTAGTAAAGACCAAGTAAAGAGGGGCAGCTATGAACACTCAATTTTATTTAGGTAATTAGAAAAATAACAAAAATAAATATGGAAGGAAAATATAATAATAATAATATTGCATCATTCTATTTTAAGCCAATAAATGAAAATGAGAGAAAGAAAAAATAGAAATTAATAAGAATAAGGTTTGGCCTAGCAATTATAGCCCAATAAAAAAAGAATTTCTAAATAAAAAGGTTTTGGGCTGATGGGCTTTGGCCCAATTTTGTAAAAGAAAAAAAGAGAGGAAAAACATAAACAATAGAGATTTTAGAAAAAACTTCTAAAGTAAGCTATACTGTAGCATTGCAAGCTATAGTAGCTTGTAGTGCAAGTTTGAAAAATCAAAGTGTTTATAAATAGGGTATTAACACATTTCTCTGATTTTACACATTTTTTTTTCTCACAAACTCTCCGCATTTTACGCTCACTAACATTCATTTTCACGCTCTCACGTCACCTCCTCTCATACAATCACTTCATTGGTTTCACTCACATCATTACCTTGCAAAGAAGTGGCTCTCTCTCTCTCTTTTTGCTAACAAGTTGTTATAGGTATCATTTGTCTTCTTCTTCCTTCATCATTTAATAAAGTGACTAATCTTGCTTTGTTTAGCTTGTGATTTGCTTTGTTGCTTACTCTTTGTATTACACTTCTCTTTCTTTTTACACACGTCTCGCCACCCTCGCACCATGACTGCTAGAACCTGGAAAGGAGTAGAAAGGAATAGCTCCTCCACAGACACTCAAACCAGAACCCATGATCGAGTTGTCACTACCGCTGCACAGGGATCCTCTTTGGATTAGGAAATTTTGTTGGGCATTAGGAATGAGGAAACAAATGAGGGTATATTCCTTTCTTCTGATTCTCATTCTCGGTGATGGGCTTGGCCCATCACTTGGTCCATAAACGGGTAGTAAAAAAAAGAGAGAAAGAAAGAGGCTTTTTTTTTGTTAGATGCTGTTTTGGGCCTAGTCCAGTCTTTATGATATCCATAATAATATTAATACTGGTTGGGCTAATAAAAGGGTGTTGAGTTTAAAAATATGTATTGATAAATAAAAAGGGAGTAAATAGAACATAGAATGATATGAAACAAATAATTCTTAGTCTTTTGCTACTTAAAAATTATTAAACTTGATAATGACCACTTTGGAAGCACTTCCTATTTGGTCATTCAGTAAATTTGACACATTTGAGTTATAGAACTTGGTGATGCCAGATTTAACAATAAAATAAAAAATCAAAATTAAAAAAATCAACCAACAAAATATTTTTCTACAAAGAACTACATGAGTCTAATTCCTCATTGTACCTGAGGATACGTAGGAGTAGGGACCCATCCTTGTTGATCTCAAAAATAAAAAAAATTAATTCCTTTCAAAATAAACATTTTCTAAATTTTTTGGTAAATAAAGATAATAAAATTTATAAATAAAATAAATCTTAGGGGTAAAATAAATATTGTTGAAGCTATCCATTTTGCACATTTTATTAGGGGTAACCATCTTTGTGATGGACGTCGTAGAGTGCTAGCACATTCCTTATGCATAATTGACTCCTGAACTCAATCTTTGCTTCGAGACCATTTTCTTATAGGATTTTTTCATATGTTTTCCCTTAATAAATTATGGTGGTGGCTCCTCTAATTTTATTTCTTTTTCGTCGTTTCATCGTGACCCTAGTTGCGACAGAAACATTGTGAAATAGTGAAAGAGAAAGAAATCACCAACTCTTTTGTACATGCGTCTTTCTTTCTATTTTATCTATTTGCATCTCTCAATTTTTTATCGTTCATAATGGCCACACCTTTCCTTCTTTTTGTTTCATATCTTCTATTCACCACTTACGTTTTCTTTTTGTTACTCACAATGGTCACAACTCTCCGACGAAGTGACCAATTCATAGCCACAAACTTGGTGTGCCGACGAACATGTAGTGAGAACATTTCGGCAAGATGCTTTGTTAGCATGATTGTCCAGTTTATTGTGAGCCAGCAGGTCACCAATTTTTGCAAAAAACTGTTCGAGTCAAATTGAATTTCACTTAGTCAGATACACATCCAATCTAATAAGTTGCTTGGACTAACCACATGTCCAGTTCCTAGTCTGACCAACTAGTTTGAGTCGATTCTTATAACATTGCCCATAGTAATTTTTTTACTAATTTTGTATAGTAAGTATTAAATGTGTTTTATATTTTCAAGATATTAAATATGTTTACTTTTTTGTTTAATATTTTTTTGTAAAATATTAGAAAGATTTATAGGAACATTATAATATTTTTGCAAATTAACGTTGGCTTTAACACTGATGTTAATTAGCATCAGTCAGTAGACACTAAATTGATATTAGTATGCCTTTTCAACTTTGTTAGTCATGGCTAACACTACTTATTTTATTTTTTTTAAAAAGGAAAATTATTAGTGTCATCCAGATTGACACTAATCAATAGTACTTTTCAAAAAAAATATTATTTTTATTATTAGTGTTAGCTAGGTCGATTTTAGTTTTTAAATTTGAGTGCTAAATGAAAACTCTACTACCTACTTCTTCTCAAAATATTTGAAAGCCCCACTCTCTTCCTCTCCCCAATCTCTTATCCCCCTCACTTTCTTCCTCTTCCTAATCCCTCATCCCTTCTTACTCTCTTCCTCTCCCTAACTCTCACCTCCAACATTCCTTTCCTTTCCCCTATTTTTTTTTCCCTCTAATGCTTTTCCTAATCCTCTCCCCAATCTCCATTGCAGGTTTAGGGCATTGTACATTTCAATGGCGACGATGGTGCGTTTTAGTGGCGATAATGGTTCTGTGAGGTGGTGTGTGGTGGGTGGGAGTTTTAGTTTGTGTTGATGCTAGGATAAAGTAGGAAAAGAAAAAAAAGGGAAAGGGAACATTGCCAAAAATCTCCTCCTGCAATGACCATGGCAAAGTGAGGTGGCAGAGAAAAAAAAGGGGGAAGTAATGGACAAAGAGATCAAGAGTGAAAGAAAGAAGGGGAAAAGAAGAGAAGAGGAAAAATGTTACCACTTGAGCAACAATAGTGCCACCACGACAATGACAAATAGACACTGCTAGAAACAACCGTGCTTTTTTTTTTTTTTGTTCTTTTTAAAGTTGACACTGTTAAATGACAACCTCTTTTGCCTGATACAAACACATTAGTATCAACTTTGTCAACATTAGCCTCAAGGCGGTTGCTTTACTAATGTTAAAATAAACATTAGCATTATTTTTTTCATGATTAGCATTGGCCAGAAGCTGACTCTAATTTGTATTTTCTTACAGTGGAAGATTTATAGAAAGATGGAGGATTACTCTTTTAGAAATTATTTTAATTAATAATTAATTAAATATAATTAAATATTGTTATAACCAATTATGTAAAATAAATTTATGTTTAGATATGTTATAAAAAATGATTTTAAGATAATTTATTTTATTTAAATTATCTAAAATAATTATTTTTTATAGTAAAATTATATAAAAAAACATGATTGATAAAAAGGAAAACCTTTTGCAAAGCAACATTGAATCAAGCATTTAATTAGATAAACGATTTAAATAAAAAAAAGGACATCCAATCCTTGAACATAGGGATTTATATCAGTTCACCCCATAATTCAAGGCTACATCTAGTCCTTGACCAAGAAGCTAAGATTTTCACTATCTCTTCAAACTATTTACACTCACAGTGTTTCGCTACCAAATTATTCTTTTATTAGTCTCTCAAAACTGATTTCCAAGAATTCTTTCTGCAAGTATCTTTAGGTTACACACCCCAAAATATCAAGAGAAAACTTAATGATTTTTTTAAATACACAATGAATGCTCAACAATAAGTAAAACAAAGAAATATCTTGTCCTATGTACATAAGAATAAAGTCTTAACTTGTAATTAATGCTTTGATACGAGGTAGTTTGAAACTCTTAAATTCTACGTGCCTAGATATTTATAACCCAAGTCTTTTATTCGTAGCATTGAAAATGAAGCTCGTTGATCTTGAGAGGTGTTAGATTAATGCTTGAACCATGCATGTAACTCGTAGTAACATTACTTTTGATCTTCTTGCAAAAAAGTTATTTTGATTTCTGACTATGCAACTAAAGCCTATGCTTTAGCCTTTTTAGATAGTATTTTCTATTACTAACTTAGCATTCAATTTCTTTCTCTAAGAATCCATCTTTTCATTTACGTTTTTGATATGGACAGGTTCTTCAAGGAAATTTGGCTTTGTTTAAAGCATTGTTGTTGAAGTCCTGAAAAGTCCTTATTTTCTTTTAAGACACTTCAATATGTTAAATGCTTATGTCTTTGTGAGACACTTGATTATTTAGATGCTTGGATGATTGATTCTTTTGGTTATCAGTTATTTCAAAATTTAAGGATGTTAAGATCTTTTAGCACACTCAATATATTTATTGACTTTTCACAAAAATTAATGAGTCATAATGTTTTGTTATCCACTAAAACTTAAGGATGCCAACCATCTTGACTTTAAGAAAACCTTTTTACTTTGTTATGATTACAATCTTGGATTATATTCTAAATTACTAAACACATTTGAATAGTAACACCAACAACTTTTTATTTTTTTTATCAATAAGATTATAATATTGAAAAATGCACCCACCCAAACATGCTTTCACTAGTCTAGAAAAACCTTTTTTTTACATTTTTTTCTAGATTGATTTACGGTGTAAATCTAGAACCAATTGCCGTAAAAAGTAGGAAGTTTCTATATTAGTTCTAGAATCGATCTAGAAAGTGGCCTTTTAGATCAGTTGGTCTACAATTGATATAAAAAGTCAAACTTTCAAAAATCTCGTTGGATCCTTAATTGATAACTTATGGGTCCAATCTATTTAGAAAGTCTATTTTTTTAATAAAATAGTTATGAAATATATACAACCTCCTTAATATTTAATAAAATATAAACATGATTCAAAAATAGAAATAGAACCAACAGCCAATACCACAATGAACAAATACAATATGAATGATATCTTTCATTATAATAATAGTAAAATGCAATACATCGAAACAAAATTCACTAAATTTAAACATAAAAAAAATACTAAAATCAACATCATACAAAGCATTGATGCACTTTTCACCTACACAACTCATAAGAAGGCAATGTTGAGAAAATAACCACCTTAACAACTTTACTTTGTTAATTTCCTTTTAGAGAATAGATTCTTAGCGTCAAATCTCTAAAATTTCAAAGTCAATTATCAATAATAACTCTTGAACTCAATTTTTTTTTTACAAGACTAAGTTGTGAAAAATATAATTAAGTGTTTCAATGATGTTATAAATGTTGAAACCAAAGATGTATGAAGCGTCCAGTCCCTTAAGTTTTGAAGACAACAATAACTTATTAAGTTTTACGTCTTTGTTGTAAAAAGGCTTTTTAAGCGTCCAACGCATCTTTAATATCAGGCATCCAACGCGCTAGTGTTTAGCAAGTGTCCAATGGACTCTTGTATGATGATCGTCCAGGTGTAAGTCTCTTTAACGACTAAGTTTCAAAGCTTGTTTTAACTCTACACATTCACAAATACACTAAATAGTAATATTTTACCTCTTAGAATGATCTAACGTTCAAATATCTGAGCATTAAATGAATATCAGATATATGTTGGTATATAAGTGTAGTGTTGCAGAAAAAGGAAGTCAACCTATCAAGCTGGCAAACCGAATAAAGAATGTTCATAAAAGCAGCTCTCTAACATAGTACCACACCTTCCATTCTAGTGTAAGAACAAAAGAATCACTTTTCTGATTCTATTGCAATCTTGATATACACGCACACGTTTCTCTCTTGAAGACTTAAGCTGAAAATTTCAACGGCTATTTTCTAAAGGCTATATATATCAGTTTAGAAGAGAAGAACATAGAGAGAACTACGATGAGCCTTGTGTTTATTGGACAACTTTGAAAAATCTTCAAACTCTTTGTAGAAAATTCTTGTACTGCACTTAAACTCTTATATTCTCACGTTGTGAGTTAATTTGTTTTTAACAACTGTTTTATGGTGTGAAAGCCTGGAGAGACTTAGTGAAAAAGAATACTTAGGTGGTTAAGTAATCTGGGTAGGTTGTTTTGTAAAGCTTGAAGAGTCGAAGAACAATACTTATTTTGTAACCAAAGGTTGGTTATTTGAAAACCTTTAGATCGAAGGGAGTGGATATAGCTCATAGTCGAGTGAACTAGTATAAAATTCTCTACGTGGTTTTCTTTTCTTATACATATATATGCCTAGATTATTTGTTCTTTTAAATCGTTCCAAATTGGTTAAAAAGTTTTTTTTTTGAACACATAATTCAACCCCCCTTCTTCTGTGTTCCTCGTTTAATTCATTGGTATCAGAGCTTGGCCTCTTGGGGTTGAGCACCTTACAGTACAAGGGTAAAAAGATCCTAACTATACATAGATAATGTAGGACAAGCTGTCAACAAACCATCTCTCTTCAAAGGTCAAAATTATGACTATTGGAAACAAAGAATGATAGCCTTCTTCAATGCATGTCACATTGATATGTGGGATGTTGTGGAGACAGGTGACTATCTACTTATTGACCAAAATGGAACAAAATTGCAGAGAGGTCAATGGACAAAAGCACATAAACAAAGGTATTTGGTAAACTTTAAAGCTCAAAATGCTATTATGTATGCTTTGTCTGAATCTAAGGATGAAAAAGTGTATAGCTTGAAAAGTGCAAAAAAATGTGGGATACTCTAGCTCTTACTTATGAAGGTACCTCATATGTAAAAAGATCTAAGCTTAGTTTGCTGGTAGGGCAATATGAGTTATTTACTATGGAAGAAAATAAAACAATTGAACTTATGTTTCGTAGATTTCAAACCATTATAAATAACATGAGATCTCTAGGTAAAGCTTATGACAATTATGATCATATTGACAAAATTTTGAGAAGTTTGCGTAAACAATGGAGACCATAGGTTACAACTCTGAGAGCGTCCAAGGACTTAACAACTCTTTCCATGGAAAAACTACTTGGAACTCTCAAGGTTCATGAGTTGGAACTGAAGGAGGATAAAGGACTGAGAAAAGGAAAGTCCATTGCTCTAAGCACCCAATGTCTAGTGAAGGGATCATCGTCCAAAGCTCTAAATGTGGAAGAATCCTCTAAGGAAGCATCCAAAGAAGATGACTGTGATAAGGATGAGATATCTTTCATATCCAGAAAAATACAAGCTATGTGGAGGAAGAAAGGAGGATCTATAGCCAGAAACTTTACTAAAAAGTTTAGTAAGGAACCCAAAGAAAAGAGTCCACCAGTCTGCTTTGAATGCAAGAAGCCTGGACACTTCAAAGCTGAATGTCCAAGTTTGTAGAAGGAGAAAAAGAAAATCTTTTTCAAAAAGAAAAAGAAAGGACTCATGATAACCTAGGAAGATATAGATCTATCTTCCTCAGAAAAAGAAGGAGAGGAAGAAGCAAACCTTTGTCTCATGGCTGAGATGAGTTCAGAAAGCTTAGAAAATGAACAAGATGAAGAGGTAAATTTTAATGACTTATCTTCTCTTCAAGAAGCATATAATGAACTGCTTTCTAATTCTTCAACTCTCTTAGTAGGATATAAAGAATTAAAAAGAAAGTCTTCAAAATGTCAAAAGAATTTAACTTACTCAAAAAGAATTATGAAGATGTTATGAGAGAGAATGAAAAATTAAAGGCAGATAGGTCAAAAGATTTTCTAGAAATGAAACCTCCTAATGAAGCATTATGTAACACCCTAAGGGGTATTACTGTAACTAAGCCTAAGTTTCTAAGAACAAAAACTTAAAACATAGAAACAATATGCAGATGCTACTCATAAATATAATTGGGTTTTATATACAAATAATACAATAAAATACCATACATGCCTAATACAACTCGTCTATCACCCAAAGGTGTTGTGCAAAATGTAAAGAGGAATACAAAAATACAATGTAAACTAGGCTAGGTCTTCTTGCACTTGTATCCTGAAAAAGGAGAAACTTAAAGGAGTGAGACATAATGTCTCAGTGAGTGCTCTAAGCACTCTACAACTAGGTCAGACTCCTTTACTTGGACAACCTTCATCACTTATCTCTTATGGCTTTAGCCTCACTAGGTTTCTCATAATTCTCCACACCTATGGTCGGGTTTACACCTTTTAATTGTCAATACTTCCTGTTAACTCCTCTCTTATCCTCACAACTGTTATACAAGCTTACTATCTCATTCTCAACCTAAGAACTCATCCTCATTACTTATATTTTCTTACCCAAATCCTTCTCTAGTATTTAAACTCTTCATGTTTAAATTTAACTCTTCTTCCTTTCGATATTTAAGTTGTTCTCTAGTGGTCAAGTCTAAGGCTACAAATGTTCTAAAATACTCTTAATATTCCCTTAACACTTCCTTAATACTCTTAATTTGTTCCCTCTTACTTGTCTTATACCTTTCTATTACGCCGGATGGGAATTCACCCTTTCTTTATCTCATTCACAATTATTATCATCCAACTAAAATCATCATAACATTATCCTAGGATCTAGCTCTCATATATCCTTAAGGTAGTAAAGACAATCCTAGTTACATGCATACATTCATTTCACATCCTTTGCCTAGTAATTAGACATACACCTTGTTTTATTTTATTAAACAGGAACAACACACGTGCATAATATGATCACATATCCATAACTTGACACTTCATCACAAGACACAATTACATTTTCACATGTGTACTCATTACATCAATCGTTCATGAACAAGGTCACATAGACTACACATAGTTACAACGTACCATAGTTCAACATATCACACTACAACAGGATGCATATGCATGCTATGTTCCTAAATCTCTACTCATGCACATGTGGTACCAAGTTAAACTTGTCGAAAAGTAGACTAGGAGTAAATGCACGACCATAAGAAGCGCCATTGGTATCGATGCTTTCAACTTTTGCACCCTCAACTAGCATGATATCCCTCAGTGACTAGTTAGGGTTACCCAGTTTTGCCAGTATGCTCCAGCTCCATAGGATCTGCATGGACCATTGGAGTTTCCCATCCGGATACCACCCCCAAGGCCAGGGTTAGACAATCCATCACGGCCTCCACCAGCCAGATTCCTACATACTTTCCTTCATTACATAACTCGAATGTTATAATGCATGGCCACTGACAATGCTAACAGCTTTTCACAAGCTTTTATCATGGAACATTGACACATGCTCATATCACACTCAATTTCTCAAGATAAATAACAATCACAAAATATAAACTCAACAAGACATCCAAAAGAAGCAACAATGAGTTAGACACTGCATAAATGAGTTCACAGGCGCAAAAATAGGCAGAAGACACAATCATTCGATGCCAGCACGGAGTCTTGTTTTCAAGAAAATTATCACCCAACAGCTATCTAACTCCACCGGGCAGGGTTTGAGGTTTGAATTTTTATTTGTTTTTCCTATTGTCTTTGGCTTCTAAACGCTCCAAAAAAATAATTAAATTCTTAATCACTTCTTCTACCTTGATAATTGGTCAATCTTATCTATAAACTCTTTACTCACTCACAATTCCCTTAAAACCCATCAAATCCCTAACTTAGGCATAAAGAGGGGAAAAAGGTAAATAGATAAACAAGCATAACATAAAGGGCAAGGAAGGACACGGGAGACAACACTCACCTTTAGGGACACACAAAGCTAACTTCTAGGGCTTGGGTTCTCCGATTTCTATTCCTTTTCTTTCTTTTCCTCTTTTCTTCCTTTTCTCCTCATTCTCTTTAACTTCTTTCTTCTTCTGTTTTGTGACGGCTAAACCTAACTCTTCTTCTTTATTAACATATGGGTGGATATGTGGCTTACTAGGCTTTAGTTCCTTATTAGGCCTTAGATTCTTTTTTTGGGTTCTATTATAACATTCCTACTAATTTCTAACACTAGGGTAATAGTAACAATAATAATAATATAATAACAACACCATAGCACAGAATTAATAATAATAATAATAATAATAGCAACAATAACAACAATAAATATAATAGCAACAATAATAATAAGAGATATAATAATAATAACTCTTAAGGGGTCTTTTATTTAATAGCACATGGGAAGGGTTCTAATAAGAGCTACCTCATGATTTATTTTTAGTACCTGAAATTTAGGGTGTTACAACTCCACCTCCCTTAAAAGATTTTTGTCCTAAAATATCAAGGCCTAAGAACATGTTCATGATTGCTCACCTACTCATCTTTTTCAATCATTTAAGATTCATCCCTCTAATTGCCTCTTGAACAATTTCAACTCTAAACAGTCTATGATTCTTCCTTAACTTTTCCTAAGGAAATTTTTGTTCTCTTGATAAAAAAGATTTTCCATCGGACTTCATCTCATACTTAAACTAGTTTAGGAAATCATGTGGATAAATGGGCTTCTATATAGGTAGGTACCTACCATCATTTCTTCGTCCTTGTTTAGGCCTAATCCTTCAATGCAACTTTAGGATCAAGTGGTTCTCATTTAGGGCATCTATCTAAAGATGTAAACGGTGGTTGGGCATTCCTTTTTAGTTTGTCAAGCTTCTTCTAGATGTAACTTTTTCTAGGCCTTAGTCTAGTAGGTATGATACTTAGGAATCCGTTCATATAGGTCTTCGCTAAATGTAGCTCACAAGGTTCCTTCTACATGGTCCTTCTAATCCATCATCACTCACGTCACTTATGGATTGGGATTTGTAAATGTCGTTATCGATCCAACTCTAGGGTTACTTAAGTGTTTCCTATTCACGAGATTTGCTGCTACATTGGTTTACCTTTAATAACATTGTTCTTGCAAGATATAGGCTATTTGAAACCTAGGTTGCTATTCCTTCATCCTAAGACAACTACACTTTAACCCACGTTCTCGGGACACAAATAGATGCTCAACTATCTCTTACTAAGCCCTCAACAATAAAAAAAAACATAAAAAGCAAGTGGAAGCAACTAAGGAGGACATCACAACATCACATATTTTGCATACATTGGACATATACATCATTAGCATTTATCCCTATAAGTCATGCAATAACACATGTAAACATGTATTCATACTTTACTCTCAAGCCCATCACATGAATGTGCTTCATGAAAAATAGTCGTGCATCAAACCCAAGATGTTAAACTCAAACCCAACATACAATATCAACACCCCTATCTCTCACCCCCAAATCATGTGAATTACTCAACTCCCTGGTTGAATTAGACCAATTATATCCATATAAGACATTAAGAAAAAAGAAAGTAATCAAGATGGTTATGTTATTATTGTAGTTAACCAAAATATAACACAACACCAAGGCAAAATATATATAGGGAGTGGGAATGCATGCAAGGAGATACATTCATTTTACATCTACCATTTAGTAAACAAATACACATCTCATGTTCTAACAAACAAAAAATGCACATATAACAATCAAAGGAAATTCTTAATGCGAAGTAACATAACTTGGCTGGTCTAGCATAAACCACACCAAGTGCAACAACATTCCCACTTAAGGGTCAACCAATCAATTAGCGAAAGCATACACTGAAACAATCTATATTTACATACACAAGCATTTAAGTAAGGATAAGTAGTTTGGAAACAACTCCCCATCCTTCGCACAATAAGAGAAAGGAACATATTATCCTTTGGGCTTGCAAACAACCAAAAGGTTTATCACTTGGGGAACACATAACTAGGGTAAGCTCGTCATCCTTGTTGGTTTCTCTAATACTTGAAACGAAGGCCCGCTATAGCTAGGGGTATAGCGTTGACCGTTTCTTCTTTCTTTGAGTTAAGACATTCCTTGACACTGGCAGGACACTTAGGTTAAGCAAACACACTCACTCATGATTTTATGACACTTGGGAAATCCTTTTGTTCTAGGACTCTTTTACATCGGGGTCTCTTATTTTTCTTTGGTTCCTCGAATTGGTGAGGTCCTAAACATTTTCTCTTCCTATTGTTATGCTTTCGCTGTGCACTTCTAACTTTCTTTTATGATTTCGCTCCACTTAAGAGGTGCCTCTTTGAAAATACTATCTTAAATTCTCCCACTTTAAAGGTATCCTCAAAGGGGTAATTTTATCTATCATACCTCCCCGCTAGCACTCCCCTTAGTGGGGTTATAATCCCTAAGGAATGGTGGTTGACTCATTCAAGTTTCAATAAATCTTGAATTCCAGGTCTCTATAGTTGGTATTCTTTAACTACTCTCTAGCCCTTTTAAGGTTCCAAGATGGAGACTTTTTGGAGACCCTTTTTGGGTAGAGCTTTTCTAGAAGCTCCTTTCTTTTGTTTTAGTTTCGATGTCTCTGTTGTATAGTTGACCAGCTATATGTTGTTGTGTTGTTGTATATAACTTTACTTGTATATTATATCATCGGAGTTGTATATATTTTATAGTTTAAGAATGGTGATATAATCATGTTTATGTTAATGACTAAACATATGGGTAATGTATGAGGACGTGAGTAGTACTGCAGCGGCAGAGGGTCAGTTACAACAATTGCTTTATCCACAGTAGAAGCGGAATACATATCAGCAGCGTCCTATTGCTCACAAATTTTGTAGATCAAGCATCAATTAGAGGACTACTGTAATGACCCACTATCGCTACAGTACTACTTTACAACTTTCTTAGTATATCATTTATAACCATACGTCATAAACAACATTTAATCCTCCTTATTTTCACCATGTATAGTATATATATACCATAAATACAAATGGCAACATGCCACCAAAATACAATTTAAAGAGAGGAAAATACAAAAAGAGATTCCTACAGTTGGTCAACTATACATTAAACCACAAAAGAAATCAAAGGAACGTCCAAAAAGATCCACCCATAAAAGGGGCCTTTATCTCTTCAACAGAGGCCTCTTTCTCAATTGTGGGAAGCTAGATCTGCTGAAGCTTCACCTTTTGCTCCCACACCAAAAGACATGATCATCACAGCCACAGCAACATACAACAACAACCAGCAACAATGACTACCACAACAAAACAAACAGCAAGACAAGGGTAAGCTTACGAAATCAGAAACATACATATAGCATAAAGACAATCAGCCAATCATACCATCATCAACATACGAGTATGGGTTCCATTCCACGAAAGAATGAGTTTCCTCAACATTTCTATACAACACACCATGCTTTTAGCACCAACATGTCAATGCATGAATGACACGACTCTCGAGAAATTTACAACTTTTTAAGTGATCAACCAGGTCTTATCCCTTACCATGGCCTTCCAAGCACCATTCAGGAATTGCCAAAACTCTGATCTACAGATAAGCTTAGTGGTTTATCAGGATAAGTGAATGTGGGTGGTGGCTTACCGCGACACAAGGCCTGCACTGCCTTGGCCCCCCACAAAACTACCCATCCACTCATCCCCAAGGCCCATCTTTCTGACCCCACGTCTTATCTAGGCACTAGGTTGGAGGCCCATCTAAGCCACAACTCCTGTCAACTAGCCAACTTATATGCCTACCCACACACAGCTTGAGGCCTGTACAACCTTAGCCAACAATATATGCATGCAAATGCATGATTCACCACAACATCAACTCAATCACAACCATTCATCAAGATCCATACATATATGCATATGGCAACACAACACCACGTGGCCTACTCAACACCACCTATGGTCCAACAATCACTACCAACTCCATGCAGGCCTAATCCAGCCCCATGCATGGTTAAAAGGTAAGGCTTTATCCAAGCAGCACATACCTCGTGAGAATTCTCACAGATCACTGGGACTTACATCCCCTGTGAGTCGTCTCACCACAACAACACAACATAACCAGTGGAAGTTCTATCTAAGCAACCTTCTACTTAACTACCACTTCCCTACAATTTTTCAAACAAATCCACAACAATAATAAAGAAAAACCAAGAGCCAGTTTGGAAAGCTATTTGAACATCCAATTATCTTCAAATATACATTTGACATTCATAGGAGTCAATAAAGTCATCAACCAATAACAACAATAATTATAAAGCAAAGAAAATCTTGTCATTCTCTCGCTGAGCGCGAATTCCATCGCTAAGCGAGATTTTTCGTCGCTAAGCGAGTGACTTCCAGAAAGTCATCTGCATCAGTCGCTAAGCGACATAGTTCCAGGGAATTTTTCAAAATTCGTCACTAAGCGAGTGACAAACTTCCAACGAATTTCAAGATCTGTCATTAAGCGATAGAATCTGTTGCTAGGTGCGAATGTGATCTATTTGTTTGCAAATCAATGACCAACAACCATTTTTGACAAAATCAATCAACACTAAGTATCACAAAACAATTTTAGTTACTTCTAATATCTTTCTAATCGATTACATAACAATTTTATCCATAAATCATCAACAAATTTCAAAATCCCTTTCAAAACCTATTTTATTGTCAAAACCCACATCCACAAAATATTCATAGAAATCAACCTGATTCCAACGCATTAAATCAGCATATTAGTAGCCACAAACACAAAATCAACCAATAGTAAGCTTCCCTTACCTCTAAAAGTCCCTGAATCTAGATTTAGGTTCCTTGAGAATTTGGTGTCTTGGGCCAAAACCTTCCAAGAATTGCTCCTTCTCTTACCAACTCACTGAATTGAGCTTGAAAACCCCTAAGACACCCTTAAAAACTTGAGAGATTCTAGATAGAGATAGAGAGAGATAAAGAGAAGAGAGAGAATGAGAATGGAAGAATGGGAGAAAGTCTCCCTCCCTTCTTCCTTTTATACCTGACCCTCTAGAGCTTTCACACGAACTTTTGGGCTAACTGAGGCCCTTGACTCATCAAACCACCTCCTCGTATCCCATAACTGGTCTAACTTAACTTTTTTCCCTCAAAAGCCCAAAATCACACTCACAACACATCCAATTGGCTTAAGCACATATCTCAAGTTTCCTAAATTCAAATCGGAATTCCAAATAAACAATACCAAACCATCACCATACACAACAAATCATGCATAACAACAATTCATTTATTGCTTTTAATAATCTAAATCACATATCTAATTTTCACTTTTTAGTTATCAACACATTGAATCATGCATTAAAAAAAGGGTGTTACAACTATAGTATTTATGAGAGTAAAATCCTTATCCTTTGTGATAATACTGTTGCCATAAATCTTTCTAAAAGTCCTATAGTACATTATAGAGCAAAACATATTGAAATTAAACATCACTTTATAAGGGACTATGTTCAGAAAGGACTTATTGATAATTCAGTTTATTAGTATTGAAAATCAACTAGCAGACATATTTACAAAACCACTTCCTGAAGATAAACTCGTCCATATTCGAGATCGTCTTGGTATGAAATTTATAAAGGAATAGATTTCTTTCATGTGCCTTGTGAAGTGTGAAAAGGGCACACAAGAAGGGGGGGTTGAATTGTGCGTTTTAAAATTTTACTAAAAACATATCAACAAGAACGTTTTTAAAACGAAGGAGTAGAGAGAAGAAAAACACAAAAGATTTTATATTGGTTCACTCAACCTGAGCTACGTCCAGTCTCTTCACCCAGAAGGTTTCTACTAACCAATCTTTGGTTACAAGTAGTGTTCGTAGCCTCTTCAGGCTTTACAACGCAATCTACCCAGATTGCTTAACCCAAGTATTCTTTTTACACTAAGCCTCTCCAAGCTTTCACAACGCTCAAAAGTTTTACAGAGAAAAGATCAACTCACGTAGTGAGGATTTGAAAACTTAGACTCAGGATCACTTTGAGGGTTTTTACAAAAAAATTGGCTATCGTTCATTGGACGCTCTTAACAGAATATCACAAAAAGAATGTGTACGTTGTTGTTTTAACAAGTTTTTTTGCCTATTTCTGTTCTCCGTTTCGCTTTCTGTTGATGCTCGTATATATACGGTCTTCAGGAAAGAGATCCGTTACAGATAACTTGACTCCTCACGCAATGAGGCGCGTGCAGACTATCTTTTCAGAAAAGTCAGGCGTGGCAGTTGAAAACTTACACTTCAACAGAAGTTTCAGGGCTGCGCTGACAGTCTGTTCTTCTGAACTTTCTTCATCTGTCTTGTCGGCTTGATAAGTTAACTTGCTTTATCCATTCTGCTGTGCTTTTGTACTAACTTGATGTTGATGTTTCAAACATTTTGAACGTTGGTTCACTGAAGTGGTACTGTGTAGGTTTAGAGGTGGATAGCCATGATTGTTTTTCATAATGAAAAACTTTATCGTTTGAATATATGATCCTCGGGATTTGGACGATCGCCTTCGGTCTATTCATCTGGATGGTCTTTGATTGCGTCTACTAGACGGTCCTCAAAGTGTCCACTGGACGGTCATTATTGCATTAGCTGGACAGTCATTATTGGCGAGTCTTCATCTTTCGCTGTGATAGGGTTAGTTTATACACATAAATAAAAACATTAATAAGCTTTGTTATCTTCAAAACATTGAAGGTTTAGACGCTTCTACGTCTTTGGTTCCAACACCTTGATCGTCCAATGATATGTAGCATCCAATACCAAAAAGTGTCCATTATGGCAACATCACCCATTATTATTACGATTCTTTTTCTATAACGTTTCATATTTAGATACATAATTATCATCATCCGTACACCATTATGTTTTCACTAATAATGATTTGAAATAAATGCTTTATTCCTTGTCTAAGTCACAAATGTGCCGTAAACTGATATCGAAAAATGCACACACCTAAACCAACATTAAAAGGGCACTACCTCTCTCCTCAAAAAATATAAATACTGCCAAAACCCAAAAACCTTTTGGTTAATTCCTATACACTCAAGCGTTTTGTGAACTCTCACTCTCACTATCACTGATAGTTTGCTCTCTCTCACTCAGCCTCCCAAAACCTCTCAAACCCTAACCTTCCTCATATTGGCAATGGTGTCCAAGAAGGCACACAACTCCATGAAGGCAGTAGCTCGTGTGGAAAGCCAGAATGAAGCCATTGTTTTGATTGAGAGTCGATTCAGCATCGACGCTCTAGACGAAATGGGAGTAAAGGTGAAGGACAACCTCATTTGGTGTGGAATCCTAAACTACTTCCATCTGAATGAGATTATATACTCAAAGCTTATTAGACGTTTTTGGAGGAATGCAGAATTTGTGAACAACAGTGTTATTGGCACTGTTCTGGGTGTAAAGGTCACTATAAACCTTGGAGCATTGCTCAAACCATTGGATGTGAGCAAACTGGCTCCTGTATCAAGAACAAGTGGGAAAACAACTATGGTGGCCATGAGACTATAGATGCTGCTTTGATGGGACCCGAGGCTGAAGGCAATGTGGAATACAATAAGTTGACGAAGGAAGGTAAGGTATTCCAGTAGTTCTTAAATAAAGGGATCCTTCACAAAGATGGATCCAAGGATAGCGTAACATTTTTGCATCGCTTCGCTCTCTTCTATATGGTGATTGGGCAACAATTCAATCTTTTCCAACTCATCCTGAGCAACATTTTTAGAACCATTAAGGGAAGAGATGAATTTGATCATATCACATATGCAGCCTTGCTGAACAAGATTTTCTGGCTACAGCAGGTATATCATGAGTTCTTCGCTCTGTCTGGTGGTGAGCAAGCTGAAATCAAAAGGCTGGGTGGTGGTTTGAGGTTTACCCAGTTTTCTTTCAGTCGAAACAACATTAACCAAATGAAGGTTGGGTTTGCTTTAAAATCGATTGAGAAAGCTTCCAAGACCCTGGAAGTAAAAGAATAACTTGTAGAAGAGGCACAACAACTTGCAAAGGAACAAGTTGCCCAACAAGTTGAACAAGTGGATGATGAAGCCTTGTGTAACACCCTAAGAGGTATTAACGTAACTAAACCTAGCTTTCTAAGAACAAACAAGAAAGACTTACAAACATAGAAACATGTTAAAGCGACTCAGAAATATAATTACATATTATATACGAACAAAACAATGAGAAAAATACACGCCTAATACAACTCATCTATCACCCGAAGGTGTCGAATAAAACATAAAGAGGAATACAAGAAAACAATATAAACTAGACTACATCTTCTTGCACGTGACTCCAAGCTTCACCTGTATATGTCTTCACTTGTATCCTGAAAAAAAGGGGAAACTTAAAGGAGTGAGACATAATGTCTCAGTGAATGCTCTAAGGGTTCTACGGCTAGGTCAGACTCTTCTACTCGGACAACCTTCATTACTTATCTCTCATGGCTTTAGCCTCACTAGGCCTCTCATAATAATCCATACCTATGGTCAGGTCTACACCTTTCAATAATCAGTGTTTCCTGTTAACTTCTTTCTCATTCTCACAATTGTTATACAATCTTACTATCTTATTCTTAACCTAAGAACTCTTTCTTACCCAAAACCTTCTCTAATATTTAAATTCGTCATATTTAGATTTTACTCTCCTTCCTTTTTATATTTAAGGTTATTCTTTAGGGGTTAAGTCTAAGGTCACAGATATTCTAAAATACCTTTGACACTCCCTTAACACCCACCTTAATACCCTTATTTTGTTCTCTCTTACCTGTCTTATACCTTTCTATTACATTGTGTGAGGATTCACTCTTTCTCTATCTTATTCACAACTATTATTATCCAACTAGAACCCTCATAACACTATCCTAGGGCCTAGACTCTCACTTATCCTTAAGGTAGCAAACACGATTTTAATTACAAGCATACATTTATTTTACATCTTTTGCTCAGTAATTAGACATACGCATTGTTTTGTTTCATTAAACAAGCATAACATACATTCACAATGTAACACTCCTTTAATTATAATTCATATTAATTTAATTATTACTTTAAGTTGATGAAAATGTGAGTAATTTTTTTTTTTTTATACTAGCAGAATAGAATTTAGAAATAGAAGTGAAATGATAAAAATTGCTTATGTATATATATATATATCCAACTGTACATCATGGTTTGGGTAGTACATAACAGTCATAAGTACATCAAAAGACATATACTACCTAACCTAATATATACATCCAAAAAGTTCCTATACAGAGCAGTACCGTCTACCCTATCCCTTACTAAATACTAAAGTCTCTAATGGTCCTCATCTGAAGGGGTCTCCTCTGATGCGTCCTTTGCTGCATGGTATGCCTGTCCATTAGGTACCTCATGTGGTACCCCAAGTCCAGAAGAAGATGATGAAGAGGTATGCCACCCATTGGCTATACCCACTTGGTACTCAATATCAGGGGAGGCCACAGGTGACTCAGCGAGTACTACCTCCATAGGAGATCCATCATCGGCAGGTATGGGTGCTGGCTCGTCTACAGCTGGAGCGTCCACAATAGGTAACTCGGGAGGAAGTGGAGGGGCATCCAAATAAGGAGCTATCACAGGGATGTTCGGATCTACTGGTGGTGGCGGCGGTGGTGGAACGTGAGGAGAGTAAATAAAATCTGGGGGGAGAGCAGTCGTATAGGAAATAGGTATCATATATGTCAGTGGAAACATCTCAGCCCCAGGAATAGGGGATAGAAAAGTCACAGACATCAGACCTGTGTAGGTTAAGATGTTTGTGTCCTGATCATAATCCCATACTCCTCCATCTGGATATGATATATGTAGATTAAACAGAACCGGCGTCCCCATCTTCAAAAATCACGATTGAACATGCATAGCAAAAAATAATGGAGTGAGGTGATTTGTTCTAAATCACTTTTACATGTATGGTAGGAATTTAAATACAATTAATGAAGGGAACCTAGGGTTTATTCTAAGTTATACTACACTACCCTTGACTTGGTATGGATCCATACTTCCCATCAGTGAGTAATAGTTCTTAACAGAACCTGGGAAGTGACTGGGAGTACATATACTTCATCAACATCATCACATGGTACAGTCCTCATCATCAATGAGGAACAAATATCAGTCAGGACGTCCATTTATAGAGGTATACTCTCAAACCAATCCTGGAATGTTGAGCAGTCGTCGAGGTTATCGAGCTTGGTCAGGTGAATATCCCAGCTCACGGGCGCTACCCTGGCTATTAGGACTTTCACCACTCGATGCCTACCCCCGAGACCTCCCAAATGGGTCCCTGCCTTTCATTCCTCAGCGTACCAAACTGTAGCTTCCCTAACAGGGTGTCATGCCACTGCATGTCCCTTGCTTTACATTACTCACTAATATATTAATTTCTAAAGGTTCATTCTAGTCTCAAGTATTTGAGCACCAGTATAATTTCTACTAATATCTCTGCCTTATATTACAGAGATTTGATCCATACATATCATTCACATAAGTCATAATTCAAATTAAAGCACATAAGCAATAATTCAATAAAAATAAAGATATACAAATTAAAATAAAGACTGATAATTAAGAAATAAATCATAGAATGGTCAAAAAATTCCATAAAAATAATTTTTAAACTTAGAAAAATAATTAGAATTTTATCATGAATTTTTAGAATTTTTTCGAAAATTTTTGAAATTCAGTATTTATAAGAAAAATGTGTCCACAGGCACTTATAGAGCACAATTAGAAGTACTAAATAAGCTTTAAAATTTATGAAATTTTTACAGATGGTCTATTAGTGTGTCTAGACCTTACCTGAACGATAAGAACTTAAACTGAAATTTCTATAGTAGTTTTCTAAAAATAAATTCATAAATAGCTCATAAAATAATTTCTATCTTTAGTTTCATATTATGAGATTTATGGTTTATTTCTTCTACTATTTTTGCTAAACTAATTGAGTATTACTAAAATTTGATAATTTAATAATTTAATTATTTATCATAATAGCTAAAAATATTTTTTCTAAATTTGGGCAGTATAACAGCTTAGTAATTCTACTGTAATTGTTTAAATTCGAGCAGTATAACAACTTAATAATTATACTATGGTTGTCTAAATTTGAGCAGCATAACTACTTAATAAGAGTATTTTAATTATCTAAAATTGAGCAGAGTAACATCTTAGTAAATGCATTTTAATTTTCTAAAAATGAGCAGAGTAACAGCTTAGCAAGTGCATTTTAAATTTTCTAAAATTGAGCAGAGTAACAGCTTGGTATAATTTAATAATATAAATTTGAGCAAAATAATAACTTAGCAAAATTTAAAGTTTAACATCAAATAATATAACAATAATATTAATAGTACAACTAAAGCCTAAACGGGTTTAGGGGAAAACCCTTCCTACCAACATGCAAAGTAATTGAAAATTAGAACCAACCCCACTCCCCCCATTATCTCAAAGAGCTGGTGAAGTTGTTGGTGCATAGCTCCTAGGAAGAGGATTTTTACTAGTTATTGGAAAACTAGTAGAATTTTAGCATAGAACAAAGTAAAGAAATTTTTTTCTAAAGGGAGAGGAAGGCTCACGGTGATTTTAGGAGAAGAGGAATGAGAAATTTATTTCAAGTTCATAGCTATTTATAGAAAAAAAATTGGCTTAGGTGTCCATGGAGTTATGTCACCCATGATGTCAAAATTTCAATTTTTATTTTTTTTATTAGGGACACATATTTATATAGGGGATGAATCACCCCTTGCTAGAGCTGGTACGTGGGATAGCAGCTGTCCCAAAGATTTATAGTATAAATTTTGACTGTTAATTAATTAGCCGGTACCGATAAAATCGCCTAAACTTGAAAAAAATTAACTTTTAATACCAAAATAATTAATTTAGATATAAATCTGAAAAAATGTAATATTTTTCATCAAAAATAATTTCTAAAAATAAACTTTAATTTTTTTCGAATTATAAATATATATATTATATATCTTAAGTTTAGAAAATTCATATTAAATTCATTTTAATTCAATAAATGCTCAAATTTTTATGAAAATTCTAAAATTACATATTTCACCTAGAAATGTACTAAAATATCATTTTCATCATTTTTGGATGTCAAACCAATACTAAGTTGGTTATTTGACAACTAGGGGTATTTTGGTCATTTTATACAGGAATTTTAGAAAATTCCCAGAAAATTTCCAAAATTATATTTTAATACATATGACATGATTTTAAACTCAATTTGACATTTTAATATCAATTGAATCTTTTTCTCATATCAGCTCTTAATATTGACAAATAAGGACAAAATCGTCATTTTCTAATTTCTCCGGGCTTCAACTCGAAAAAATTATTGAAAATCACGATTAGATAGTTTTCGCTATTCTGAGTTTAATCATGGGGATTAGAATTTTTAGATTCCTTCCCGATTTTTCAGAATTAAATATAGAATAAATAAATAAATAAAACAATTAATTATATAAAAGTGAGGGTGTTACACACAACATAAGCACATATACATAATCTCGACACTTCATCACAAGACACAATTACGTTTTCACACGTGTTCACATTACATCAATCGCTCATGAAGGTCACATAGACTTCATATAATTACAATTGTAGCACACTTCAACATATCACACGATAACAAGATACATATGCATGCTATGTTACTAAACCACTACTCATGCACCTGTGGCACCAACCTAAACCTTTCGAAAAGTAGACTAGGAGTAAATGCAGACTATAAGAAACGTTATCTGTACCGATGCCTTCGGCTTTCGCACCCTCAACTAGCATGATATCCCCCGGTGACTAGTTAGGATTACCCAGTTTTGCCAGTATGCCTCGGCTCCATGGGATCAGCATGGGCCATTGGAGTTTTCCCAACTGGATAACTCCCAAGGCTAAGGTTAAACAACCCATCACTGTAACACTCTCACTTTTATTAATTGTTTTATTTATTTATTTATTCTATATTTAATTCTGAAAAATCGGGAAGGAATCTAAAAATTCTGATCCCCACGGTTAAACTCAAAATATTGAAAACTATCTAATCGTGATTTTCAATAATTTTTCCAAGTTGAAGCCTAGAGAAATTCGAAAATGACGATTTTGTCCTTATTTGTCAATATTAAGGGCTGACATGAGAAAAAGATTCAATTGATATTAAAAATGTCAAATTGAGTTTAAAATCATGTCATATGTATTAAAATATAATTTTGGGAATTTTTTGGGAATTTTTTGGGAATTTTCTGAAATTCCTGTACAACATGACCAAAATACCCCTAGTTGTCAAATAACCAACTCAGTATTGGTTTGACATCAAAAAATGATGAAAATGATATTTTTAATACATTTCTAGGTAAAATATGTAATTTTAGAATTTTCATAAAAATTTGAGCATTTATTGAATTAAAATGAATTTAATATGAATTTTCTAAGCTTAAAATATATAATATACATATTTATAATTCGAAAAAAATTAAAATTTATTTTTAGAAATTATTTTTGATGAAAAATATTACATTTGTTCAGATTTATATCTAAATTAATTATTTTGGTATTAAAAGTTAATTTTTTTAAGTTTAGGCAATTTTATCGGTACCGACTAATTAATTAACAGTCAAAATTTATACTGAGATTCTTTGGGACAGCTGCTATCCCACATTTCTGATCTACCAAGAGGTGATTCATCACCTACTTATATATGTGTCCCTAATTTTCAATTAAACATAAATCAAAAATTGTATTTTTGACATCATGGATGATCTCATCAATGGACACCTAGGTTCATTTTTTTCCTATAAATAGCCATCACTTAGAACTGAATTCTTCATCCCATTCCTCCTTTCACCACCGTAAGCCTCCATAGAGAAATTCTCTCTCTTTAGAAAATTTTCTTTTACTTTGTTTTTATGCTAAAATTCTACTAGTTTTCCAATAACTAGTAAAAAATCCTCTTCCTAGGAGCTCTGTACCAACAACTTCACCAACTCTTTGAGGTAATGGGGGGAGTGGGGTTGGTTCTAATTTTCAATTACTTTGCATGTTGGTAGGAAGGGTTTTCCCCTAAACCCGTTTAGGCTTTAGTTTTACTATTAATATTATTGTTATATTATTTGATGTTAAACTTTAAATTTTGCTAAGTTATTATTTTGCTCAAATTTAAATTATTAAATTATACCAAGCTGTTACTCTGCTCAATTTTAGAAAATTAAAATGCACTTGCTAAGCTGTTACTCTGCTCATTTTTAGAAAATTAAAATGCATTTACTAAGATGTTACTTTGCTCAATTTTAGATAATTAAAATACTCTTATTAAGTAGTTATGCTGCTCAAATTTAGACAACCATAGTATAATTATTAAGTTGTTATATTGCTCAAATTTAAACAATTACAGTAGAATTACTAAGCTGTTATACTACCCAAATTTAGAAAAAATATTTTTAGCTATTATGATAAATAATTAAATTATTAAATTATCAAATTTTAGTAATACTCAATTAGTTTAGCAAAAATAGTAGAAGAAATAAACCATAAATCTCATAATATGGAACTAAAGATAGAAATTATTTTATAAGCTATTTATGAATTTATTTTTAGAAAACTACTATAGAAATTTCAGTTTAAGGTCTTATCATTCAGGTAAGGGCTAGACACACTAATAGACCATCTGTAAAAATTTCATAAATTTTAAAGCTTATTTAGTACTTCTAATTGTGCTCTATAAGTGTCTGTGGACACATTTTTCTTAGAAATACTAAATTTCAAAAATTTTCGAAAAAATTCTAAAAATTCATGATAAAATTATAATTATTTTTCTAAGTTTAAAAATTATTTTTATGGAATTTTTTGACCATTCTATGATTTATTTCTTAATTATCAGTCTTTATTTTAATTTGTATATCTTTATTTTTATTGAATTATTGCTTATGTGCTTTAATTTGAATTATGACTTATGTGAATGATATGTATGGATCAAATCTCTGTAATATAAGGCAGAGATATTAGTAGAAATTATACTGGTGCTCAAATACTTGAGACTAGAATGAACCTTTAGAAATTAATATATTAGTGAGTAATGTAAAGCAAGGGACATGCAGTGGCATGACACCTTGTTAGGGAAGCTACAGTTTGGTATGCTGAGGAATGAAAGGCAGGGACCCATTTGGGAGGTCTTGGGGGTAGGCATCGAGTGGTGAAAGTCCTAATAGCCAGGGTAGCGCCCGTGAGCTGGGATATTCACCTGACCAAGCTCGATAACCCCGACAATTGCTCAGCATTCCGGGATTGGTTCGAGAGTGTACCTCTATAAATGGACGTCCTAACTGATATTTGTTCCTCATTGATGATGAGGACTGTACCATGTGATGATGTTGATGAAGTATATGTACTCCCAGTCACTTCCCAGGTTCTGTTAAGAACTATTACTCACTGATGGGAAGTATGGATCCATACCAAGTCAAGGGTAGTGTAGTATAACTTAGAATAAACCCTAGGTTCCCTTCATTAATTGTATTTAAATTCTTACCATACATGTGAAAGTGATTTAGAACAAATCACCTCACTCCATTATTTTTGTTATGCATGTTGAATCGTGATTATTGAAGATGATAACAATGCCTGATGATGCTGAGGAAGAGCCAGAGGATACTTCTCCAGATTTGAAGACCTAGTTTATAATATTTTCTTAAGGGATAGGGTAGATAAACACTGCTTTGTATAGGATCCTTTTTTTTATGTATATATTGGGTTAGGTAGTATATGTCTTTTGATGTACTTTGTTTTCTCTTTGACTATTATGTATTACTCAAACCATGATGTACAGTTGGATATATATATATACATAAGCAGTTTTTATCATTTCACTTCTATTTCTAAATTCTGTTTTGCTAGTATCGAAAAAAAAAAAAATTACTCACATTTTCATCAACTTAAAGTAATAATTAAATTAATATGAATTATACTTAAAATTAAATGAGTGTTACAATCACGGCCTCCACTAGCTAGATTCCTACATACTTTCCTCATCACATAATTCAAATGTTATGATGCATTATCACAAATAATGCTTACAACTTTTTATAGACTTTATTTCATATCACACTCAGTTTTTTCAAGGTAAATAATAATCATACAATATAAACTCAACAAGGCATAAGAAAACAAACAACAATGAGTTAAAAACTGTAAAGAGGAGCTCATAAACACAAAGAACGGAATAACAAAAGTCATATTTGCCCAGCAGGACGGAAGTCCTGCTCGGTGGTCCAACGAACCCGCCCAGCGGGTCCACGTTGGAACCCAACCTGTCCAGCGGATCCGCGTGCCTAACGTCAACACAGAATCCAGTTTTTGAAGAAAAGTCACCCAGTGGCTATCTAATCCCGCTGGGCAGATCCGAGGTACTAATTTTAATTTACTTTTCCTATTGTCTTTGGGTTCTAAATGCTTTAAGATAAATAATTAGATTCTTAATCACTTTTCTACATTAATAATTGGTCAATCTAATCTATAATTTCCTTACTCTCTCACAATCCCCTCAAAACCCATCAAATCCCTAAATTTAGGTATAAGGAGGGAAGAAGATAAATAGATGAACAAGAACAACATAAAGGATGAGGAAGGACACGGGGGAGAGCACTCACCTTTATGGACATGCAAAGCTGAGTCCTAGGGTTTGGGTCCTTTGGTTTCTATTCCTCTTCTTTCTCTTTCTCTTCTTCTTCCTTTTCTCCTCATACTCTCTCTACCTTCTTTCTTCTTCTATTTTGTGATGGCTAAACCTAACCCTCATTCTCTATTCTCTTCTTATAACATGTGGCTGAGTATGTGGCTTAGTGGGCTTTAGTCCCCTATTGGGCCCTAGATGCTCTTTTGGGTTTTATGATAATATTTTTATTAATTTCTAACGCTAAGGCATTAATAACAATAACACTAATAATAACAATAATAATAATATAATAACAACATCATAACAAAGAATTAATAATAATAACAACAACAACAACAACAATGAATATAATAACAACAACACAACACAATAATAATAATAATAATAATAATAATAATAATAGCAATAACAACAACAATAAATATAATAATGATAGGAACAATAATAAGAATAATAAGTGATCTAATACAATAACTCTTAAAACGTCTTTTGTCTAATAACACATGGGAAGGGTCCTACTAAGAGCTATCTCGTGGTTTATTTCTAGTACTTGAAATTTAGGGTGTTACACCTTGTTCGTCCATCTGGTAGTTGTCGCAAGATCAATTACCTCTAAAAGACAACTGTCCAAAGGAAGATCATCCATATCATCTTTTGCGTCTAGAGTGACGAGGTCCAAGACTCAACAAGCACCAGTTCCCACAGCTGCTGCTCCTATGCTACCCTTCCACCAACAGCACCTGCAAAGTGGAAACTCAGACTATAAAAAGACTTCGATGATGAGGATGGTGACTCAATCACAGTCTTGTTGAAGAAATAGAAAACTGCCATCGTCATAGTTCCTTGAGGAAGAAGCTCTTCCAACCCAATTTGTCACTCCTCGAAAACGGGGCATTGCAAATCCAGGCAGCACCTAATGTGAGCAAGAAAAGTAAGTCTTCTGCTCTAGATGTTACCACTGTTTTTGAACAAGATTTTATTGATTCTATCCTTATTGAACCTACTGATCCCCTATTTGACCAACACAAGCCCAACACAACCCACATTGTCTAAGGCATACCAATATCAGACTCTCGTGGAAACCAACTAATAGACAACTCAGGCAACCCCATTACCCACAAACCTTTACCATTTGATTACCCATCCTAGTATAAACCCACCTACACCACACTTGAACCAGACATGGTGATGACGGTTATGTGTGCATCGTTCATACCTCTTGCCTAACAAAACGATATCTATCTGTTACGCCACCCAAGCAGCACCAGTTTTTAAAGACCAGTATCAATATGGATATCTCTTCTAATTTTGTTGGACGAGCAGAAAATTAGGCAGAAGCAAAGAAGAAGTGGAGACTACTCTTTGAGAAGGGGAACAAGCAAAATTTAGTGGATGACAACACCATCGTATTACGTCCAAAACCCTTCCCAAAGCCAGAGTACGGGTTTAACTACTCCCCGATCTCTTTTGAATCATACTTGGACGATTATACCCAACAACCTTCTCCAGAATTTTGCTCTGGTGCAATTGAAACACGTCATCAGAAAGAGGTATTCCAAGCTCTTCACCGCATGGTGCCTCAATGCACACCTTCCTGGAGTACTTCAGCACCAAGCGCCTCCAGTTAAGGACATTGAACATGCCAAGAAGAAGAAATAGACAGGCTTGCTGGAAAGAACAGTTCAGCTTAGGCCTGTTGATATGAAATTTAATCCTCTAGATCCTGTTGAAACCGATTTCTTTCCCACGTAGTATGAGCAAATGTTCTGTGCTTTCATCAAAAGCTCTACGGATCTAAGTATCAGTTATTAATTCCTCTAGTGCACCATATCTCATATAAAATATTTGTTCAAATCTAACCGAACAGGATCTGCCCAAGGCTGCCCACCTTGGATGTCAATAAGAAGAAGGAGAAGTTGTTAATGAAACCTCCCTCTCTACCTTTGCCATCCAGAGTTAAGTTTCAATAGCATAACAATATCACTCCAGAATGGTACATGTCTAGAAGACTGATGCAAGGCATGGACGTAGATAATGCTAAACGCTTTTGGCATAAGCACATGTGGACTTGCAAACAAGACGCGTCTAGCAGTGAATTATTAGTAGACGACAAGGTCGACACTCTAACTTTATAGAACTATACGTACACGTAGCATCCAGCACGTGTCTTTCATTTCTCAGACACTTTTGCAGCCTTTGTCCGTCCAGCTAACGCACGTCCACTAATTGGTCTTGAAATGTCCATCCTCTATGCCATTTTGGCTGCCATCACTAGTCTACGATCCTTTAAGCCATCCTACCCATAAGAATCCGCATTTCCACGCTACCACCATCCTCGTCCACATCAACTTCACATTCCCAGCATCAAACTTTTGGAAGCTCCATTTCCACCCTCTGAAGTTCAACCACTAACACCACCAAACCCGCCCTCACCAACACCTCCGCCTCCTCCAACCCCCGGTTCCCAAGCCTCTACTAGCCTCCCTACTCTACCTCTTGCCCCTCCTATACTTCCTCTTGTTGATCTTGCCATCCAAACCTATGTAGTCGCTCAACTCTAACCCATTATAACCCTTCTCCACCAAATACTTCAAAACCAACAAGAAATCCTCCGAACCCCTCACCCATCTCCTTCTCCACCACCACCTCCACCCCCTTTGGCACCACAATCACTATGATACTCTCTTTTCCTGCTTTTTTTGCTGATGTCAAAAAGGGGAGAATGAAGAAAATAAAGTTCTTTTGTTCTCTGTAAAGTTTTTATACAATAACTTGTGGCTTGTTTTTACCTTGTGTTTATGAATTACGCATATGAAATTCATGCATATCCCTAATACTGTGTGTTTCGAATGTGTGCCAATTTACTTGATATATTAAACTTAGGGGGAGTACAATAGTAAGTCTACCTAATCTTATCTTATGCATTATATATATATATATATATATATATATATATATATATATATATATATATATATATATATATATATATATATATATATATATATACATACATACCTGCTCATAAAACTTAAAAATTAATAAGGTTTGTCATCATCAAAAAGGGAGAGATTGTTGGAACCAAAGACATATGAAGCGTCTAGTCCCCTAAGTTTTGAAGATAACAATAACTTATTAAGTTTTATGTCTCTGTTGTAAAAAGGCTCTTTAAGCGTCCAATATGTCTTTAATATTAGGTGTCCAACATGCCAGTGTTTAGCAAGCGTCCAATCGATTCTTGTATAATGATCATCTAGATGTAAGCCTCTTTAACGACTAAGTTTCAAAGCTTGTTTTAACTCTGTGCATTCACAAATACACTAAAGACTAATATTTTACCTCTTAGAATGATCTAACATTCAAATTTTTGAGCATTAAATGAAAATTAGATATATGTTGGTATATAAACGTAGTGTTGCAAAAAAAGGAAGTCAACCTATCAAGTTGGCAAATAGAATAAAGAATGTTCAAAAAAGAAACTCTCTAACATAGTACTGCACCTTCCATTCTAGTGCAAGAACAAAAGTCACTTTTTTAACTCTACTGCAATCTTGATATACACACACGTTCCTCTCTTGAAGACTAAAGCTCGAAATTTCAATAGCCATTTTCTAGAGGCTATATATATCATCTCAGAAGAGAAGAACATAGAGAGAACTACGACGAGCCTTGTGTTTACTAGACAACCTTAAAAGATCTTCAAACTCTTTGTAGAAAATTCTTGTACTGCACTTAAACTTTCGTATTCTCACGTTGTGAATTAATTTGTTTTTAACAACTATATCATGGTGTGAAAGCCTGGAGAGACTTAGTGAAAAAGAATACTTGGGTGGTTAAGTAATCTGGGTAGGTTGCTTTGTAAGGCCTGAAGAGGCGGAGAATAATACTTGTTTGTAACCAAAGGTTGGTTAGTTAAAAACCTTCATATCAAAGGGACTGGACATAGCTCATAATTGAGAGAACTAGTATAAAATCCTCTACGTGCTTTTCTTTTCTTATATATATATATATATATATGTATATATATGCCTAGATTATCTGTTCTCTTAACCTGTTCCTAATTGCTTAAAAAGTTTTTTTTGAACACACAATTCAACCTTCCTTCTTGTGTGTTCCTCGTTTTATCAATAAATGAATAGCAAATGACCAAACTTGGAGGAAAGAGAAAGATGGATTATTGTATATCAAGTTGAAAACTACCTATATATGGCAAGACCCATTTAGGATTTTTTTAATTATTTTTAGTGCTTATAGACAATTAATTGGTGCATACCCAAAGCTTTATAGTTAAACACATGTATGAAAAGTATGTTATAAACTAATACATTTCACAAAGTAAGTTTTAGAATAGAACACTCGCATGTCTATCAAACTCTTGAAATCATTTGTTGGTTGATTCCATATATATATAAAGCATAAGAATGTGACTATGTTTTGCATTGGGAAAATAATCACCAACTACCAATTTTACCTGTAAAATTGGGTATGAATGATTCAAAGTGCCATAATATATATCAAATGAAAACTTTTTCTTACCCATGGTAATACAATGCGAGGTAACACTCCTTGTTGCCATCAAATCAATGACACCTAATATATTAGTTGTGTTTACTAATAACTTGTTTGCACCACTAATCAAGTGAAAATAAAAAGAATGATCATAAAACGTAATTCAATAAATTCCTTGTTGATTGTTGTTTATGTTTCAATTATTAATTTAACTAAAACCTGGACTATGTTCCTAATAGACTACATAGACCTACATTGACTTGTGATGAATCCTCATCTCATGATGTTTTAGTACATGATTCATAAGTAAAAACCTAGGAAAAAGCTTGACATAAAGAAGAAATATGGAGAAAAAGACAAAAATAGTTTACTTTCTTTATTTGTAAATAAATTAACTAAAAAGGAATTTTGCCATACTTTTTGTAGGTAAAATAAAGCAAAGGCTTGCATTTGGCAATGCAATGTCTGAGACATTAAATGACATCCCACATCAAGTGAAGCAGAAAAGAAACTCTCCACAATAAGCCCAGTGTTGTACGTAAGAAGTATATTGAGAACGTGGTGACAGATGCTAAAAGCACCGAAACTCCTCGGGTAGATCTGCATTTGAAACACAGTAATGCTTGGAGACGCCTAATCATCAATTCCATGTGGTAGGAATAGCGTCCGCCATGCCATTTGCGTGTAACTAACTAATGCCTATCCATTTTGAATCGTAGTTCAACATCCCAAACACCAAGCCAACATGGGACGCTAGCAATATTTTGGTGACAGTGCAAAACGATTTTGTTGATGTGTTTAGGCCTATTTCGCTTCATATAAAAGTCAATGCAAGGCTCATTTACTAGAGAAGGGACATTGGAAGATGCTCTTCACCTTCACTCACCTTAAGTCTTAGGTTTTTCTTAATTTTAGCATTGGAGCTTTATCCCTTGGAAGAGAACTGTAAAGATTTAGTGTATTCAACATCACTTGTAGACCTCTATCTTGTATTGCTTTTATCTTTCCTGTTTTATATGTATTTGGTATTTTTAGTGTTTAGTGAATCTTGTCAAATTCCTTTGTATGGATCTTTTACGTTAATGCAATTTCTTATGGTTTCGAATAATCAACTCTATGCTTAATGCTTTTTTAAGGTAACTCACTGATGAAAACGATGTGAACACACGATGATGCGGAATCATATGTGAGTGGTCTAAATTGATGCTTGATTATTGTGTCTTAAGTTGAGTCTAGGAATAGCCTTTCATAAGACACTTGTTCTTGAGGATTTTGGTCTTAATGCTTGAATCAAGTTTCAATAGATCATGCAGAAGTAGGATATTAAGCTTAATTCATAGAGATCTTTACTAAGGAATTAGGTTGATCTACTTTTGAAAGATCTGGATTTTGAAACCATGTTGTCTTGTGTTGATTTGGGAAAAAAAATGCTTTGGATGACCTCAAGAAGTGTTGAATTGCTAATTCTACTTTTTGCCAATATAAAATTAATAAAAACCAAAAACATAGCAGTAGATTTATTTTTCGCATTTTAATTTTTATTAGCAATTTATGGTATGACAACGCAAATATATTGCCCTACCTCATTAATAGTTAACTAGTTGAATTGGAGCATTTTACTCCAATCCCTAAGAAGAACAATACCCTACTCACTAGGGTTTTACTACTTGTTTGACTAATGCACTTGTTATAAAAGAGGTTTTGAAATTGAGATTGATATATATATATATATATATATATATATATATATATATATATATATTACACATATTGTATCTGGAACCTTAACAATTTTTATGGCACCATTGCTGGGAATTAGACTCTAAATTCAATTCAATTAAGCAATTATTATGAGGCTTTTGTGAATATGTTCATATTGTAAATAACTGATTGGTATGTATTTGCATTTTTTACTCCTTTGCACATTTGTTCTATTTAGTTGTTGTATGATTATTGTTAAAATAGAATTTTGTTATTACTAGTTCTTTTGTCTAGTTGTGTATGCGAGAAAAATCACTAAACTTGTCTTTGATCCTGAAATTGAGTGATTAGTTCATGTAATCTAGAAGCATCTTTGTGAAGAAGCGAGGGAGGTGGTGAAATCTGAGCAAAGCAACTAGAACAGCTACTAAACTTCACCTAAGCAAGTTGACGAGATGGGTGAACCACAAAGAGATTACGTTTGGGGATATGTTGATTCCTTTAAGCCGTAGATTGTCGTGTATTATTTTACCACCAATAACTGAAGAAAGTCTGGACTTGCATCCTGCACTGCTAACTCTCATTAGGAACAATGCATTTTGCGGAATAGAGTTGGAGGACTCACATATGCACCTAAAGACCTTTTTGGAAACATGTGATTGTGAAGACCAATGGTGTGCATATTGATGCCATTCGATTGAGGCTTTTCTCGTTCTCTCTAAGAGACAAAGTAAGAAATTGGCTATGATCTTTGCCGACCAAAACCATTACTACTTGGGAGGTTATGAAGCAATAGTTCCTTGCCCAATACTTTCCATAGAGCAGGTTTTTCAAAGCAAAGACTAATGTTAAGAATTTTTACCAAGAGAAGGAGAAGAATTACATGAGGCTCAAGATAGATACATAGAGCTATTGAGGAGATGCCCGAATCATGACTTCAATGAAGTTGAAGAAGTCTCTTATTTCTATCAACGGTTAAGGCTACACAACAAGGTGTTGTTGGACGCATCAGTTGGAGGAACTATGTACACTAAGAGATCAGCTGAAGCACAATTTTTAATCAAGTTTATGGTTGAGAATGACAAGCTAATGCAGTTTGATGGAAGTACTTCGAGGAAGGGGATATTTGAGCTAGAATCTAATGATGCTTTGTTAGCACAAAATAAGCTCATCACTAAACAATTAGAGATAGTGACGAAGCAGTTACAATCTTTGCAACTTGCTCATGCTCAAGCACATATTCAACTAGTCAATGCAGCTCAAGTAATTCAAGGTGAAATGTGTGGAGAACTATATAAGTCAAAGAGCTGTGAAGGGCCATCAACTATTCAAGAAGCTAATTATATGGAGAATTTCTCAAAGCCAAATCCTCCCTTGTATAATAACTTTTAGTCTGGTTGGAGATCCTCCCCTAACTATGCTTGGAAGCAACATGAAAATTTTGGTCAAAGACCACCACTTTAGCAATGACCTCTGTACCAACAACCTATATCCTAGCCACAAAGCTCATACTAATAGACTCAAGGTTAGCAAAGAGAGCAATTTGCAATAGAAGAGCAAGCACAAGCTTCCAAGGATGAATTTGATGTGAAGGAAACTTTGAAGCAATTCAAGGTGACCACTCAATCATTTATGAAGAACACATTAGCAACATTAAAGAGTTTTGAGCATCAAATGTGTCAGCTCTTTAAGAGCTAGAGTGAACAACTTCAAGGTGGATTTCCTACCAATATGGTAAATGCCCAAGAATACTGTAAAGAAAGATAGATGAAGTCGAGTCAAACAGAGTCAAGGAGAAGTGGTAAACAAGTGATGACTGAGCAAGAAAGAGAGGGTGGTCAGTGGAAAGAAAGAGATAAAGTCAAGTCAAACAATGTCAAGGAGAAGGAAGGTAGTGAGAATAAGAATCAAGAAGTCTCAGAAAAAGAAAAAAATGAAAAAGAAAGGAAAAAAGAAAAAGAGATTGAAAATGAAAATGAGAGTGAAGAGAAAAGAATAAGAGATGAAGAAAGTCCATCAATTAGAGTGAGAAAGGATCCTTTTATTCATAAAGGACCGAAGGATGATACATCAAAATGTTTAAAGCTTTCTCACCCACACTTGAGAAAAGGTAATGAAAAAGGTATTCAGTTTGAGAAGTTCCTTGAAATTTTGAAAAAGCTCTACATTCAAATCCCATTTGCTAAAGCTTTAGATCAAATGTCAGTATATGCCAAATTCATAAAGGAACTCTTGACACATAAGAGAAGATTAAGAGATGATGATGGAGAGACTATACAGTTTAAGGAAAGTTGCAATGCAATGGAGTTTTATAGGTGCCTGACTCCTAAGTTATCATGTGCTCTAGGATATTCCCTGGTATACAAAGCTTGATGTGACTTGGGAGCCAGCATCAACTTAATGCCTTATTTTGTGTTTGAAAAACTGAATGAAGGTGAACTAAAACCCACTAGGATGACATTGCATATGGCAGATAGATCTGTGAAATATCCTAAAGGATTTATTGAAGATCTTGTTATGAAGGTGGATAAATATGTGTTTCTAGCAGATTTTTGTAGTTCTAAACGTGGAGGAGGATACTAAATGTCCTCTCATTTTAGGGTGACCATTGACAACTAGTCACATGCTTATAGATGTTGCAAAAGGTCAAATCATCATGAGGGTAAATGATGAAGAAGTAAATTTCAATATCAAGGATGCAATGAAACACCTTCTTCATCCTGAATATTGTTTGAAGACCAATATGGTTGACTAAGTGGTGAAACATGATGTATGCTAAATAAGTCCTTCACTCCCCTTGAGCAAGGAATTGCAATTTCCATTTCTTATGCTGAATATGTTGTTTAAGGAGTGTTAGAAGAATGTTTAGAGACTTATCAGTTAGAAAACATATATCTAGGGTAGGCTCGTTATCCATACTGGTCTCTCTTACACTCAGAGAAGAAAGGATAAATTACAACTAAAGGTATAGCATTGACTGTCTCTTGCCTCTTTAAGTTAGGACATTCTTAAACACCACACACACTTAGGCCAGGCAAACACACTTTTTTATGGTTTCACCACACGTGAACATCGTTCAATTTTAGGACTCTCTAGTACTTGCGTGCTCTTATCTTTACCCTTATTCTTCTTTGGTTTCTTTAGTTGGTGAAGTTCTAAGCTCTATCTCCTTCTGTTGAGATGCTTTCATTGTGCACTATCAATTTCCTTTAGTGATGCTCTCTATCTTACTCTTAGCTTCCTTTTGTGGTCCATCATTGAAATAAACAAAAGAACACACAAGAAGGGGGGTTGAATTGTGTGTTATGTATTTTCAAAACCTTTTTGCAAAATGGGTTTTCGTAAGCATTATGAAAGATCGTCCAATAAAAACTTTCAACCTAAGTATTTTTTAACGCTAAGCCTCTCCAAGCTTTTACAAAGATTGTACTTTGAAAAGATAACTCACAGTGGTGAGTTTTACAAGTTTAAGCGTATATACAAGATAACTTTGTGTGTACAAAGAATATGAAAGTTTAAGTTCAAAGAGATATTCCAAAGAGTGACAAAGTTTTTGCGCAAGTTACACAGCTTCATTACTTCGTTCTTTTGCACAAGTTATGTAGCTTCATTACTTCGTTCTTCACTCTTGTATCTTTTTATAGAAGCTTGGAAAAATATTCATTATGAGATGAAGATTCTTCCTGTTCTGAGTGCATTTAATGCACAAGATAGCATATCATAAAAAGTTGAGGAGAAAGACTCTGACACCGCTTATAGCAGTGGCAGTTTATAAGGTGGTTCTAACTTTATCTCTTTGTTGAACTACTTTGGTACTTCTTCTGATAAGTTGACTTGCTTTCCCACTTTAGCTTGTACCAAGTATCAAAGCTTTTTAATTAGATTTGAAACCTGCTTCACAACATTCGAAAAGACAAAGCATATGTATATTTGTTGAAAACACTTAGTCAATTTTCGAGGAAGCATGTTAAGGTTTCTTCTTTATAGGATAACTTTGTCCAAATATATAACTGATATAACGTATAAGGTCCTTTATAAAGTGCATTTATGGTAAAAATAGATTTTTGGATGCTTTTAAAAGATCATGTAAGGACACTTCAATTATTATGGACACTTATCCAAAAAAATTATTGGACAACTTGTTTAGCAGATATATGGACCCCCATGAAAATAAAGCAAATAAAACTAAGTTAACATAGAGCGATAGTGTACTATGTAACCAATTATTTTAAGTGAGCTAAAATAGAACCTATGCACAGATAACTAGTTACAAAAGAAAATAACTAGTTATTTCCATTCTAAGTTCAATTTCCATATTTTTGAAGAACAAAATAACTGATTACAAAACTGAATAACTAGTTATTTCAGTTTTTTCTCTATAAATTGCAAACCTTATTGACTCTTTTTACATGCCCTCCAATCTCTAAACTTTTATGATAGTTTTTCAAAAGAGAAAACACATTTTTCATCATCATTACAACAAGTTTTTCATCAAATCAAGAGCTCACACATGGATCATTATTGTGGATAAAAAGAAGTCATGTTTTGGATAGATTTGTTTTGTGCTTCATTGTTTTTCATTCATCACGAATTAAGGTGATTTCTAACCCTCACTTTCTGTATAATTTTTGTTCTTGAGAACGGTTTTCTTAAGTTTCTCTTGTGGTAGTGTTCCACAAGAAATGGTTCAAGTTTTCTTAATAGGTTTTCAAGAAACTTGATCTTAGGTTGTGTTTGTGTGTAATTCTTTTATGTGTAGTCTGTTTGTAAACAAATTGAATTATATGGTGATAATTCCAATCAGTTTGATTGGAAACTGGATGTAGATCACAGTGGTGGTGATTGAACAATATAAATTTTGTGTGTTCTTTTCTTTTCTCTACCTTTCCTTATATATATTGAATTTTGATCTCTATCAATTACATGTTAATTCATGAGAATCTTGTTCATGGTTGCATAGTAAAATCAAGAAAATTGTTCCAATTCTACAACATCCATATCACAAAATCAAATTGATTCAAGGTTTTTTCGAAAATCTAATTTTTCATCTTTGAAAATGTTTTGGGGTTCTTGAAAATTTTTATAGATCCAATTCACCCCTCTCTTGGATCCAACCCTTTTATTCAACATATTGACCCTTTTGAAAGGTTTCCAAGCTTTCAATCGAGTCATAATTGATCGTACCTTCTTCACATCGTCACCAACCCAAGAATAGTGAACAAAGTCACACCCATGCTTGCCTAGGTCACCCACTAAATACTTTAGGTTGTATCCTTTTCAGAAGCCTGTCCCACCAATAGGCAAAACTTTTCCACTCTTCCTTTTTCTTTTATTATAACTCTCTACAGAAGAAGCAACGCCCTCCTTGCTGCCGATAAGAACCATTGGAACCTCACGTAGAGTGTTACAACCTACCACCACTTCTTCGCCACTGGCCCCAACTCCTACACCTTCCATATCGAAAACCCTACCATGACCCCTCAAAGAACCCCTATAATGCATTACAACACAAACAAAATGAAATGCAAAGCGAAGGAGACAGAGAAAATACATAGAGAATAAGGCTCAAAGGGAGAACTAGAATAGCTTCACGCAAAAAACTCATAGGAGAAGAAGTGTAACAGTATTTTTCTCTTTCTCTCTCTCCTCCCACTCTTTATGAGCTGCCAAATGGTTGACATTACCCATCTTGAAAAAGAGCAACTGTTCCACCAATCACACATGTCCCAAGTAGCTCCTACAGTAAGCAAATTCAAAATCAAAATATAATTGTTCCCACCATTAAAATGAAATGGAAACGTAACACAGCAGTCACCCCCAAGTCCTCAGTTAGCCTAACTTCCTACACTTTAAAACACATCATACTTCATCGCTCGTGACTTTCAGGACAATGTTGTGTATTGGTCCTCAATCGGCCCAACTTCCTATACTTCAAGTCACGTCACACTTCATCGCTTGCGGCTTCCAAACTGTGTTGTGCACTAGCCTTCGGTCGACCCATAACCTCGATGAACTTGATCGACTAAGTGCACCACCTACCCACCCCAAGAATGGAAACTACACATTAAGCACTAATCAGCAAGGGAAGCTCATGATCGTCCTCCCCCATCATCAAGCTACAATCTGGGTAATCACGACCACAATCATGCCAATAGCACCACTATAAGTAGACCTAGGGAATTTAGGGGTACATCTTCATACACTACAATACCCCAGGGGCTTTTCTACGATTAGAGGCTAGGTCAAGGTCCCTTAGAAGGCTTGTAAGAACAATACTATTTTATTTTAATGTATAATAAGATATTTAAGATATGTTTAATTTTTTACTAAATATAATATCTGAAATATAAATAAACATCTATAATTCTCAAAATTATCTAAATTTAAAATATTATTGTATGGCATGGATCAAATTACACTAGTATGATTTATATCAACTATTACATCATCAATAACTTTATATAGAATGTGATTTTTATTAATGTAATAGTTGAATTATAACTATATTATATAGATTGTGTCAAATTTGGTCAAAAATGAACAACAATAAGAAGGTAATCAAATGGTTCATATTCTTCTATAATTTAAAAGTATATGCAACGTCAATTTTGATGTATATAAATGAAGTGTCAAATAATTTTGGATTAATATAAATTTTTTGTAATATCCTTAAATTTTAAAAATATTTTTTTCTTGGATCCAACTAAAGAAGTTAAGTTTAATATATTTTTTTTATCAATATGATTTTATCACAAAAAAAATGACATGAATATTTAAAAAAATGATATTGATTAAAACCTCTACTATAAAAAATTATAACAGTAATTATTACAAAATGTATTATTATTATTATTATTACTACTACTTTTTTTTTATAAGACAACTACTACTATTATTAATGATGATGATGATGATAGAAAAATAAAATAAAATAAAGGAATCAAAGATTGAGGTCACGGAAGTAACTAGAGGTAAATATCAAAGTATATATATACATATATTTATATGTATGTTAAATATATGAAACAAAATGTTTAAAGGTACAAAAGATTGCTTCATTCGAAAGCATCCTTGTCATCTCGTAAGCACCCCCTGCCAGATTGATATTATATAATATATAAATATAAATATGTTATATACAAGGCTTTTAGAGGAAGCTACGTTCAAGAAATTAGTGGCTATATGCTTGTTCCCCTCAAACCAAAAGCCAAAAATAAATATACATGAACAGCTTCTTTTTCAATTTGAGAGAATCCGGTGACGTAGCAGTGACAAGGAAGAGAGATAGGGAACAAAAGCTGGAAAACACAAAAAGAGGAAGCTAAGAATATAGTAAGATAAGAAAACTACCCGTGAAGCCGAAATATGAGAAGGAAATTGAGAAGGTCCGTATCAGTGAAATAAATCATCGATTGTGGAAAAAAAAAACAGAGAAGAGAGCGTAGAAGGTGAGGTTTAGTTAGAAGGAAAGGGAAATTAGAAAGAAAGCAAGAAGATGAGTAAAAAGGGCGAAAAGAATGGAGAATCGGGAATATCTATTTGAAGTGAGAAATTTTTTTTAGTTGTTGAAATATTGAATAAGATATTGATATTGTATCATAGTAACGAGTTAGAAATTTTTTTACAAGTTTTATTTAAATTTAAAAGAAATAGTGAGAAACTTGAGGTTAGTATAAATTAATATACTATAAGGACTTTAAATTTTGGTGAGAATATTATATGTATATTTTCACTTATCTATTTATGTTTTTGTATGAGTAGTGAATTAGAAGAATTTAAATAAATTAGGGAGTATTATAAATTTATTAGAAAGCTTGGTAAATTCAAGTTAAAGATATCAGCAATTTATAAAGTTATTAAGGGTTGGAAAACTTGTTTGCATTATATCTTTCTTTGAATTCTAATTTAATTTATCCTACGTAAGATTTTGCATGTACACCTCGTCAATATCAATCATTGGTCTCAATTCGAGCATCTTTGGAAATATGTGAGTAAATGATGGAGACTATAACAAGTCTTATATTATTTTTTTATTTATTATTAATTCATTCTTTTATTTCTTTATAACATAATTACAGAATGAGTATGTGAAATGTTATTGACATGAAATCTTTTATTTTATTGAGGGAAAAGGTAATATGATATTTTTTATATAGAATGTAAATACATGGATTATTTTTTTTGTTATTGTGGAATTGTTGAGATATTATTGGATAATTATTTTGTATTTGATGATTTGAAGAATATTATATAATATTATTGTGGTTTGCTAGTTTCGTGAAATTATTTGGATACTGGTGAAACATTATGCTTGATTTGATGATTGCAAGAATTCTATGAATTAATTGAGAAAAAAATTGATGATTCTAATTGATGAATTATTGAAAATGTTGTCAGCTATGGATTGAAGGCCTTTCAATAAATATGAGTTTGTAATTTTTATAGGCAAGGAGCCTAGTATTGATAATTTTAGGCAAAGAGCCTATTATTGATATATATTTCAAGCAAGGAGCCTAAGTTTGACATGGGTGAGAGAACCTCCTCAAGCAAAGAGGCTATTGTAGTTCTGTTTGAGTAGTACTCCACTTGAAATCTTTGACTTTATCGATGTTATGATTGATGAAATCTTTGTAATGCCTAACCACTTTCAAGATTAATGACTGTCCCAACAAACTAATAGAAAACTTTTAAGCGTGCTTTATACTCACTCACATGTTTCCTAGGAAACTTCTGAGGAGGTCACCCATCCCAAATTGCTCCAAGCCAAACTCTATTAACTATAGAATTCTTAAGTGATAGGCTACCAAGTAAATGCATCTTGTTGATATAGGTAGTACTAATCAATTCCGTTAAGATATCCTTAACTGTATAGTCCATGGTTCTAAATTACAGTTGTGGTCGCAGTTGTGGTTTTGTTGCAATCCTTGACGTTACGGGAAATTATAGAAAAATTTGGTTGATGCGGCTGCAATTGCAATCATGATGGGGTTGCAGTGAGTCCAAAAAGCTTTACATTACGGCTATAATTGCGGTTGTGGACCACAATTTAGAACTACGGTACAGTCTTATATCTGTACAACCTCTAGATCCTTCTCATTTTGGTATGTATTGATTCATTTGGGTCCTCCCGCTAGAAGCTTCCTAAGATTTACTCCTTGTTCGTGACCTATCTCTTTTGCACCGATGATCATTCTTTACCCTTGTCAATGCTTGGGATATCACATGTCCATAAACTTCTGCTTGGTTCATCATCCAACCACACCATACTAGGAGAGCCCTGCTCTGATACCACTTTGTAACGCCTAACCACTTTCAAGATTGATGATTGTCCTTATAAACCAACACAAGAATTTTTGACATTCTTTGTCCTTACTCACACATTTCCTAAAAAACTTCCTATAAGGTTTCCCATCCCAAAATTTCTTCAAGCCAAGCACATTCAACTATAGAATTCTTCAGTGATAAGCTACCAAAAAGTATATGAAACTTATGGATATAGGTAGTACTATTCAATTTCTTTAAGTTATCCTCAATTGTACAATCCTACACCTGCATAACCTCTAGATACCTCTTATTCTAGTGTGTATTCAATTCATTTACGTGCTTTTCCCATTGGAAGCCTGTTAGGAGTTGCTCCTTGTCCATGCCTTTTTTTTTTGTATTAGCGATCACTCCTCGCCATCGTCAATGTCTGGGATGTTACGTTTTTGTAGATGTGATTTATATGAAAAGAACTTTCAATCAAACGGTGAATTTTGAGATAAAATAATCCAATACAAAGCACACTCCCTATGGCTGGTCATACTATACACCCCAAATCAAAAGAAACAAAAAAACTGTCCAAAAGACAATGCTATCCAAAACATCAACACATAGTGGGCCTTCTATCATCTTCGTGTTAAGACCTCTATCATCAGTAGCGAGTAGCCAAATCGCTAAAGCCTCGCCCTCTGCTCCCACACCACATGACGTGGTCATCACAGTCACACCAACACACAACAGCAACAAAGCAACCATAACAAACAACGAGGCAAGGGTAAGCTTACTAAACAAATAGCATACATATATTGAATAAATCATTACCAATTATATAATCAGTCGTAGGCCAGTACAACATTTCATATCAAGACAACATGGGTCTCAGAATGTTCCTACTCATCACACCATGATCGTACCATACCATGTCAATGCATGATGACACGACTCTCAAGAGATTTACAACATCTCAAGCGATCAGCCAGGTTTCACCCCCTACCATGGCTTATCCAAGCACCATTTAGGGATTGCCAAACTCTGATCTGCAGATAAGCTTAGTGGTGTGTCGGGATAAGTGTATGTGGGTGGTGGCTTACCACAACTTAAGGCCTGCACCACCTTGGCCCCTTTAGGATTCACCCATCCACTCATCCCCGAAGGCCTATCTTTAAGACCCCACGTCCTATCCAAGCACTAGGTTAGAGGCCCTGTCTAAGCTGTCAGCTCTAGTCAACCAACCAACTTACGTGTCTGCCTACACCATGACATAAGGCCCATCACACAGCCTCAGCCAACAATATATACATGTATCCAAACATGACATTAACTCAACCACAACAAGTCAGCACTTACACATATATATCAACACCACACCATGTGGGCTCGACCAGCGCCACACATGGCCCAACAACAACTACCAACACCATGTAGGCCCAAACTAGCCCCAAGCATGGTCAACAGGTACGACCCTATCCAAACAACCCATACGTCATGAGAAAACTCACACAACAACTTTATTCATAACAAATGGAGGTCTTATCTAAGCAACCAACCATTCACATCACATTCTCAACAATTCTCACCTTAGACTCATTGTAACGACCCTCTGTCGTTATAGTACCACTTACTACTTCATACATTACTAAGATGTTCAAAAATAAATAATCAACATGCTATTATAATCTCATCCATACTATAAAGTATATATATATATATATATATATATATATATATATATAAGATATGAAAAAATATAATATACAGGCCAAGTTATACAATATCGAGGGAGAGGGATACAAAAGAAAACTCCCTATAGCTAGTCAACTATACGACATGTACATCATTTTATTTAAAAGAAAGGAAATCAAAAGAGCTTCTAGAAAAGCTCCACCCATAATGGGCCTTCTACCATCTCCACTAAGACCTCCAAGTAATCAACTGTGGGTAGCTAGGTCTACTGAAGCTTCACCCTCTGCTCCTACGCCAATAGACGTGATCATCACAGTCACAACAACACACGACAACAACTGGAAACAAGGCAACCACAACAAAACAAACAGCAAGGCAAGGGTAAGCTTACGAAACAAAAACAAGCATATAATATGCAATCCATATCATCAAATCATCAACATACTAATTTAGAATCCAATTCATCAAAGAATGTGTTTACATACATTACAACACAATACATCATACTTTCAACCCCAAAGTGTCAATGCATGAATGACACAACTCTCTAGAGATTTACTACATTCCAGAGGCACTAGGTTGGAGGCCTATCTAAGCCGAAGCTCCTGTCAACCAGCCAACCTATAGTTGGAGGCTCATCTGAGTACCAGCTCTAGTCACCATTCGACTTACGTGCTTGCCCGCACCACGGCATGAGGTCCATCGTTAGCTACCTCAGCCGCCTATTCGTACCACGGCATGAGGTCCATTGTCAGCTACCTCAGCCTCCAACATATGCGTGAATGCATGCCTTACAACACGACATCAACACAACCATAATGAGTCAACATATAAATATACTTATATATATATATATATATATATATATATATATATATATATATATATATATATATATAACAACGCAACACCACAGCATGAGGTCCACACAACCTCAGCCAACAACATATACATGCAATACATATGTCATCACAACATCAGCTTAACCAAAATCAATCATCATATCATATATATATGTATCAACATATCACCATATGGCCCTCTCAACACCATTTGTGGTCCAACAATCACTATCAACCCCATGCAGCCCAATCCAACCTCTTGCATGGTCAATAGATAATATATCTCATTATCACAACACTCTACAACTAGTGGAGATTCCTACTTAGGCCACCTTCCACCCAACTACCACTTCTTACAAATTCTCACACAACAATACAAAATTACATGCTTGCTCAGCAATCCATATGCTCGCTCAGTGAGTACCTTTCATACAGAGAGCACACTCTCCCTTTCGAAGGTTCTCACTCAATGAGTATAAGTCTTGCTTAGCGAACTCAATTCCAGATAGCAGTTAAGTCTCAGGTAGAATTCTCACTCAGTGAACATATCTTTCGCTCAGCGAGACACTTACAACTTATCAATCAAATCTCCAACAATAATAATAAAGAAAAACCCAAAAACTAGTTTAGAAAGGCATTTGAACATCCAATTATCTTAAAATATATATTTGACATCCATAGGAGTCAATAAAGTCATCAACAACCAACAAAAATAATAAGAAAGTAAAGAAAATTATATTTTTCTCTCGCTAAGCGAACATTTTCGCCACTGAGTGAATGACAGACTTCCAGCAACTGAAAAATTCGTCCTGAGCAAACATTTTCGTCGCTGAGCGAGCTATCCATTGTTGGGTACGATTTTCGATCGTTTTCTTCTCAAATCACTCACCAACACCCATTTTTGACCAAATCAATCAACAACAAGCATCACAAAACAATTTTAAATACTTCTAATGCCTTTCAACCTGATTACATAACAATTTTATCCATAAATCTCAAATCCCCTTTCTAAAACCCATTTTGTGTCAAAAATCCATAAACACCAAATATTCACCAAAATCAACCGATTCTAAAGCATTAAATCGACATATCAACATCCACAACCATAAAATCAACCAAGAGTAAGCTTCCATTATCTCTAAAAGTCTCTGAATCCAGATTTAGGTTCCTTGAGAATCGGATGTCTTAAGCCAAATCTTTCAAATACCGCCCCGTTTCTCGCCACAACACTGAACCAAGCTTGAAACTCTTTTACAACCTCAAAAACTTGAGGAATCCTAGAGAGATAGAGAGAGAATGAAGAGATGAGAGAAAGAGAAAATGAGAGAATGAGGGAAATCCTTCCCCCTCTCCTCCTTTTATACTCGACCTCCCAGAGCTCTTACACGGACTTTTGGCCAACTGAGGCCCAAATCTCACCAAACCACTCCCCTTATCTCAAAACTAGTTTAACTCAACTATTTTCTCTCAAGAACCCAAAATCACACCAACAACACACCCAAATTGGCTCAAGTACATATCTCAAGTTTCCTAAATTCAAACCTCAAATTTCAAACAAACAACACACCACTGTCACCACATACTACATACCATACATAACAATAATTTATTTATTTATTTTAATTAACTAGATTACATATCAAATTTCTACTTTTTAATTATCAACGCACTGAATCATGCATTATAAAAAAAAAGGGTGTTACACTCACACTAGGAGTCCTTATCAACCATGTTTTACACCATTACACTTTCCAAAATTGATCAGCAGCAAAACATTCCATTCGCTCAGCGACCCATATGCTCGCTCAGCGAAGACCTTCTTTACAGAGGACAAACTTTCCCTTGTGAAGGTTCTTGCTCAACGACCAAAAGTTTCGCTCAGCAAATCAAAGTCACTCGCTTAACGACAACTGGAATCGCTCCATGAATTTGTTCTAAGGACTTTCTCTAAAACCCTACTAATAGCGATTCGCTCAGCGAGTTATCTACCCATTCAGCGAATAGCCACTCTAGAAAGCAGCCAGAACCTACACACACCCTCGCCCAGCAAACATGTTGCTCACTTCGTGAAACACCTACGACAAAGAGTACTAACTCTCCAGGGCCCCCATTTGCTCGGCAAGCTCAGTACTTGTTTAGTGAATTGCTCCCAAGCATTCCAAATGCCTACACTCGCTCAACAAGCCATATACTCGCCCAACGAACACTCTTTTGAAAAAAATTTACATTTCCATGAACACTCGTTTAGCAAACTAGATTTCACTCAGCGAATTTCTCCTACTCTTCAGTCATCACTTGCAACTCAAGAACACTCACTTAGCGATGCAATGGATCACTTAGTAAATCACCAACCTAACAGCCTCATTTCGATCTCAAGGGCATTCTCACTCAGCGAGACCCCTAGTCGCTCAACGACTATTAGATAACAGAACCAACAACTCTCATCTAAAAATCCAAAAATCCCAACTTTCTACTCACTTACACCCCAAATCGACTCCATAGAAGTTGAACGCGACTGTTCAACAACCCACAACAACATACTCAACGCATTCCAAAATCCACACAACATTCCAACAAAAATCAACCATGAAATCAAGAAATCCATTTCCAACTACATTTCCACAAAACTCAACTAAATCATGCTTTCTAACTCAAACCACAGCAACATACGCATACTACCACATTCATACAACATATATCCAACTAACTGTAAGCCTCCCTTACCTCTTGGAGCTTCCAAATCCTAAATTGGGGAAGAAGAGAATGTGAAAGATGTGAACTCTTGAGCCAATCCTCAAAGAGTGTAATGCTCCTCACCAAAAGAGTGGGATGCTCTACAATCTTGTCTCTCACTAGGTGGGTTTAAAAGTATTTGACAGAATGAGAGAAGAGAAATAAGAGAATGAAAGAATGAATGAAAATGGGGTTGGGCACCCTTCTTAACTTCCCTAGGCCTCACAAAGGGCTTTGGGCCCATTAGAGCCCATGGTCCATCTAATCACTCCCTATGACCCATAACTAGCTTGACATGGCTGTTTCCCTCAAAAACCCAGATAACCACAACCAACATTCTTACTTGGCTTAAGAACATTTTCCCCCAAGTTCCTTAAATTTGAGCAAGAATCCCAAAACAAACAACACAAGGTCACAACCACACAATAACTTATTTATTCATTTTTAATCACTAAGATAGCATATTAAATTTCCACTTTTAGTTATTAAACCACTAAATCAAACATTAAGAAAACACAGCATTACAATACTTCCCCTATATGTTGTGTATCTTACACTAGCTATTACGTAAAATGACAAGGAATCCAAGAAACGGGTTGAATTAGATCGTCAAACTTTGATTCCAAAAATAGAGTTTTCAAGACATCTCAAAAAATTAGATTCAATTGATATAGTGATTAAGAAGTGAAGACAATGAATTATTTAAACTCTAATGCACCCTACATGTACCTATATAATGCCATATTTAAGATTTTAAAATTCAATTCAAATAGTAAATAGAGACGAGTTGAAAGGTAGAAGAGATGACACAAGGATTTTTATCCTGGTTCGATCACTACCACTGTGATCTACATCCAGTCCCTAGCTAACCCAGTTGAGATTCTTCGCTCATTCCAAAATCTTTTCAAATAAATCAATACAAATAAGTTAACACTTGACTTTAACAAGAATTTTCTAAAGATCCAATAGAAAAGAATTAAGAGAAACTTGTAGAAACCCAATCTACAATCAAAATTAAGAATACCTATCTCAACTCAACAATAATCATCAAGCAAGAAAGGAAATCACCTAAATGTGATAGATCTTACAACTCAAAGCTTACTCATCTTGACTTTTCCTTGAACTTAAGCATGACCCATGGCTTATCTTGATATTAAAAATAAAAAACACTAAGAATGTGTTTCTCACAATTTCCGTGACTACTTTCTATCTATCTATGTTAGAAAATGATACATATTGGCTTTAAATAAACTTAATTATGCAAAGATAAAAGAGAGATGAGGGTCGTTTTTCTGTTATCTTGAAGAAAAAACTATTTGTAATCGATTATCTTTTGAAGTAATCGATTAGTGCATTTCTTCAAATCACCTAGGTTTGTTTTTAGAACGAAACAATTGATTATTTCATACTATATGTTTTTCTAAAAATCACTTATAGGGCAAAGTAATCAATTATGTTAAGTACGTAATTGATTATTACTGAGTCTATGTCTTTTGAAAAAAATATATTTTAAGAGCAATATAATTGGTTATATAGTCCTATAACCAATTACATGTTTAGAAACATGAATTTTAAAAATAAAAAAAATCAAATTACATAGTGAAACTTGTTTACATATGACCAAACTTAATGAATCAAAAAAAATGTTCAATTTTATGAGCTTAATTCATTTTAGTCTTTTTGAAATCATCTTTTCTCTTTTTAATCTTTTTAAGTCTTAGATTTATGGATCACTTTGCTTAGTCAAAGATTTTCAAAATAACTAAACTTCAGCAAACTACACTAACTAAACACACAAGACACTCTAAGCTATTACAACTAGTGCCATCACAAACAAGTGTGTGAGGCTTCATTAAAACTCATCAAGACATAACTATGTTTCCTTGAAGCTTACTCATCATCCTTTTTAATTTTGCACTAACTATTACACCAAAAATAAATTTATATAGAATGTGAATTTTATAGATCCAACCATTGAATTATAATTATATATTACCTTGATTGTTTATGTCAAATTTTGTAAAATTAAACAGCAATAAGAAATTAATCAAATTATTCATTTTTTTCTATATTTTCAAAATATATATTACATCAATTTTGGTCTATATTATTGAAGTATCAAATAATTTTAGATTAATATAAAATTTGGTAGATTTAATCTATGTGAAAGAAACTTTCAATCCAATGATAAAGTTTTAAAATAAAATTATCCAATTAAAAGTTATTTAATGATGAAATGATTAGTGTAAGTTACAATGGTATAATTTGATCCCTCCCTCCGTACATACATACATGCACACATACATACATATACACACATGTACACATACATAATACACACACACACACACACACACACACACATACATATAGGGAACATATAAATTGAGAACTCTTAATATTGTGAGAAATAAGAACTATAAATTTGGGCCATTAAATCATATTTGAATGATCAAGAATTAAAAAAATACACATGATTTTTTTAAGTAGTCATGTGACAACTAACTAACTTTTAATCTTGACAATCCTATATAGTTGTATGGCCAAATTTATAGTTTTATTTCTCACAATAAAAAAAGTTCTCACTTGACACACCCCTTGTATATAGTAAATGTATCAAGTGAGAACTCTTATTATTGTGAGAAATAAGAACTATAAATTTAGTCCATTAGATCATATTTGAATTATCAAGATTAAAAGAAAAATACACATGCTTTTTTTAAGTAGTCATGTAACTATTAACTAACTTTTAATCTCAACCATTCCTGTATGATTATATGTCCAAGATTTATAATTTTCATTTTTCATATAAGATGAGTTGTCACTTGATACAGCCCTATATATATGTATCAAGTGAGAACTCTTATTATTGTGAGAAATAAGAACTATAAATTTGGGTCATTAAATCATATTTGAATTATCAAGATTAAAAGAAATATGTACATGACTTTTTTAAGTAGTCATGTCACAACTAACATTTAATCTTAAACATCCATGTATAGTTGTATGTCCTAGATTTATAGTTCTGGGCCATAAGCATTAGAGCACTAAAAAAAATTGCAAGTAATGGAATCAAAATGTAACATACTTGAGTAAGTAGTGATATTCAAGTAGCTAAAAAATATATGAATAGCAATGACTCTATTGTACCAAGAGTTTTACCACTACTTGAAATAGAGCTTCAAGATCCACACAATCGCCAATAAAGACAAGGATTCAATTCTTGAATTGAAAACTAACATTTCAAAAGAGGAAAAAAAATCACACAATATAGTTGTGAAGAAGAATCGATAGAAAATTGGTTTAAATCTTCTAGTGTTCAAGGAAGGTGGCAAAAGAAAAAGAATTAAAGCACTAAACTTGTATGGATCTTGAACCATTAGATAAATCTTATTCAAATCTTGTGGTGATGTTATTCCCCTGTGAGCTAAGAAAACGTGACAGAGTCCATAAAGTATGAGCTAGTCATTGTGATACAGCATCGGGAAAATCATTGGCACATCATTGAACAATAATATGTTGGTGCTACACTTTTTGATGTTGTGCACGAACCCTCTCTCATAAGTCCTTATCAATATTCCATCATCTTTGTGCATAGAGAGATTGAATTGGAGGCTTCACCTAAAAGAAAAAAAAATGCACAAAGTAAGAAGTGAATTTGTGCCTGAAGAAAAGGTTAAGAAAGTAAAGGAAAATTAACAAAAATGAGAAATTTGTGTGTTTAAGAAAAGGAGCTCGTGGAGCTCTATGCAACGGAAAGGATATTTCTCTTCAAGGTGGGTGGTATCACTCTGATACCATGTAAGAAGACATAGCTCATAAGAGAGAATTGAGAGAAAAATGAAATTATATTCAATATGGGTAAAAGGGGATTTACAAGAAGTACAATAGAGCTTATATAGCCAATGAGAACAACTAATTTCCTAACTCATATAACTAATCTGTAACTAACCTTTTGTAACTCTAACAAATGCTAAAGTAAGTAATCTCAACCGTTGATATTCTAATACGTTCATGATTTATTATACATGTGCATATAATACTAATCATTAATTTTCTTATTAACTGTTAAAATTACTTAATTTATTTTCTAAAGTGACTTACTAAGTTGGTAAATGCTTTTAATTTACATGTATTTTTTTTTTTGGATAAACTAAAGATTTTATTAATTGACTAAGTGATAGCACAAGAAATACTAACTTAGCACAAAAATGACCAAAAAATACATGGTGAAATAAAGTACATATTTTATAGAATGTGGTACTTCAACTTGTTTAGCTGTGTCAATATACTACCCTTGATTGTAGCAAGTTATAACCCTCATCCCAGTAAACAATTTAATAAAACACCATGTCACAACCCTTGCATACACCCATTTGAACATAAACCCAATTTTACATAAAGCTAATTAATGCCCCTACACAAACAATTGAACTTAAAGCATCACATGAGAACAATTTGCAATCCTGTTGACTTATCAAAACCAATGTGCATTTGATTAACATACAACATAAGTAGTCATGTAGAATGCCAAAGAATAATAAGATCTTGGTTGCATGTTGCCAAAATTGAAATAATCTTACCCCCCCCCCCCTCTTCGAGATAATAACAAGTTGTAGTTGTAACACCCCAAATTTCAAGTACTAGAAATAAACCACGAGGTAACTCTTACTAGAACCCTTCACATGTATTATTGGATAAAAGATGCCTTAAGAGTTATTGTTATTATTATATTATTATTATATCTCTTATTATTATTATTATTATTATTCCTATTGTTGTGATTATTATATTTATTGTTGTTGTTGTAGTTGTTATTATTATTATTATTATTATTCTTGTGTCGTGTTGTTGTTATTATATTTATTGTTATTATTATTGTTGTTGTTATTATTATTGTTATTGTTATTGACACCTTAGTATTATAAATTAGTAGGAATGTTATAATAGAACCCAAAAGAGCATCTAGAGCCAAATAGGAGACTAAAGCCCACTAAGCTACATATCCACCCACATGTTATAAGAAGGGAATAGAGAAAGAGAGTTAGGTTTAGCCGTTACAAAATAGAAGAAAAAAGAAGTTAAAGAGAATAAAGAGAAAAAGAAGAGGAAGAGAAAGAAAAGGAATAGAAACCGGATAACCCAAGCCCTAAAACTCAGTTTTGCTTATCCCTAAAGGTGAGTGCTCTCCGTCATGTTCTTCCTTGTCCTTTATGTTGTGACTTATTTATCTATTTACCTTTTCCCCCTTTGTGTCTAAGTTAAGAATTTAATGGGTTTTGAGGGGATCATAAGTTAGTGAGGAATTTATAGATTAGATTGACCAATTATCAAGGTAGAAGAAGTATTAAGAATTTAATTATTTGTTTTGGAGCGTTTAGAAGCCAAAGACAATAGGAAAAATAAATTAAAATTCAGACCTTGGACCCGCCCGGTGGGGTTAGATAGTAGCTAGGCAACTATTTTTCAAAAACTAGAGTCCGTGCTGGCACCAAGTGACTGCATTTTCTGCTAGGCGTGCAGGCCCACTGGGTAGGAAGAGGCCTAGCGTGATCCGCCGAGCAGCCCTCCTGTCCCACCGGGCGGGTGCGACCTTGGCTACTCCAAAATGCACGTCAAAGTCTCTTCCTTGCCTGTTTTTGTGCCTATGAACTCATTTTTACAGTCTTTAACTCATTATTGCTTCTTTTTTATGCCCTGTTGAGTTTATACTTTATGATTGTTATTTATCTTAAGAAAATTGAGTGTGATATGAACTTGTGTCAGTGTTTCATGATAAAAGCCTATGAAAAGGTGTAAGCATTGTATGTGACCATGCATCATAACATTTGAGTTATGTGATGAAGGAAGGTATATAAGAATCTAGCTAGTGGAGGCCGTGATGGGTTGTCTAACCCTAGCCTTGGGGGTGGTATCCGGTTAGGAAACTCCAATAGCCCATGCTGATCCCATGGAGCCGGAGCGTACTAGCAAAACTGGGTAACCCTGACTAGTCACTGGGGATATCATACTAGTTGAGGATGCGAAAGCTGAAGGCATTGGTTACGATGGTGCTTCTTATGGTTGTGCATTTATTCCTAGTCTACTTTTCGACAAGTTTAAGTTGGTACCACATGTGCATGAGTAAAGATTTCGAAACATAGCATGCATATGCATCTTGTTGTAGCATGATATGTTGAAGTGTACTATGTTGTAACTATGTGACCTTGTTCGTGAGCGATTGATATAATGTGTATACATGTGAAAATATAATTGTGTCTTGTGATGAAGTGTCAAGGTTATGAATGTGTGACCATATTATGCATGTGTGTTATTCTTGTTTGATAAAACAAAACGAGGTGTATGTCTAGTTACTAGGCGAAAGATGTAAAATAAACGTATGTTTATAATTAGGACTGTTTTTGCTGCCCTAAGTATATGTGAGAGGTTAGACCCTAAGATAGTGTTATGAGAGTTCTGGTTGGATAAAGTACTTGTGAATGAGATAGAGAAATGATGAATTCCCACACGGCGTAATAGAAAGGTATGAGATAAGTAAGAGGGAACAAATTAAAAGTATTAAGGTAAGTATTCAACCTTAAACTCATTTGAATGTAGCTAATAACAGCGGAGCATGCGAGCTGATGTGTATTTGAATCCTAGGAGCTAGTAACCGACGATATGCTTTTATTGATGACATTGTATATATGTAGCCTTAGACTTGACCCCTAGAGGACAACTTTAAATATCAAAAGGAAGAAGAGTAAAATCTAAACATGAAGGGTTTAAATACTAGAGAGGGTTTTGGGTAAGAAAGTATAAGTAATAAGGATGAGTTCTTAGGTTGAGAATGAGATAGTAAGCTTGTATAACAGTTGTGAGAATAAGAAAGGAGTTAATAGGAAGTATTAACTGTTGAAAAGTGTAGACCCGACCATAGGTATGGAGAATTATGAGAGACCTAGTGAGACTAAAGCCATGAAAAATAAGTGATGAAAGTTGTCCGAGTATAAGAGTCTAACCTAGCTATAAAGTCCTTAGAGCACTCACTGAGACATTATGTCTCACTCCTTTAAGTTTCCCTTTTTTTAAGATACAAATGAAGACATATGCAAGTAGAGCTTGGAGTCACATGTAAGAAGATGTAGCCTAGTTTATATTGTATTTTTGTATTCCTTTTTACATTTTGTACGACACCTTTCCATGATAGATGAGTTGTATTAGGCATGTATAGTATTTTATTGTATTATTCATATATAAAACCCAATTATATTTATGAGAAGCATCTGTAATGTTGTTTTTATGTTTTTGTGTTTTTATGTTTTTATGTTTTTTTTTTTTTGTTCTTAGAAATCTAGGCTTAGTTATGGTAATTTCCCGTAGGGTGTTACAACAGTAGCAGAGATAGACCTATTGCGATTATCCTCATCAATAAATGATTGGGAGTGACAAAAACAATATGTACCTTGATGGCACTAAACGCATATTATGAAAAGCTAATAGTAATGCCCACACAAGCACCAGGATTAAATAACCAACTAGACAATGGGTATGAAAATTGTGTATAGATATTTGTACTTGTATAGATACTTGTTGTGGAAATAAAACCCTTCGCATAACAAAGATGAATGGATAGAACACATACAAACACAACATCACAGATAAAAATAGCAAAAGACACAAATTTAACGTGGTTCGGCACCTTTTGCCTACGTCCATAGAACATCTCAACAAAATTCACTATCTCAAATGAGATTACAAGTTTTCTGGATAAAGTTGAGAAACTTTTCCATTACAAGTTTTGCAGACAAACTTGATAAACCCTTACATTACAAGTTTTCTGGACAAACTTGATAAACCCTCTTTATTACACGACCTCTCTCTCACTTGGGTGGTTACCCCCTCTCCTCAGTTGAGTGGTGACTTCTCTCTTCATGTGACTCCTTTATATAGGGAAGGTATATGGCTTCAATCATAAATGAGACTTATTGTCCCACCTTTCCACCTACCCTTTCATTATGGTAGTGGGGTTCTCAAGAGTCACCACTACATCTTAGAATACACATATTAAATTTTCACTTACTTGAATTATTTTCCAACAATCCCTCTTTCAATTAAAATTTTCAACTAACCACCTCATAAGATTTTTTTTTCCTCATCATGTTTCTGCTACGCAAACTTTGGTGTGCTTCTCGTCATACCTTTGATCTCAATATTCCTCCACAAGTATTGGATGCTGACATTTCATGTACATGTACTGCCATTATCTACTAGGACACACCATTTGACTTCCACATTGCCAAGAAGACTTTTGATATAAGGATTCAAACATGGATCCACTATCAACTTCATCTCACTTCATTGTTCGTCAATGGTCACCTAGTCTCACCATTAACTTTGATACCATTGTTGGAGAAATAATCCCTTTCACACAAAAAAGATCAAAGGATAGAACGCACACAAACACAACACCACAAATAGAAATAGCATAAAACACAAATTTAACGTGGTTCGGTACTTCTTACTTACATCCACGGAACATCTCAACAAAATTCATTATCTCAAATAAGATTACCAGTTTTATGGACAAAATTTGAGAAACCTCCCTATTACACATTTTTTGGACAAACTTGAGAAACCCTCCCATTACAAGTTTTCTAGACAAACTTGATGAACCCTCTCTATTACACGACCCCCCTCTTGTAACATCCCGGGCGCTAACGAGGGCGGGGAGTGATCGCCGGTGCAAAAGAGATGAGGCACGGACAATGAGCGGCTCCTGGCAGGCTTCCAGTGGGAGGGGTACATGAATGAATCGAATACATACCCGAACGAGAGGGATCTAGAGGCTGTGCGGGTATGGAACTGTACAGTTGAGGATAGCTTAAAGGAATTAATAAGTGCTACCTATACCAACAAGATGCATCTACTTTTCGGTAGCCCATCACTTAAGAACTCCATAGTTAAGCGTGCTTGACTTGGAGCGATTTAGGGATGGGTGACCTCCTGGGAAGTTTCCTAGGAAGCGTGTGAGTGAGGACAAAGCACGCTAAAAAGTCTTGTGTTGGTTTGTTGGGACAGTCACTTATCCTAAAAGCGGCTGGGCGTTACACTTCTCACTTGGGTGGTGTTTTCCTATCCTCAGTAACACCCTAAGGGCATTACAGTAACTAGGTCTAGATTTCAAAAAACACAAACTTAAAAAGGTAGAAACAACATACAAATGCCACTCATAAATGTAATTAAATATTATATACGAACAATACAATAAAAAGAACATACATGCCAAATATAACTCATCTATCACCTAAAGGTATCATACAAAATATAAAGAAGAATACAAAAACATAATGTAAACTAGATTACGTTTTCTTGCACATAACTCCAAGCTCCATCAGCACATGTCTTCACCTGTATCCTGAAAAGGGGGAAACTTAACAGAGTGAGACATAATGTCTCAATGAGTGCTCTAAGGGCTCTACGGCTAGGTCAGACTCTTCTACTCAGACAACCTTCATCACTTATCTCTTATGGCTTTAGCCTCATTAGATCTCTTATAATTCTCCATACCTATGGTCGAGTCTACACCTTTCAACAGTTAATACTCCCTGTTAATTGTTCTCTCATTCTCACAACTACTATATTAGTTTACTATCTCATTTTCAACCTAAGTACTCTTTCTTACCCAAAACCCTCTCTAGTATTTAAACTCTTTATGTTTAGATTTTATTCTTCTTTCTTTTGATATTTAAAGTTGTCTTCTAGGGGTCAAGTTTAAGGTTACAGACATTCTAAAATATTCTTGACACTCTCTTAATGCTTACCTTAATACTCTTATGTTATTCTCTTTTACTTGTCTTATACTTTTCTATTACACCATGAGGGAATTCATCTATTCTTTATCTTATTCACAACTATTATTATTCAACTAGAACCCTCATAACATTATCCTAGGGTCTAGCCTCTCGCTTATCCTTAAGGTAGCAAACACAATTCCAATTACAAGCATATAATTATTTCACATTCTTTGTCTAGTAAATAGACATATACCTCGTTTTGTTTTATCAAACAAGAACGACACACGTGCAGGATATGATCACATGTCCACAACTTTAACATTTCATCACAAGGCACAATTATATATTTTACATGTGTACACATTACATCAATCGCTCATAAATAAGGTCGCATAGAATTCACATAATTACAACGTAGCACACTTCAACATATCACACTACAACAAGATACATATGCGTGCTATGGTCCTAAACCACTACTCGTGCACATGTGGTACCAACCTAAACTTTTCGAAAAGTAGACTAGGAGTAAATGTAGGCCATAAGAAGCATCATCGGTATCGATGCCTTCGGCTTTCGCACCCTCAACTAGCATGATATCCCCCGGTGACTAGTTAGGGTTACCTAGTTTTGTCAGTACGCCCCAGCTCCATGGGATCAGCATGGACCATTGGAGTTTTTCCAACCGGATAACCTCTAAGGTTAAGGTTAGATAACTCATCACAGCCTCCACCAGCCAGATTCTTACATACTTTCCTCATCACATAACTCAAATGTTATGATGCATGGCCACATATAATGCTTACAACTTTTCATAGACTTTTATCATAAAACATTGGCACAATTTCATATCACACTCATTTTTTTCAAGGTAAATAACAATCATACAATATAAACTCAATAAGGCATAAAAAAAACAAATAACAATAAGGTAAAAACTGCATAATAGAGTTCATCAGCACCAAGAACAAAATAGTAAAGGTTGTATTCGCCCAGCAGGACGAAAGTCCCACTTGGCGGTCTAGCGAACCCTCCTAGCAGGTATGCGTCGAAACCCAACCAACGCCAGCGGGTATTGCACCCCACCCAGCGGGTCCACATCAGGAACCAAACCGCCCAGCAGATGTTTCACCCCACCTAGCGGATCTACGCGCTTAGCGCCAACGCGGAATCCAGTTTTTGAAGAAAAGTCGTCAAGCAGCTATCTAATCCTGCCGGGCGGATCTGAGGTACTAAGTTTAATTTATTTTTCCTATTGTCTTTGGTTTCTAAATGCTCCCAAATAAATAATTAGATCTTAATCACTCTTTTACATTGATAATTGTTCAATCAAATCTATAAATTCCTTAGTCCTTCACAATCCCCTCAAAACCCATAAAATCCCTAAACTTAGGTATAAGGAGGGAAAAGATAAATAAATGAACAAGAACAAGGAAAGACACGGGGGAGAGCATTCACCTTTAGAAGCACACAAAACTGAGTTCTAGGGTTTGGGTTCTCCAGTTTCTATTCCTTCTTTTTCTCTTCCTCTTTTTCTTCCTTTTTCTCCTCTTCTCTCTAACTTCTTTCTTCTTCTATTTTGTGATGGCTAAACCTAACCCTCCTTCTCTATTCCCTTCTTATAACATGTGGGTGAGTATATAGCTTAATGGGCTTTAGTCCCCTATTGGGCCCTAGATGCTCTTTTGGATTCTATGATAATATTCCTACTAATTTATAATACTAAGGTATTAATAACAACAACAACAATAATAATAATAACAACAACAACAACAACAATAATAATAACAATAAATATAATAACAACAACACAACACAATAATAATAATAATAACTGCTAGAACAATAACAATAAATATAATGTTAATAATAATAGGAATAATAAGAAGAAGAAGAAATATAATAATAATAACTCTTAAGACATCTTTTGTCTAATAACATATGGGAAGAGTCTTACTAAGAGTTACCTCGTGGTTTATTTCTAGTACTTGAAATTTGGGGTGTTACACTTTCATTGTGGTATTAGGTTCTCCAAGAGTCACCACTACATCTTGGAATACACATTAAATTTCCACTTGAATTGTTATTTGAAAATTGGATTGACTTTCCCAACACTTGTATAAATAATAACCACTAAGATTTACATACTTATGTATATAGTGGTACTAGTGTTGTTAAAAAGCAGCCATGGTAACGCCATGGTGGATTGTGGTTATAGGTTTCTCCTCGGTCGTCATTCTATGGTAGTGGCGTTGCAGGTTTCATTTGGCAAGCCATGGCAGAAATGGTAAAGTTGAAGAAGGCAAAGATGAAAACAGAAGGGCAAGTAACGAAAATCTAAAAGAGAAAAAAAAAAGATAAGATGGGCTTTAGGTCATTTGACTTGGCCTAACTCAATTCTAAATTTAAAAAAAACCCTAATAACCTAACTGAACCCTAGGCCTAAATTTAAAATACCCTACAATCTCGACCCAACCCATGCCTCAAACATTAAAAGAAATTTGACCCCACTTGAAAGGTAAAAACATAAATAAGTTGTCTTTTCTCAAACAATGAGCACAAGTCACAAGCAATAACTTGACCACCCAGCTCCACCATGTTTTTCCGATGACCACCTCACATGACTAGCGACCACCTAGCGATGACCGGCCAATCTCCTGCCCTTCTCCAGCACCCTCGACCTCATTCCCACACCCAGCTATTTCTCCTTGTTTCTTCGACTCAACCACTTTTCCTGGGACTTCGTTCTTGTTTCCCTATGCCTCAACCTTGCTATTCTCTGACTCAGTCGGCCTCAACCTTTTCTTTTTTCCCTTTGACATTTGACCTTTGTGACTATTTGACTCTACAACTACATACATACATACATACATACATATATATGTATATATATATATATATATCCATCATGCTTTTGCCATAAGCTACAACACCATTCGCCATATGTATATGACAGATTTTTGGTTGTCCACCATGATCCGCCATCCGCCATCAATAACATTGATTGGTATTAGACCTTGCAACAAGCGCAAATTGTCCAAAAAGCGTCATGATTAATTACCACTTGAGGTTGACAAATTGAAACATTTGCTAAAACTTGCAACATGAACTAATAAAGACTATATATATATATATATATATATATATATATATATATATATATATCCATCATGCTTTTGCCATAAGCTACAACACCATTCGCCATATGTATATGACAGATTTTTGGTTGTCCACCATGATCCGCCATCCACCATCAATAACACTGATTGGTATTAGACCTTGCAACAAGCGCAAATTGTCCAAAAAGCGTCATGATTAATTACCACTTGAGGTTGACAATTGAAACATTTGCTAAAACTTGCAACATGAACTAATAAAGACTAATCTTTGTAAATTATGCATTTTTCTTGAAATCATATAACTACACATAACACCCCAATTTTTTTTTTAATTTTGCAAAAGTCTCTCTAAGCAAATTGTTTTCCAGCAATATCTATTGCTTTAAGTGCCTCCTCGTTGTTTGCTTCCAATTAAGAATCAAACTATTAATTGACAACTCAACTCTTGAAACAGAAGCAATAACTAGACAAATACTATAAGAGGAGTGTTAGCAATACACTCTCTAATGCACTCCTCCTAATACACACTATTATTGGTTAAAATCTCTTAAAAACTACAAAACCATGAGAGTCATTTAATAAGATGTGGGACTCACAAATTTTTGTAATTTTTAAGAAATTTCAACCAATAAAAAATAATATGTTCAAAAGAGTATGTTAAAAAATGTGTTGCTAGTATTTCTCAACATTACAAAAGCAATAAAGAAAATTAATTTTAGTATATTTAAAGCTCCACAAAATTCTGTGTAGAACTAACATAAACACAAATGCCATCGTAAATTAACAAATCTATGAACAAATTTCAAAATATCATGCATAAAAAGAAGACAGCACTGATGTTGTATTCCTAACGTGAGTTTATTTCTCGTTCCTATTTAAATTTTACAAGAAACCAAGCAAATTCAATTTATAGTTCAAAAATAATCAATCACTCAAGTAAATTTATCAAAATTGAATCAAACACAAAGATAAGCATGGATTGAAAGTGAAAGTATGCAACAAAAGGCCCCAAAATTATGCTCATACTTTATTTTAAAAAAAAATAAAAATAACAGCAGTGAAAGACAGAGGAACATAAGATGAAATAGATTATAGAAATGTTTAAAAAAAATTAAGATTTCGGAGCTAAAAATGAAAATTGAAGACTCGGATTACTATGCGCAAGAGGGAGGTGGAGAAAATTTGAGCTTAGCAGACTAGAAAACTCAGTGCTAAAAACAGAGAAACACAACCAATTCTTACACGAAGTTTACTGAATATGTAACGGGGTTCAGGTTTGACGTTTGAAATTGGTCCAATTTTATCCATGAATAGGAGTTTTTGATGATAGCAGAAGAGAATGGAGCCAGCCACACAACCTTGTCATTCTTCATTTGGTGGAACCTAGGCCCTTCAGCCATGCCTCAAGCAGAGGCAAGTTGTGCAAGGAGTGGGTTTGGTATTGTGAGTTTTCAGAAGGAAAAAAAATAAAATGCCACGTTACCGTTACTTAACAGAATGTAAACAATGTCAATGGTTAAGGATTTAATCAAAACATTTTAAATTTATAAGAATTGTTTAAAAGGTTAGAAACTATAGAAACTCAAATAAAAATGAGATAAAATTATAAGTACCTACATATTAATTTGACCATTAATATACTAATTAAATATTAAATAATATCATACAATTAAGTACTTGCTTCTATGATTAATTAAAGCATGGATATTCATAAACTCTTGGCGGTGGCTAATAAGAAGAGAAAGGCATGGATATCGGATCACAAGGTAAAGCAAATAAGTCTATTCTTTATAAATTCAAGTCCTGATTATGAAAAGGAAAGGAAAGAAAACATATAGAGCTGAATTGTCAGCAGTTAACTCATGTTGCTACCAGTACTAATTGTATATTAGACTGGCAAGCTAGTGTGTTCCCTGCCGAAGTAGCTGCTTACCATTTCAATGGTTTGACAAAATCCCTGCCAAAACCAATTACAAATTTCTTTGCGGCTGACCAGTGGTGCTTTCACAAAACAAATGATCCAAAGGAGCAATTTGAAATATCCAAACAAGGGCAGAATGATTATAGTGAGCAGAACAGCAACAAGAGCTCCCGTTAGCACGGTGAATCGTTTGATGATTGAAGGAAACTGTATTTGTGAACCTGGACTTTGAGTTCAGCAATTAACATCACAGCATAAAGGGATAAGGCCACAGAAACTGCCCACATAATCATGCAGTGCTCTTCAAATGGAGATTTGTTCTTTGACCCGTATTGAACATGTAGGTAGCCACCTAATGTAGTTACGACAAAGATTATAACACCGTTCAATGGGGATGGAAAACTCGGCCCCAAAGAAGTTGAGCTTGCATTAAAAGAAAATAGAAACAAATCAGGCTCTGACTTATGAGATGATTTCAAATATTAAAAAAAATAAAAAGCTAAGCAGTCGTCATAAGACTAGTGACATTTCTTACGTTTTGAAAAAGTGAGATTTAAAAAAAGATGTAGCTAAGAGCATGGCTAAGGACTAACCATTCAACTAATTCGGGACTCGTTGAACGAATTTCATCTGGCATTCTCTTCCGCTTTGTCTTCTATACTTTGGTTTTGTATAGTTTTATAATTTTTGTATGGCCATGTGTTATAATTATATTTATAGAAAAGAGGTGGGAGAGATTGTTTGAAAGGCATCATTAGTTTTTCCCCAATCAAAGTGGGACTTTTGGGACGTGGGTCTACAACTTGTTGGACCAGCTTCCTTGTACTTTCACCTTCGTACTTTCACCTGGTTGTGTTGCGGGGAGGGCGGCCGTTCATACTCAAACTCCAATATATGACTTGAAATTTTATGGATTATATATATATATTTAGTTTCTATAAATAAAGTATATTCGTTTTAGTTTTAAATTTTTTTTTTAATTTCTTGTACACATTTTCATAGACGAGTAAAACTTTTGAAAAAAATGGTTGTGTTGTAATGTAAAGATAGAACTTGGAAGGAAGATAAGAATTTATTCGCCACGCGGAAACTGGAAAACCGAAGCAAGCTGCCCAAAAATTCGAAAAAAGCTCGACCAGAATCGAATGAAGCAGAGCAACAAAAGCTATGCAATAAAATTTATGATTTTTTTACATTATTGTAACTTTTAATAATTTTTTAAAATTTTATGTAAATATATGTTAGTATATATGTACATAAATATTTAAAAAATATATTAAAATTATGATAAATATTTATATATATTCAAATAATTTTATATTCTCATATGTCTTATATTATTTTAATATATGTACATATTTATTTTAAAAAATATTATATTTATAAATATATTTGTATTTGTATATAACTTATATATATATATATATATATATATATATATATATATATATATATATATATATATATATATAATTTTAATAAAAATATTAATAAATATTTTATATTACACTTTGTAATTTTTAGTTTTTTTTTAAAAATGTCTTTCCATAAAGGAATGAAATGACAAACATTATTTATAAAAAAAATTGTGGGTATTTGAACTTATAGATTACAATAAAAATAAATAAATTATGAATATAAAGATAAAATAATTATGAATACAAAGATAAATAAAAAATATAAATTTTGAATAATACTGTGGATTTTATAGAAAACAATTAAGTCTTTTAAGCATGTTAGTTAAGGTTTAATTCTTGATCGTATGCATAAAAAGTAAAACTTGATTGACTCGTACTTAATGTTTTGTTATTAGATACAACCAACAATGAAATGACACATCATTAAAAATTTTAAACAAAAAAAAAAGGTAATTTCTTTGATACATGTTCATTTGTGTTGGTACTCGTACCTCAACAAATACATTTGCAAATAAAATTCAATTAATCATTTATTTGGAAACACCATTTCTTATTGTTAGGATCTATTTTTATTTTTAATTATTGATTGAACATTCAAAAGTAAAAGTTAAAAAAGAGAAATTTTTAAATCAACTTTGTAGGAGAAAGTATAGAGGACTCAGAGAATCAACATTGAAAAAGAACCATTTCATATCGAGGGTGTGACAAAGTTGTCTTAGCATCAATCTTAGTTGAGTTTTTATTTAATATATATCTATATGATAACAACGAAGTGGTAGTGAAGGTGACCAGTGATTTTGGTTCTCAATTTCTTAGTTTCGTCCTTTTTATGTGAGTTTTCTATGTACTTTGATTTCTTTTATTTTTAAGATTAGTGTATATGAGTTGATTGATCCTTATTTATATAGTGGGTTAAATATATAAGAGCACAAATTAACATTTTTCTATAGATAAAGAGTGATATTGATGATTGGAATCATGGCAATATTCGAATCAACAAAAAATTAATCAATGAATTTGTAAGCAATGATTATAATTATTTTTGATTGTACATTTTAATGAATTAAAAAAATGTTTTTATTTCAGTAGAAAGATAATATATATATATATATATATATATATATATAAACGTTGGCCTCTAAAATTAATTTGTATTAAGATGATTTTTTGCGTTAACTTAAATGTTTAAAATATTTGAAAGAAGAAGAGAAAGCAAGAGACCTTTCTGACTAACAAAAAAATTAATAGAATGATTTAATAATATTATAGGTATGTGAGTATTTATAAAGAAGTGATAAATTTGAATTAATTATATTTATAAATTATTTATGTGTTACATCACTGATAATAGTAATAATAATAATAATAATAATATAGGTATGCTTTAAAATAGTTAAGGTCATTTAACTGTTATAAATTATCATTTTTCTCACTAAATATGAATGAAATATTAGTAGTAATGATGATAATAGTTTATTTATATCATTAGATTAGACTAATGAGTGTCTAGGAAGGCATATTAAGAAATCAAAAACTGAAACATATCTAATAAAAAAAAAATAGCATTTAGTATATTAGAAACTTTAAAAACTATTTTCATGCAATATTTCCTATTCTTGAATCCTTAACAATTTGTTTCTTTTATTTTGAAATTGTTGTCGTTTAAACTATTTTTATGTTAAAATATCATAAATTTTTTTTTTCTAACTTTATCCATCTTTCTACACTTTCTTTTAAATATTATGTTTTAATAGTCATAAAAGTAGTTTATTTTGTTTTTTAAGAGATAAAATGTTAAGAATTTCTAGTTCCAATTCATAAAAGAATAATTTAGTCTTAAAATGTTTTTTTAATTTTAGGAGAATTATTGATTTTTTAATCCTTACACACCATTTTAAAATGATAATTATTTCATAATAGAAGAAATATTTCATTTAATAATGATGTGATAAATATTAATGAAATATAAATAGTTTTACGTTGTAGACTTAAATTTTAATTAATTAAATGTTGTAAAGTGAATTGGTAGTCTCCCTCTTAAGTTAATTTAATCCTGAAATAGAAAAAGCGCACAAGAAGGGGGGGTTGAATTGTGCGTTTAAAAACTTTTTCGAAACAAGTTGATCAGTATGAAAACGTTTTCAAGCGTAGGGATAAAGAGAAGAAGAACACAGAAAGTTTTATACTGGTTCACTCAACCTAAGCTACGTCCAATCTCTTCACCCAGAAGGTATTCACTAACCAACCTGCGCTCTTGCAATATAATGATTCTGATGTAATTTAATGCTTCAAACAATTTGAACGTTAGATCACAGAAGTAGTAATATGTTAGTTTCAATAAAAACTAGCATAAATAAATTGGACATTCAAAAATAGAACTTAGCTGTTTGAATATGTTCTTCGAATGATCATCTTCATTGTTGACTGGACGGTTTTCTTTAAGCATGTCTTATTGGACGGTCTTTCTTTGACATGTTTACTAGACAGTCTTCTTTGACACGTCTACTGGACGGTCTTCTTTGACACGTTTATTGGACGATTTTCTTAGCTGTGATAGGGTTAGTCTTTAAGTATAAACTTGAACATTAATAAGCTTGTTATCTTCAAAATATTGAGGGTTTAGACGCTTCTACGTCTTTGGTTTCAACAATCTCCCCCTTTTTTATCATGACAAACCTTATTAATTTTTAAGTTTTTGCAGGAATATAAAAGGACGCATAAAGGAGTTTTCGAAAAACTTACTATGCTCCCCTTGAGTTTGATATTCCAAGATTTATATACTTTTGAGATACAACAAATATTAGCTTAAGTCCATATCGAATACCATACCAAATATCAAGCATATTATATATAACAGATATAGGATTTTATATAAGCAGAGCAACATTTGAAGTAAAACAGATCAACTATGTATTTTATTTATTTGTATAGAGCATAAATTTGACAAGAATAGATGCACAAAAAAATGTGACAAAGGCAAAAACATAAGACATAATGCTTTCTCCCACTTTGTCATTAGAGAAAAGCAGACAAAAGGAAAAGGGAGTCGTCATCACAGTCACTGTAGTGGCGGCGGAGGAGGAGGTGGAGAAGGTTGAGGATGGTGTAGGAGAGCTTGTTGGTTTTGGAGAATTTGCTGAAGAAGGGTGAAGATGGGTTGCAGTTGGTTGGTAACGTATTGTTGAACGACGGGGTCAACAGGGGGAAGGGGGAAAAGGGCAAAAGAAGAGATAGGGAGACTTGCGGAGGTTTGAGAGCCAGAGTAGGCGGTGGTGGAGGTGTAGGTGACGATGGTTGGGGAGGAGTGGGTGGAAGAGCTTCAGAGGGTGGAGGAGGTGCTTCGAGAAGCTTCAAGTCTTGTACTTCTAGTTGGTATGGACGTGGAGTGGTTCAAGGGTATGGAGGTTGAAAATTTGTGTGGTGAGTAAGAGCGGCAATCATAGTGTATATAGTCTTTATCTTTCATCTTTTACTCCCATTTCCAAATCCTGTTAAATTTTGAATTCTTCTATTATTAAAGCGGGAAAAAAAATTACCTATATTTTCATCTACTTAAACTTAATAACAAAATTAATATGAATTATATTTAAAAAAAGAATGGGTGTTGCATAAATTGTGCAAGATTTTTTTTAATTTAAATTTGCTATAAATTTGAATTAGAAAATATATTTGTATTATTAATTAATTTGAATCATAATATATATTTTTGTTATCAATTTTAATGTTCAAATCATATAAATCATATTGGTTATAATTACTTTAATTAATATAATTATGTATTTTTCATGAATTAAAAATGGAAAAATTGGTCACTTGGTAACTAATTACCATAATTACCCAAAAAAAATTCATAATATTTAATAAATTTGTTACCATATTATATAAAATCAAAATCTATACAAATTTAATGATTTAATTATTTCATTTAATAATCAAAATATGTACTCGTTATAATCACCTTAAATTGTAAGTATGTGAGTTAAAATTCCTATAGTATTTTTTTTTCCTTTTTCTTTTCCATCTTTCTTATAAAGCTTACTATAAGTCTCTCTTTAAATTAAAAGAAAAATGATTTGGTATTCCACATTTGACTTGGTCTAAAAAGGAAAGATTAATACAGTTTAATATAATAGAAGCTATCTACTTCTTGTCTTCAAGCCAAGTGAGATTTGACCTTATTAACATCCAGTGCTTTACCATCTATCTTCCTGTGATACATTTAATTTGACATTGTAGTGTCTTGAGTCTGTGAATGTCATAAATTGGAGAAAATATATTAAAAATAATAAAAATAGATATAAATTTATCTTATAAAAAAGACAAATCAAATGAAAAATGATGTTGAGATAAAAATATTCAAAAAAAGAAATAAAAGAAATATCTCTAGTAAAAAGAATATATATAAATAAAAATTATAAAAGAAAAATAAAATAAAGACCAAACCTTATTTTGATAATATAGTACAACTCCCTATATTTTCTTCTGTAAAACTTTGCTTTAAGTCTTTTGTGTTATTTCAACAGTTGAAAATCAAACAATTATAAAATTAATGTTAGTAAACAAACTTTCAATATTAAAATAATTGAATTAGAACATGAATTCGTATTATTAATTAATTTGAATTAGAATATATATTTTTGTTATCAATTTGAATGTTCAAAACATATAAACCATATTGGTTATAATTACCTCAATTAATATAATTATGTATTTTTTATGAATTAAAAATGGAAAAATTGGTCATTTGGTAATTAATTACCATAATTACAAAAAAATTCAAAATATTTGATAAATTTATTACCATATTATATAAAATCAAAATCTATACAAATTTAATGATTGAATTGATTGATTTAATAATTAAAATATGTACTCGTTATAATCACCTTAAATTGTAAGTGTGCGAGTTTAAATTCCTACAATATGTTTTTTTTCCTTTTTTTAATTTCTTATCTCTTCTTTTCCATGTTTCTTATGAAGCTTACTATGAATCTCTCTTTAAATTAAAAGAAAAAGAAAAGAAAAATGATTTGGTATTCCACATTTGACTCAGTCTAGTAAAGAAAAGGTTAACACAATTTAATATAATAGAACCTGTAACATCTCCAATTTTGGGTAATAGAAATAAGAATAAAATTAACGGTTTATAATTCCCATAGGTATTACTGATAGTTACCCTTATGTTAGGATCTACAAGGATAAAATAATAGGACCCTAAATGGGACTTTGAGGCCCAAAATGGGCTAGAGGCCCACCAAGCCCAACACACGCACAAAGTTTATATAGGAGAGGGGAGGGAGAGTTAAAAAGAGAAAGAGAAAAGAAAAGAGAAAGAAGAGAGAAGGAGGAGAAAAGGAAGAGGAGGAAAAGACTAAAGACTATAGAATTGGCTCTAGAGCTCAGATTCGAACATCCCCCAAAGGTGAGTGCTTCCTCCTTATCCTCCCCTACCCCTTTGATTACTGATTGTATTCCTTTTTCCTTCTTGAACCTTAGGAAGGATGTTGGACAGTTTTTGAGAGATTTGTATGATTGAGGGGTTTAGGGAGTAATTCATTATATTAGAAAGATAACATAAGTGTCTAGGAATGATTTGATATGCTTTGGATTGTTTGGGTGCCAAGTAGGGACATAGGAATGCAAATTCGCGAAGGGCTATGAGCTATAGATTCCTAGACCTTACTAAGCCAGCACTAGACTCGCTAAGTGAAGTTTGAATTTTTGGGTTCAGGATGAGTGCTCACTTATTGAGTGGGAGTCTTGCTAAACAAGAAGTATGAGTTTTTGGGTTTAAAACCTAGTGGTATCTCACTGAGCGAAGTGGGTCCTCGTTGAGCGAGAATGGGACTACAAATAGCAGTATTAGGATTCACTAAGCGAGACCTTAGGCTTATTGAGCGAAAGTACCCCAAAGAGACTATTTTCTTAGCATTACTTGAGTTTGTTTTCATTGTATGTTTGCCTTTATTGCTACGTTGTTATGTTGTATTGTAATGTTTGATAATGATTTCTTGAGTAGTTGTAGTATACTGCATCCATGTGATTGTTGCATCTGTCTTATAACGTTTGTATGTAACGGTAAACCCTATGTAACAAGACATTTAAGATACCTAAGATACCATCATATACCTCCTTAGCAAAAGGCAAGGAATTTGCCCTAAGTTTATGAAAATTTTATACGAAAGGAAAGTATATGTTTTTAAAGAAAAGTGTTTTAAAAGGAAAGGTATGCTTTCAAAGAAAAGTACCTCCTTAGTAACATTAGGACTGAAATAAGAAAAAGCGCATAAGAAGGGGGGGTTGAATTGTGCGTTTAAAAAACTTTTCGAAAAAGGTAGATCAGTCTAAACAAAGTGTTTTTAAGAGAAGGGATAGAGAGAAGAAAACACAGAAAGCTTTATACTGGTTCACTCAACCTGAGCTACGTCCAGTCCCTTCACCCAGAAGGTTTCTACTAACCGATCTTTGGTTACAAGTATTGTTCGTGGCCTCTTCAGGCTTTACAACGCAATCTACCCAGATTGCTTAACCCAAGTATTCTTTTTACACTAAGCCTCTCCAGGCTTTCGCAACGCTTAAAAATTTAAGGAAAGATCGACTCACGTAGTGAGGATTTTAAAACTTAGACTCAGGATCACTTTGAGAATTTTTAAAAACAAAATGACTATCGTCCACTGGACGCTCTTAATAGAAAAATCACAGAAGAAAGTATATGTTGTTGTTTTAAACAAGAATCCACCTATCTCAGTTCTCTGTTTTGCTTTTTGTTGATGCGCGTATATATACGATCTTCAGGAAAGAGATCCGTTATAGATATCTTGTCTCTTCACGTGATGAGGCGCCTGCAGTCTATCTTTTCAAAAATGACAGGCGTGGTAGTTGAAGACTTGCACTACAAGAGAAGTTTCAGTGCTGCGCTGACAGTCTGTTCTTCTAAACTTTTTTCATCTGTCTTGTCGGCTTGATAAGTTGACTAGCTTTACCCATTCTACTGTGCTTTTGTACTGACTTGATGTTGATGTTACAAACCGTTTTGAACGTTAGCTCATTGAAGTGGTACTGTGTAGGCTTCAAGGCGGATAGACATGATTGATATTCATAATGAAAAACTTAGTCGTTTTGAATATATAAATCCTGGAGATGTAGACGATCGCCTTCGGTCTGTTCATCTGGATGGTCTTTGATTGTGTCTTACTGGACAGTCTTCAAAGTGTCAACTGGACGGTCATTGTTGTATCAGCTGGACGGTCCTTCTTGGCGAGTCTTCGTCTTTCGCTGTGATAGGGTTAGTTTACACACAAATATAAACATTAATAAGCTTTGTTATCCTTAAAACATTGAGGGTTTGGACGCTTCTATGTCTTTGGTTCCAACAATCTCCCCCTTTTTGATAATGACAAACCTTATTAATTTTTTTTAAGTAAAGAAGCGTAAAGCGAAGTTTTCGAAAGACTTACTATGCTCCCCCTGAGTCGGATATACCAAGTATTAAGCATATTATATAACAGATGGAGCAATATGTGAAGTAAACATATCAACTTTTTATTTAACTATTCGGAGCATAAAATCTGATAAGAATATATACATACAAAAAAAACAAAAAAAGACTATATATATAAAGAAAAATGCTTCCATAATGCTTTCTCCCCCTTTGTTATTATCAAAAAGAAGGAGTCGTCATCACAGTCACTGTGGCGGCGGCGGCGGAGGAGGAGGTTGAGAAGGATGGAGAAGGGCTTGTTGGTTTTGAAGAATTTGGTGTAGAAGAGTGAAGATGGGTTGAAGTTGAGTGGCGACATATTGTTGAACAGTAGGGTCAATAGGTGGGATGGATGAAGGGGCGGTAGTAGAAACAGGGAGGCTGGCGGAGGTTTGGGAGCCAGGAGTAGGCGGTGGTGGAGGTGTGGGTGAAGCTGGTGGGGAAGGTGGAAGAGTTTTAGAGGGAGAAGGAGGTGCTTCTAGGAATTTGAGGTTAGGAACGTCAAGTTGATAGGGGCGAGGAGGGTTCCAAGGGTAGGGTGGTTGGAAGGTGTTGATATGCGTAAGAGTAGCAATCATTGTATATAAGATAGAAGTTTCCGTACCAAGGAGTGGACGCGCATCTGGTGGACGGACAAAGGCAGCAGAGGTGTCCGAAAAGTGAAAGACACGAGCTGGACGTTGCGTGACTACACAGTCCGTTGCAGTTGGGATATCAGCCTTATTGTCTGTGGAGACGCCACTGCTGGACGCTTCCTGTTCGCATTGGAACATATGTTGATGCCAGAAGCGTTCAGCATCCGCCTTGTCCATGTCTGTGTGAAGACGCTGAGCTAAAAACCATTCACGGGAATGGGTTGGGTTATGTTGAATTTCAGCTCTGGACGGGAGAGGTAAAGACGGTGCCTTGGTCAGAATCTTCTCCTTCTTGCGATTTTCATCAATGATTGGCAATCTTGGGCATATTAGGTTGGGTTGGATACAAACGGTTGTGGAAGGTCGGATATGTTGGGATGGGGGAATGAATAGCTGATTTTTCAGGAATGCTAAGCTTTTAATAGTGTTGCAGAACATATGTACAAAGACAGATGGAAAGAATCCATCTTCTTCTGGATCCAAGGGCTGAAACATCAAATCTGCAGGCCTTAGTTGGATAATCCGTTCGTCCCTGTCGTTGTAGAGCTTTTTCTATGTCTTCGACTGGAAGTACTCTGTGTTGAAGTACTCCAGGAGGATGAGCATTTATGCGCCAAGCTCGTACAACTTTTGGATACCTCCGTCTGATAAACCGCTTGAGCGGCAGATGTTCAATGGCTCCAGGAGGTAGTGCCAAGTATTGCTCAAACGGTTGATGGACGTAGTCTTCCATATACTTCTCCATATTTATTGGAGAATAGTCAAAGCCAAAGTCTGGTTCGGGAAGCTCTGGACGTAGAATGATTGCATTGTCATCAAAGAAGTTTTGAGCATTTCCTTTAACAAACAATAGAGGCCAATGCTTTTTGGTTTGTGCCAAGTTTTCTGAGAGAGGGGTAGGAAAGGGGATGATGGTTGAGGAGGGAGATGATTTGGGAGGCTTTATGGACAGGTAAGTTTTGGAGATGCCGGGAGTGGGAATGGTGCAGGTGTAACCTTCATCACCAGGTAACAACATTTCTGGTCCAGGTGTAATTGTGTTTTGGTTTGTGATAGGGTGAGAGGTTCATATGGCTCATCAATAAGGGATTCTACAAGAACATCTTCAAGTTCATCAGCAACAGTAGGAGAAGAAAGCTTACGTTTCTTAGACTGTGCTTCCCCCGACGGCGTGTCTGCTGGTCGTTTGGGTAAGGTGGATGGATGGGATAGTGGTTGAGCAGGAGCAGCATCAGTGGCAACTTTCTGTTTCTTGACAAGCTTGCCAATGGGCTCATCATCTTCGTCATTAGAGGCGACGATCAGCTATCTCTTTGCGGGAAGAATGGTTGGTGCAGTAGATGGAGCAGATGCAGCAACAAGAGCAACTGCAAGTGGAGCAGGTGAAGCTGAAGGTTGTTGAGTTTTGGACTTTGTAGCTCTGGCCACCTGCGCCTTGGACATCCTCCTTCTGGTGGATGGTCTGGCAGCAATTGGATTCTCAAACAGTACCTCGTCGTCCATAGGTGCAGCATACTGGACGCTTGGGGCTACTGTTTGTAAGGGTGCCATCTCAACTATTTCTTCTTTGACGTCCACGAGTTTGGACGTCATTTCTAAAGGCTTCAACACGAACCCACCTTCACCTGTGCAACGTTGTTGCGTCCGAATGGCAGTTGGGTGAATCTATGTCCACCACCCAGAATTCTTATTTTGTTTTGCTCCGCCAAAGACAAAGCAAAGAAGGCATGGAATACCTGCTGTTGCCAGAAGATTTTGTTGAGAAAGGTAGCATAGGTGATCTGGTCGCACTCTTTGCGTCCTCTCATGGTCCTGAAGATGTTGCTTAAGATGAGGTGCGGTAAGTTGAACTGTTGTCCGGTGATCATGTGGAACAGTGCGAACCTGTGCAGGAAGGTGACGTTGTCCTTGGATCCAGCTTTGTGAAGAATTCCTTTATTCAGAAAATGCTGGAATATCTTCCCTTCTTTCGTCAGCTTGCTGTACTCGACTGGGCCTTGTCCTTCGGGACCCATCAGTGCAGCGTTGACTGTGTCATGCCCTCCAAAGGTATCTTCCCAACCATTTTTGATGCAGGACCCAGCCTGTTCACATCCAATGGCTTGGGCGACGGAGCCTAGGTCTAGAGTGACCTTGACTCCCTAGGGCGGTTCCAGTAATCTCTGTCTTTGAAAATATAGCAGAGTTCCAGAACTGTCGGATGAGTTCTGGGTAAATGATTTCGTTCAGATGGAAATAGTTGAGGATGCCACAACTGAGCAGATTGTCTTTTACAGACACCCCCATGTCGTTGAGAGCTTGTATATCGAAGCGGCTCTCGATGAGAACGACAGCTTTGTCTAGGCTCTCCACACAAGCCACGACCTTTGCAGCGGGACCAGCTTTTTCGATTGCCATATCTGAGAGCTTGAAGAGAGGTTTAGGGTTTTGAGAAGATGATAAGTTCAGGTGGATTTTGAAAAGAAGTGAGTATACAGGTTGGGTTTGAGTATATATGAAGAAACTAAAGGGTTTTGCCTTTTTGGCGGTTCTTTTACTTTCGAAGAGAAAGGTGATGTGTAATAAATGCTGGCGTAGGCGCTTATGTATCTCGAGGTCGGTTATACGGCGCATGAGTGACTCAGACAGAGAAAACATTTATTTCAAATCCTTTTTAGAGAAAACATCATTAAGTACTAATAATAATGCACACACAATTTAAAGTTATTATGGAATACGAAAATATATACAAGTAAAGGCAGTTAAAAAAATGTAAGTGGACGATGATGTATTGGACACTATGAAAACATTTGACGCTGTGAATTTATTGGACGCTACTGATCCTTGGACGATCAAAGCATGTTGAACAAAACTATTCATTTATAAATTCCATACCCAGAAGATCTCGAATATGGATGAGTTTATCTTCAGGAAGGGGTTTTGTAAATATATCTGCCAGTTGATTTTCAGTATTAATAAACTGAATATCGACAACTCCCTTCTAAACATAATCTCTTATAAAATGATGTTTTATTTCAATGTGCTTTGCCCTAAAGTGCAAGATAGGATTTTTTGACATATTTATAGCAGTAGTATTGTCATAAAGAATAGGAATTTTACTCTCATAGATACTGTAGTCTTCTAACTGATGCTTGATCCATAAGAGTTGTGAGCAACAAGACGCAACTGAGACATATTCTGCTTCTGCTGTTGATAGGGCAATTGTTCCTTGTCTTTTGCTTGTCCAGGAGACTAGATTTCCACCAATGAGATGACATCCTCCACTAGTGCTCTTGCGTTCTACTCTGTCTCCCGCATAGTCAGCATCGCAGAAATCAACTAATCTATATTCTTTGGTTGACTTAAAACATAAACCAAGATTAGTGGTTTTCTTTAAGTATCTAAAAATTCTTTTAACTGCTGTTAGATGAGTTTCTCTAGGGTCAACCTGAAAACAAGCACATAGACATACACTGAACATAATATCAAGTTTGGACGCTGTGAGATATAAAAGAGATCCAATCATACCTCGATATGTAGATTGATCTACCTTTTTAGAAGAGTTGTCCAAGGTAAGTATTGATGACGGATGCATGGGTGTACTCATTTATTTTGCATCGTCCATGTTATACCTTTTCAGAAGTTCGTTGACATACTTTGTCTGATGTATGAATATTCCATTTCCAGTCTGTTTTACTTGCAGCCCTAGGAAGAACTTTAGTTCTCCCATTGTACTCATTTCGAATTCTGCTGTCATAATCTTAGAAAAATCCTTGCATAACTGGTCAATAGTAGCTCCAAAAATAATGTCATCTACATATATCTGTGCAATAATGAAATGTGTTTTGACGTCTTTGCGAAAAAGAGTGGTATCTACTTTTCCTTTAGAGAACCCATTTTCTAAAAGAAAAGAGCTTAGCTTTTCATACCAAGCTCTTGGGGCTTGTTTAAGACCATACAAAGCCTTTTTAAGTTTGAAAACATGTTTGGGAAAAGTATCACACTCAAAACCAGGAGGTTGTTTCACATAGACTTCCTCGTTTATTATGCCATTTAAGAATGCACTTTTTACATCCATTTGATAGAGCTTCATATTTTTATGAGCAGCAAACGAAAGTAAGATGCAAATGGCTTCTAGTCTAGCTACTAGTGCAAAGGTTTCAGTAAAGTCTATACCTTCTTGTTGAGAGTAGCCTTGTGCTACAAGTCTTGCTTTATTTCTTACCACATTTCCAGCTTCATCAAGCTTGTTGTGGAATACCCACTTTGTTCCAATGATAGACTTGTCCTTGGGTGTGGGAACTAGCATCCAGACATCATTCTTTTCGAATTGACTAAGCTTGTCCTTCATGGCACTAATCTAGCCGTCGTCCACGAGGGCTTCGTCTACTGTTTTTGGTTCTAGTTGAGAAATCAAGGCAGTTTGAGCTTGCTCCTTAAGGTCGATCTTGTCCTAACATAATCTTGAACCTTTCCAAGAATTTGATTTTCTGGATGATAGGTCTTCATTTGCCAGGAGCGTCCAGTTGGTTCTCTTTCTTCTGTTTTTGGATCGTCCATTTGATCTCTGGACGCTGAAGGTCTGGCATCGTCTAGTTTCATATCTGCAAAAGAGTTGTCTAGCTCTGATATTTCATTATCAGGCTTTTTGTCAGTTAAATTTAACGTGGATGGCTTCTTCCACTACCAAGGTTCTGGAATTGTAAACTCTATAAGCCTTAAATGTTTCAAAATAGCCTAACAATATTCCATCATCACACTTTGAATCAAACTTACCAAGGTCGTCCTTAGTGTTTAGAATGAAACAATGACATCCAAAGGGATGAAGATATGATATGTTGGGTTTTCTTCCTTTCCACAGTTCATAGGGAGTCTTTTTCAGAAGAGGTCTTATGAAAATTCTATTTTGTAAGTAACAAGCAGTGTTTACAGCTTCAGCCCAGAAATGCTTAGGAGTTAAGTTATCGTTTAGCATGGTTCTAGCCATTTCTTGCAATGACCTGTTCTTTCTCTCTACCACACCATTTTGTTGTGGTGTTCGTGGTACAGAGAAGTTGTGGAGAATTCCGTTCTCCTCACAGAACCATTGAAAACTTTCGTTTTCAAACTCTCCTCCGTGATCACTTCTTATTGAAGCTATACTAACACCCTTTTCGTTTTGTGTCCTTTTGCAGAAAGTAGAAAAGATTTTGTAAGACTCATCCTTGTGTTTTAAGAACATCACCCATGTCCATCTAGAGTAGTCATCCACTATAACTAGTCCATATCGTTTTCCGCTTAGGGAGGCTGTTCTAGTTGGACCAAACAAATCAATATGTAATAGTTCAAGAGGTCTAGATGTGGAAACAGTATTTTTTGATTCAAAAGAATTTTTTACTTGTTTCCCTTTTTGACAAGCATCACAGAGAATATCAGACTTGTATGCAAGATTTGGAAGTCCTCTTACGAGGTTATGCTTATATAGCTTTGAGATTAATCTCAAGCTTGCATGTCCAAGCTTCTTGTGCCAAATCCATTGATTTTCTTTGATGGATACTAGACAAGATACATTTTGATTTGTGAGGTCAACTAGATCAATCTTATAAAGATTGCTTTGTCTCTTGGCAGAGAATAATATGGATCCATCTAGATTCTTGACAGTGCATTTGTCTTTGTCAAAGGAGACATTGTGTCCACTGTCACATAATTGACTTATGCTCAGTAGATTGTGTCTGAGACTTTCAACATATAAAACATTTTCAATAGAGGGAAAGGAATGCTTACCGATTGTTCCCATACCTATGATCTTTCGCTTCTGGTTTCCTTCAAAGGTGACCCACCCACTATTCTTGGGTTGTAGGCTTTGGAACATACACCTTTCTCCCGTCATGTGCCGTGAGCAACCACTGTCTAGGTACCATGATTGGGGTCTTCTTTCTGTTGTCAAGCAAATCTGCAACAGGTATTATCATAGACTTAGGTACCCAAATGGACTTGGGTCCTTTTTTGTTAGTTCTGAAGGCATTGGACTCCTTCTTTGTTGGACGATATCTACAATGTGTTGATTCATGCCCATTCTTTCCACATATTTTGCAAAAGGTTATATATCTTTACCAAGATTGTGGTTTTCTTCTTTAACAAAACCAAGTCCAGATTTGTCATGAGGACTTCTTCTATATGATAGGGTTTTATCTAGATTTTGAGTACCATTGACAAATTTAGACAAACTTTCTTTTAGATGAGTGACTTCTTTTTGAAGTTCTAGGACTTCATGAGAAGATGTCTCTTCTAGAATATGTTTAGTTTTCAAAACTTCATTTTCTTTCAAAACATTTTTATACTCTTCGTTGAGCAAATTGAAATCTTTTGTTATTTTTGAAAATTTCCTTTTCAGTTCTCTATATCCTACTGAAAGAGTTAAAGAGTTGGCAAGCAGATCATTATAGGCTTCTTGTAGGGAGATTAAGTTGTCGAAGTTTACCTCTTTGTCTTGCTCATTGTTTGAGCTATCAGAGCTTGTTCCTGCCATGAGACACAGGTTGGCTTCTTCTTCTCCTTCTTCATCTGATGAAGATAGGTCCATGTCTTCCCAGGTAGCCATGAGACCCTTTTTCTTGGAGAATGTCCTCTTTTTGTTTTTCTATAAACTGGGACATTTAGCTCTAAAATGTCCAGGCTTCTTGCATTCATAACATACTGAAGGAATTTTTTCTTTTGGAGTTTTGTTGAATTTCTTTGTGAAGATTTGGGCTCTTGATCCTCCTTTCTTTCTCCACATAGCCTGAATTTTCCTTGAGATGAAGGATATCTCATCCTCATCAGAATCGTCTTTCTCAGATTCTTCCTCAGAGGTTTCTTCTGCGTTTAGCGCTTTGGACACTGATCTTCTGGATGGTCGCTGGACACTTAAAGCGATGGACTTCTTCTTCTGTCCTTCGTCTTGCTTCAGCTCCAGCTCGTGTACTTTAAGAGTTCCAAGTAACTCTTCTATTGAGAGCGTTGTTAGATCTTTGGAAGCTCTTAAAGCTGTAACCTGCGGTCTCCATTGCCTAGGCAAACTTCTCAAAATTTTGTCAATATGATCATAATTATCATAAGTTTTGCGTAAGGACCTTAGGTTGTTTGTTATGGTTTGAAATCTACCAAACATTAGTTCAATAGTTTCATTTTCCTCCATAGTAAATAGTTCATATTGTCTTACGAGTAAGCTTAATTTTGACCTCTTTACTTGTGAGGTACCTTCGTAAGCAAAAGACAGAGTGTCCCACATTTTCTTGGCACTTTTTAGACTGTGTACCTTTTCATATTCAGATTCAGATAAGGCACACATTATAGCATTTCTAGCTTTTGAGTTTAAAAGATACCTTTGTTTGTGAGATTCTGTCCATTGACTTCTTGGGAGTTCCATTCCATCATGATCAAGGGACAGGTAGTCATCAGTTTCTACTACATCCCACATGTCTATGTGACATGCATCAAAGAATGCTATCATTCTTTGCTTCCAATAATCATAGTTTTGCCCTTTGAAAAAAGGTGATCTGTTAATAGCTTGTCCTTCGTTTTCCATGAGAGATCAGGATCGTTTTTACCTCTGTAGTGTTAGATGCTCAACCCCAAGAGGCCGAGCTCTGATACCAATTGAAATAAGAAAAAGCGCATAAGAAGGGGGGGTTGAATTGTGCGTTTAAAAAACTTTTCGAAAAAGGTAGATCAGTCTAAACAAAGCGTTTTTAAGAGAAGGGATAGAGAGAAGAAAACACAGAAAGCTTTATATTGGTTCACTCAACCTGAGCTATGTCCAGTCCCTTCACCCAGAAGGTTTCTACTAATCGATCTTTGGTTACAAGTATTGTTCGTGGCCTCTTTAGGCTTTACAACGCAATCTACCCAGATTGCTTAACCCAAGTATTCTTTTTACACTAAGCCTCTCCAGGCTTTCACAACGCTTAAAAATTTGAGGAAAGATCGACTCATGTAGTGAGGATTTTAAAACTTAGACTCAGGATCACTTTGAGAATTTTTACAAACAAAATGACTATCGTCCACTGGACGCTTTTGACAGAAAAATCGCAGAAGAAAGTATATGTTGTTGTTTTAAACAAGAATCCACCTATCTCAGTTCTCTATTTTGCTTTTTGTTGATGCGCGTATATATACGATCTTTAGGAAAGAGATCCGTTACAAATATCTTGTCTCTTCACGTGATGAGGCGCGTGCAATCTATCTTTTCAAAAAGGACAGGCGTGGCAGTTGAAGACTTGCACTACAAGAGAAGTTTCAGTGTTGTGCTAACAATCTGTTCTTCTGAACTTTCTTCATCTGTCTTGTCGGCTTGATAAGTTGACTAGCTTTACCCATTCTGTTGTGCTTTTGTACTGACTTGATGTTGATGTTACAAACCGTTTTGAACGTTAGCTCATTGAAGTGGTACTGTGTAGGCTTCAAGGCGGATAGACATGATTGATATTCATAATGAAAAACTTAGTCGTTTTGAATATATAAATACTGGAGATGTAGACGATCGCCTTCGGTCTGTTCATCTGGATGGTCTTTGATCGCGTCTTATTGGACAGTCTTCAAAGTGTCAACTGGACGGTCATTGTTGTATCAGCTGGACGGTCCTTCTTGGCGAGTCTTCATCTTTCGCTGTGATAGGGTTAGTTTACACACAAATATAAACATTAATAAGCTTTGTTATCCTCAAAACATTGAGGGTTTAGATGCTTCTACGTCTTTGGTTCCAACAAGGACCTCCCTGGTACCAATCATGTTTGAGTTACACGCTCGACATACTCTAGTGTTCAAACTAAAGTAAGGATTTTGAGGTTACCAAGGAGAGATGAGGTTCTATGCAACTTTAGAATGAGTTGTGAGAAAAGGGCTAGGAGGCCCCCTACATCCTAAGAAGGGGTCGTCATATTCAGATGCTAGAGGAAGAATAACATCCTTTAGTAAGGAAAGGATGGAAGGGACTTCTTCGATAACGAAAGGTAGTCCAGTCACTTTTGACCGATGGTAATAAGAGGTCATAACAAGAGGGACGCCTCTTGATGGCTAGAGCTTAGCCAAGAGAATAGGGTGTAGACAAGAGAAACCTAATAATAAAGATAACAAGAACTACACAAAAATAGAAACAGAGTAAGTATATGAATAATGTGAATGCCTACGTGAGGCATGTATATTGTCTTATGAGGTATATGATTATATGTATGCCTAGCATAGGTGAGTCAATTTAAGTCTAAACTAGGGAACCTATGTGCTTAGTGAGGACGTAGTTTGTGAAAGCTACTACTCAATGGGTACGCGAGCGATTTACCCCAAAGAAAGTTTAAGTATAAGTCCTGTGAAGGGCAAGAAAAGAGAAAGGTAAAGAAAAGAGAGGCCAGTCCTCACTTAGTGTCATGGAAAGTAAAATGTCTAGAAAAAGTAGTCAAGAGTGTGAAGTTCTCATCAAAGTGATAGGGAGACAATCGTCTAGTGTGAGGAATGTAATGTCGCGTTTTCTTAATGTATTATTTAGTGCTTTAATAACTAAAAAGTGGAAATTAATATGTGATCATGGCGTTCCAAACAAATAAATAAATAAGTTGTTGTTATGTTGTTGTTAACCATTGTTGTGGTGTGATTATGGTCTTGTGTTGTTGTCTTGGAAATTCCTATTTGAGTTTAGGGAACTGAGAAAAATGTTCTTGAGCCAAGGTAAGAGTGTTGTTGGTGTTTATCTGGGTTATTGAGGAAAATAGCCATGTTGAGCTAGTTGTGGGTTGTGGAGAGTGTTTAGATGAACCATGGGTGTTAGTAGGCCCAAAACCTTTGGGAGGCCCAGGGAGGTTTTAAGATATTAAAACCCCTCCCCCTCTCATTTTCTCAGTTTTGCAAAACAAACACTCTCTCATTCTCTCAAAATCTCCCAAACTCACCAATAGTGCAATGAGATTTCAAGTCTCAATCCCGTGTTCTTGTGTTAAAAGAGGGCGGATTCCTTGAAAGTTGGCTCAAAAAGCTCATTTTTTTTCTCTCTCTCTCTTCCCCAGATTCAAATTTTTGGAACTTCAAGAGGTAAGGGAAGCTTACTTTCATTGAATATATGTTGTATGAACGTGGTAGTGTGTGTATGTTGGTGTGGTTTGTGTTAGAAAGTATGATTTGGCTAAGTTTTGTGGAAATGTGTTGGAAATGGGTTTTTCTTGATTTTGAGGTTGATTCATGTTGAAATGTTGTATAGATTGTTGAATACGTTAAGTATATTGTTGTGGGCTATTGTATGGTCATATTTGACCTCTGTGGAGTTGATTTGGGGTATGAGTGAGTAGAAAGTTTGGATTTTTGGGTTCTTTGACGAGAGTTGTGCTGGTTCTGTCATCTAATGGTCGCTGAGTGACTGTGGCTCTCGCCGAGTGAGAATGCCCCTGGGAATGGAGTGAGGCTCTCAGGTTGGGGCTCGTTGAGTGACTGTTTGTGTCGCTGAATGGGTGTTCTTGAGTTATAGGAAGTGATTGAAGGAAAGAGGAGACTTATTGAGCAATGGTCGATTTGCTGAGCCAATGATCATGAGAATTCTAAAATTTTTCCAGAAAGTGGTTTGCTGAGCAAATGGTGAGCATCCAGAATGCTTGGGAGCAATCTGTTGAGCAAGTACTGAGCTTGCTGAGCGAATTGAGGCCCTGGAGAGTTGTTGTTCTCTGTTACAAGTGTGTCGCTAGGCGAACGCCATGTTTGCTGAGCAAGGAGAGAGTGCAATTTCTGACTGCTTTCTGGAATGGCTAGTCGCTAAGCGAGTATGCGACTCGTTGAGCAAATTGCTATTGATAAAGATTTTGGAGGAAGTCCCTGGAATGAATTCGTTGAGCAACCCTGGTTGCCGCTGAGTGAATGACTTTAAGGATAGGATGTTCGCTGAGCGAGACTTATACTTGCTGAGCGAGAACCTTCGTGAGGAAAAGAAGGCTTTCTAAAAGGAAGGTACTCGCTAAGCGAGCGTATGGACCGTTGAGTGAGAAAGAGGTGTTCTGTTGTGTCTAAATGAAAAATGGTGGTTATATGGGATGTGTTGGGATAGGATTCATAGGAAGAGTTTGATGTGAGAATTGATGGAAAATGTGAGTAGAATGGAAGGTTGCTTGAATAAGACCTCCACTAGTTGTATTGTGTTGTTGTGGTGAGACATCACATAAGAGGTGCAGGTTGCTTAAATAGGATCTCCACCTATGTTACGTGAGGCTTGTCACAAGGTAAGTGCTGCTTAGATAAGGCCTTACCTGTTGACTATGTTTGGGGCTGGATTGGGCCTGTATAGTATTGGTAGTTGTTGTTGGGCCACATGAGATAGCTGACGATGGACCTCATGCCATGGGTTGTATTGATATATATACTTATATGTTGACTGGTTGTGGTTGAGTGGATGTTGTCTTGTGATACATGCATTCATGCATAAGTTAGCAGCTGAGGTAGCTAACAATGGACCTCATGATGTGGTGCAGGTAGGCATGTAAGTTGTATAGTTGACCAAAGTTGTAGCTCAAACAGGCCTCCAACCTAATGCTAGATGAGACATAGGGCAACTGACGATGGACCTTTGGGGATGAGTGGATGGGCGATTCCACAAGAGGCCAAGGTGGTGCAGGCCTTAAGTCACGGTAAGCCACCCCCCACATACACTTATCCCAACAAACCACTAAGCTTGTCCTTAGATCAGAGTTTGGCAATCCCTGAATGGTGCTTGGATAGGCCATGGTAGGGGGTAAGACCTAGCTGATCGCCCAAGATATGATAAATTTATCGAGAGTTATGTCATCATGCATTGACATAGTCGTGCTGGATTTGTTGTATTGTGGGGTTCTGAGCTGAGAACTCTTTACCATGTAAATGTATGTTATATATGTTTGTACGTGGATGTTGAGAACTCTGAATATATGATGGTATGCTATATACTTGGGTTTGGATGTTAAGAATTGTTGATGTTTTCCGTAATCATATACTATACCGTTGTTTTAGTAAGCTTACCATTGCCTTGTTTTGCTATGGTTGGTTGTTCTATTGTTGTTGTGTGTTGGTGTGACTATGATGATCACGTCGTGTGACATGGGAGCAGAGGGCGAGGTTTCAATGGATTTGGCTACTTGCAGTTGATGGTGGAGGTCTCAGCACGGAGACGATAGAAGGCCCATTATGGGTTGATGTTTTGGATAACATTGTCCTTTGGACAGTTCTTTTATTTCTTTTGATGGGGGTGTATAGTATGACCAGTCATAGGGAGTGTGTTTTGTACCCCTCTCCCCTTGTTGATGTATTTGTATATTTTGTTTTATTCTGTGATAAGGCCTCGATGTTACCTCCTTGTTCTTTTGATTCTGAGAAAGTTCTAAAGATTGGTATAGTGGCTATAGGAGAGATAGAGAAGTCTCTCAAGATGTACATGTATTTCATTAATATGTATGATATGATTATAATTATGTTTATATGATAAGAGTAGGATTAGTAGTATTGTTGAGTAGTGATAGTTAGGTCGTTACAGGGAACAATATGGGTCAAAAGATCTAGTAAAGATTAGAACGCCCTAAGTTGGACATAGTTTATGAGAATAAGAACTAAAGAGGTAAAGGACTGAGGGTTTTAATAAAAGGTAAAACCATGAGTGTATAAGAAAAGGATCTCTAAAATAGAGGCTCAGCTTAGAGTCCTTAGAGCATTCACTAAGAAATTATGTCTCATTCATTTTAAGTTTTCATGTTTTTACAGGTTAAGTAGGCAAAGTCCTTTTGGGAGTAGCTTAAATCATAGAGCTTGGAGTCGCTGTTGGAGGAAGAGTTTATAGTTTTAAACCTCCCATTATGTGGGAGTTAGTTTATGTTTTATGCTTATTTATACATGTGTTGTACGGTACATAAGTGCCAAGAGATTTGTATTAGTTGTTTTAAGTTTGTTTAAGTTTTAGTTTCCACGTAGTTTTCTCCGATATTCTTATATTTTAAACTTCCCTATTTTAGAAATAAAAGCAGGCAAAAAGATAATATCTTTAAGGTGTTACAAAAGCTATCTACTTCTTGTTTTCAGGCCAAGTGAGATTTGACCTCGTTAATATCCAATACATGTGCATCACCATCTATCTTCTGGCGATACATTTGATTTGATGTTGAAGTGTCTTGAGTTTGTGAATGTCATATATTGGAGAAAATATATTAAAAATAATAAAATATATATAAAAATTTATCTTATAAAAAAAGACAAATCAAATGAAAAATGATGTAAAGATAAAAAAAAAATTGAAAAAAAAGCAATAAAAGAAATATCTCTAGCAAAATAAAAAAAGATATATAAATAAAAATTATAAAAGAAAAATAAAATAAAGACCAAACCTTATTTTGATAATATAGTACAACTCCCTATATTTTCTTTTATAAAACCTTTCTTTAAGTCTTTTATGTTATTTCAATATTTGAAAGTCAATCAATTGTAAAATTAATATCAGTGAACAAATTTTTAATATCAAATATTAGATAAAATATGTAAGAAACACATTAAAATAATTGAAAAAATAAAAATTTTCCTTAGAGAAGGAATAAAATTATTGATAAATTTGTATTTCTTTCTTGTATTTATCCTTCCATTGAAATTGAATAAAAGGAACAAAAAAAATGTTAGCAATTGATTATCTCAAAAATAAAAGATGAAAATGAAAAACAACATTTATATAGGTATTTATAGATGAGTTGATCATATGACTTTTTGTTTCAGGAAACTTAAATAAGGAAAGATTTTTTAATTTGAATCTGCTACAAATTAGAATTAGAATAAATATTTATATTATTAATTAATTTGAATTTGAATCTAGCATATATATATTTTTGTTATCAATTTGAATTCAAATCATGAAAATCATATTCGTTATAATTACCTTAATTAACATAATTATGTATTTTTTATGAATTAAAAATAGAAAAGATCACTTGGTAATTAATCATCATAATTACAAAAAAATTCCATATTATTTAATAAATTTATTACTATGTTATATACAATCAAAATCTATATACTTATATTATTAGTTTGAAATTCAAATTATAAATATCATACTGATAATAATTTCTTTAATTATGTATTAGAATATATATTAGTACTATTAATTAATTTGAATCAAAATATATACTTGTATTATTATTTTGAATGTGAAATCATAAAAATTATACAGATTATAATTTCCTTAATTACTATAATTATATATTTTTATGAATTAAAAAATAAAATAAAATAATTAAACGCATTTTAGAAAGAAAAGAATGAATGTGATGTTGCCACGTGACATATACCTCTGTGACAAAACATTCTTTTATAATATATAATAGATCTAATATTACAATTGTAGAGCAATCCATTTTCTATTTGCAATAAAAAATCATAATTTAATAATTGTATTGGGAGTAATCAATTAATAAATTGAAAATGATTTTATTATATATTATAAATGCTTTAATTATCATAATAAAAAATATTTCAATAACTATCATAATTATCGTATTATAAACAACATTCAATAAAATTTGAGAAATTAATTTTCTTGTCCTGTAAAATTAAAATCAATTTAAGATTTAATTATTTAGTTGATGAATTTAAGTAGAATATATATTTATTATAAACTCCTTAATTATAAATGTCTTAATTACAAACGTCTTAATTACTATAATTAAATATAATAGTGTATTTATATGAATCAAAAAAACAAAAACAAAATCTGTGAAATTTAAGTAGAAAAAAATGAATATGGTGTTGTCACGTGGCATCTTTCTATATTATAAAATCTTCTCTTATAATATATAATAGATTTAATAATTTAATATATAAAAGATATAAAAAAAATGCATGAATGGTTAGATTTATTAAACTACACACTCTCTAACTTTTTCAACCTAGAAAGGATCTATGCTCAATCAATTAAGTTTGTAAAATGGAATATTTAAATATGTAATTTGATAATAAATATTTTTTTATATTAATTAAACATATTTTTAGTTCTCAAAAAATTCACAAAATTTGGTTTATAGTCTTTAAACTTTTTTTTAGTGGTTTAAGTCCTCGAATTTTGGTTTCTCACCCTAATTTCGTTAACATTGATGCTGACATGGCTAATGGCTATCATGTGACAACCACATGGCATCCATGAGGCATCAAGGACCAATTCCACCTATTTTTAAAAATTCGAAAACCAAAACCACAATTTTTTTATAAAAAAACAAAGACTAAGACTAAATTTGACCAAATCTTCAATGATCAAAACCACATTTACCTATTTTTTATTATTATTATTTAAATTATTCAACCTTTATAATAATTAACTTACATTTTTAATAATTATAAAAAACAATAAGAGTTTGAAAGTAAAGGAGACAATAATGAGAGGGGAAAAGGAGAGTTAGCAAAAAAGAAAAAGAGCACTTAAAGTGTAGACGAAATAAACACAAGAGAAGAAGACGAGGGAGAAAAAAAAACATAGTAGAGAGTAGATAATAGAAAGAAAGAGGAGATCTGAGAAAAGATATTACCACCAGAAGCCTTCGATGTCACATTGTGTTTTTGAACCACCGCGATTCATTTCTACCATTTTTACATCCTAATATAGCACCCTATGCACTATAAAGGACAACCTGCCTCTACTCCACATCCTAATATTTTTGGGTGTTTAATTGTCAGGTCAAAAAGCCAAGCATTGCTTGGTCACTTGATTGAATAAGAAGAGAGTAGTAACAACTAATGCTTGCTTTGAATTCCAAGCATGCAAAAACATATTTAACCGTATTTATATTTTAAACATTTTACTTAATATAGTCTTTAAGGTTGAATTTAAGTAATTAAAAATGGAAATTTTTTAATAAGAAGTTAGCTTATAGCATTTGGCAAACACTATTTATTATTAATAATATTTAAGCTTATAATTTTTTTTTATCTTCATCACTTTAATAAAATTTCTTATTTCTTATTTTATTTAATATTACACTATTTAATCAAATATAATTTTTCTTTAATATTACACTATTTATTTATTTATTATACTCGTTATGTTATTCATTTTTAATTTTTAATACAATATTTAATCTTTAAACAAAAATATAAGAGGTTTTTTTGTGTATAAGGATAGCAACAATGTTTGAGAAGAGTTTAAAACTAATAATAGAAATTTAAAATTATAATTACATAAAAATATATTGTTGTATATATATATAAGAGACGATCTTATGAGAATGACTTTTTTTGGTAAAAATGATAATAGTCAATCTTAACCTTTAGATTAAAATAAAATGCTCAAATTAAAAGACTCACTTAAAACTACAACTGCCACCGCTGTCGCCACTATCATCACCATCACCATTGTCGCCACCACCACCACCACCATCGCAGTCGTCATCACCACCACCATTGTCGCCACCATTACCACCTTCTCTACTATCACCACAACCATTGCCACTGCCATCACTAACAGTAGCATTGGGGCCATGGTGGTGGTAGCGATGGCAGCAGCAATGGAGTTAGCAATGGCAATGATCGTGGTGATAACAATAATGGCGGTTATGGCTTTAAGTGAGTTTTTTAATCTAAGTCTTCTATTTTAATATAAGGATTGAGATTGACCACTATTATTTTCACCTAAAAAAGCCATTCTCATAAAATATGCTCCCTATATGTAACACACACACACATATCATTTGTGTTATTTGATATATATTAGTGAGTTTAATGAGTAGTTTGTCAATAAAAAGTTAAATATCCTTCAGAGTCCAGACATATAGAATTTTAAAAGTATGAAAAGAATTTTTACATTTAAACTAAATTTTCTTATTTGATTAATGTATTTATCAGAAAATTTTGACTTTTAGCATACATGGAGATCACTACAACAAATTAACTATTTAGCCACAAAAATTGTTCATCTCTATAGTACAGTGTTTTGAAAACTGGATTGAACTAGATGGACAAATTGGAAAATTGGTGAACTGGTGAAGTGTTTGGTTCATATAAATTATAGAATTGGCTTAAAGAAAAATCAGTCAAAGAATTAGAAAACTAGTAAAAAAACTAGCAAAAAATTGGTTTACAACAAATCAATGAAAAATGCTTAATACAACGTTATTTTAATTTTTTCTTAAAAAAATGAAAAATTAACCTAAAATATTTATTATTATTTTCTTTTAGATGTAAACTTGTTATTGTCAATATATATTATTGTATATTAGACCTAAGTATTATAATATATTTGTTTTGAACCTTTTGTGTATTTTGAATGCTAAAAACCTATAAAATTATGTTTTGTTTTGTTTTTAGTATTATAAAGTTTTGATATTACGTTTCTTTAATATTATTTTATATATTAATAATAATAATAATAATAATAATAATAATAATACAAGTTCAACCATGGTTCAACCATTAAACCTTAAACTAGTGTCTTGACCGGTTCAATAACTGGTTCAATTTTAAAAGCGTTGCTATAGGACGAAATTTGGTCACTGAACGATTTAGCAATTGAAGCACAATGATCACCATAAATGTAGTCACTAACATATCATTTTGGGTGGTTAAGGATAAAAAAGCATAAGCCCCATTGTTGCCCTATTTTTTAGCTCTGGAGAAAGCCTAAGGGAGGACTTGATTGCTAGATAAAACCCTAATATTTTGACAAAAAATTATTCTAATCAAGAGTTAAGAGGATTAAGCTTAAGTTTGATCAAGAAAACTTAAGAAAAATGGCACCTTTGGTCAAAATAGTGGTTAATTCAAATTTCAATACCTTATGATAGTATAATTAACTTAAGTTTAATGTCCTAAAAAAGCTTAATTTTAATGTATAAAAATAATTAATTAAGAATTAGTGGACTTAAAAAAAGATTAGATTAAAAAAAAGCCAAATCTTGACTCATTTTAATAATTAAATTGATAATTAGGTTAATTAAGAAAAAATGGTAATTTTGCCCAAATAAAATTAATATTATGATTAAAGTAACTAATTTCAATTGTAATAAATATTATTTGGTTAGATTTGATAACTTAACAATTTTTAAGTTAATTTAAGTTAATTATGTGTTTGTATGTATGTGTGTGTGTATACAAAGTAACGTGGTTGGGACAAATTAGTAATTTCAACTTTCTCGCCTAATTTTAGGGTATTACAATCCTTTCAATTTTTTAGAGATTATAGGGTTAAAATAGTAACTTTTTCTACAATTTATTATTTCAATCAATTATTCTTTCATTTAAATTGATCGTCAATTTTAGCATATATTTTTTTTGTTTCCTTTGAAAAAAATAGGAGGTCTGCATAATTAAAAAATAAAACTATTAATTTCAGCATAATTTTTAATACTCACATTAAATTTCTAGCATTTTGAAAAATAGGAGGTCTGCACAATATTCATAAATATGACAAGCAAGAAATTCTAACCCGATAGAATAAGAGCAAGCAATTACATAAAGGAAACCATTGTGACGCATTGTTACCTAAATTTTGTCCTCGATATGTCGTGATGCATTTCAAAATTTGATATATTTTGACATATTTATAAATATTTATATTACTAATTTAATATTTAATAAATATAAATGTATAACTATATGAATATATAATATTATAATTAAAAATCATTATTTTAAATACATTACTTTAAATTGTAAAACAAAGTAATTATAATAATTTTATTACAATATTATATAATTACAATATTTTATAAAAAATGTAATCCAATATATCTTTATCTTTATCTTTATAGATATATATTTACCATCAACTATTATTTTAATCAATTATTCCTTCAATCAAATTAATAAATGTATATAATTAAGGTAATTGCCCTTGATTTTTGGTGAAACTTAAACGTGAGTTAATATGAATTATAAATTATAAATCATGTTATTTAATAATGGGCGAGTTAATATGAATTATTTTCATAAATAATGTAACATCCCCAATTTTGTACACTAGAAATAAAAACATAATTAATGGTTAACTATGTCCATAGGTATTAATAATAGTTACCTTTATGTTACAATTTGTAGGAATAAGATAATAGGAGCCCAAATGGGACTCTGAGGCCCAAGATGGGCTAGAGGCCCACTAGACCCCACACACACGCGCGGACTATATAAGAAAGGGAGAGGTAGAAGAGAAAAGAAAAATAGAGAAAAAGAAAGAAGAAAGGAAGAGAGAAGGAGGAGAAAAGGAAGAGGAGACCAGAGACAAGAGAATTGGCCCTAGAGCACAAATCTAGACAATCCCTAGAGGTGAGTGCTTTATCCTTTTCCTCCCCAACCCATTTGATTGTATGTTCTTTTTCTTTCTTGAACCCTAGGTAGAAGATTTATGGGTTTTTGAGAGATTTGTATGATTAAGGGGTTTATTGGCTAATTTATTCGGTTAGAAAGGTAATAAAAGTGTCTAGGAATGATTTGGTTTGCTTTGGACTGTTTGGGTGCCAAGTATGGCCATGGGAATGCAGATTTGCGAAGGACCACAAACTGCAAAATTCGAGATCTCATTAAGTATGAATTTCTTGGGTTCAGGATAAGTGCTCACTCAACGAGTGGAAGACTTGCTGAGTAAGAAGTAAGAGTTTCTGGGTTTGTAACCCAGTGGCTTCTCATTAAGCACATGTGAGATTCTAGAGAACAGTATTAGAATTCGTTGATTGAGACCTTAGGCTTGTTGAGCAAAAGTATTCTATAAAGACTATTTTCTTAGTATTACCTATGTTCATTTCTTTTGAATGTTGCATATGTTGCTATTTTATTGTGCGTTGTGTACTGTGTGAGTACAACAATGGTGCCTCCTCAAAAAGAGATGGGAAATTTCTCCTCAGTTTATGAAAGGTTTTAAGAAAAGAATATGTTTTTGAGAAAAGTTTATGCTTTCAAAGAAAGATGTTCCTTAATGATTTTGCATTATGAAGTACTATTTGAAGATGTGTTGTATTTATAGAGTCTCCATTGGGGAAAGGAGGATAGTAACCCCTTTGAATGCCAATGGACGACTAAATGTTTAAGAAAAGAAAGAAGTGCATGCTAAGATTGAGGTCCCCTTTTTGGGTGGATGGGCAAGGTTCCATCCCTTCCTATATTCCCCGAAGGCTAATGTTAAGACTGAGGTGTCCTCTTTGAATGGGTGAGGTTCCGCACTTTCCATTTTCCCTAAAGGCTAGTGGTTAAACCCCTCAAATCGAAAGGGTATATAAATACAAGGTCATGGAATTAGAACAAGGGGAACGCTCCTTGAAAGATTGAGCTCAGTACTTTGCTGTAGGGCGAAAAAGAGAAAAAGATTAATGTTAAGCATGCAAGAATTAAATGTTAAGCTATATTTATGATCATGAAAATGTTTTAAATAAAGATTTATATAAATAATGTGAATGTCTAAGTATTATATGTTGTTAAAATAAAGGATGAATTTGTAGCCCTTAAATGTTTTGATAATAACAAACAGTTAAAATTGTGTGTCCTCACATTATCGTTTGATCTCTCGCTCACATTATCATCTAATCTCCAGTTCGCATTATATCGTCTAATGTTGGTTTTCGAATTGAATGTCGTCTTATCTTTATATGTATAAACTACGAAACTAACAAAGCTTACAGACGATGTCTATGCTCTAAAAAGATTCGCATATCGATCAGAGCATAAGCTACCTCAAAATGTATAAAGCCTATACACCTACTCTTGAGGAAAGTCAGCAAAAAAGAAGGAATATGTGTGCGAATGTCAGAACGGGAAAACAGACATGACAACTGCTAAAAAGATTGAGTACAAGAATAGAAAAGATAAGTAGACTGCTTTATCTTATCATATGACAAGTTGGTAAAAAGCATTAAATGCAAAAATTAATGCTCCAACGACTCTCTTCATCAGATGAAGGTCGTCTCCTACAAAATACTCAACGGATACTTTTGAAGAAGCCTATAAATAGAAGAAGAGACCTCCTTCAAGCTGTTGTCAAATTTACAAGTGTTGTTGATATATTTGCTGCTGAATCCAAATACTCATAACTACTTTGAGAAATAAAAAGCCTTTGCAAAAACAGTTTTGAATATCTGTATTTGAACTTCATTGTATATTCGTCTGCTAAGACGTTAAACCTAGTGAGGTAAACTCACACAAATCTCTTTCTTTACGAGATTGGTTGAAGCCTGAAGAGGCTTTGTTTCAAAGAATACTTGGGTGTTTGCTTGGAGAGACAAGTGAAAGACTACTTGGGATTGAGCCTAAAGAGGCTTGTGGAAAGAATACTTGTAACTTGTAAAGTTAGTGGAACTTGGTTGTTGCCAAGAACTAGACGTAGTCTCTAGGGTGAGACGAACCAGTATAAAATTTGTGTGCCCTTTTATTTGTTCTTTCTTCTTTCGTCTGCCTTTTAAAATGTTTTGAAATCTTTCTGATCCAGTTTAAATTATTAAGTTGCTTTTAAAAAGGACGAAAAGGATTGTGAAAATTGGCCTTTACACGATTCAACTCCCCCTTCTTATGTTTAGTTTGTGCCTTACAATTTGGTATCAGAGCTCAGCCTATAAGGGTTGAGCACCTTAACAAGTGATAAAGGAAAAAGATCTGCATGGCACACCTTGAAGGACAGTTCATTCCTGAAGGAGCCTCTTTATCAAGGCCTCCAGCCTTCAACGGAGAAGATTATGCATACTAGAAGGACAAAATGGAAATGTATATCAAGTCCACTCACTACAGTATCTGAAGAATCATCACACATGGAGATCATGTTGTAATCAAGCTAGAAATCGAATACAATCAAGATGATTACAATTTGTTACAACAAAACGCAAAAGCTAAGTATATCATAACTTGTGCCTTATCAAAAACTGAATATAATAAATTTTGCAGCTATAGAACTGCTAAGAAAATGTAGGATGCTATATGCATAACACATGAAGGCACAGAAGATGTTCGTCTCAAGAGAGCAACAACTCTTCAAAGACATTATGAGATGTTCACCATGAAGGAGACTAAGATCATTGATGAAATGTTTGGAAGATTTCAAACAATTCTAAATGGACTTCAAAGCCTTGGTGTTGAGTTCTCTAAGGCTCAAAATAATCTCAAGATCCTAGATAGTCTTCCCAAAGTGTGGGAACCCAAAGCTACAGCCATAGCTGAAGCAAGGGATATGAAAACCTTAACTCTGGATGAATTATTAGGAGCGCTAAGAGTACATGAAATACATCTATTCAAAAAGAGACAAAGTCAAGAATAATGACTCTGTTGCCCTAAAGATTGGAGAAACAAGTAAAAGAGCAGACAAAAAAATAGAAACAAAAGGAAGAAACAAAGTGCTAAAAGTTCAATCTGAAGAATTTGAGAGCTCAGACGAAAGCTCTAGCTGCTCAACAAACGATGAGATCTCCCTCATCACCAGAAAGTTCAAGAAGATGCTTAAAAAGAAAGACAGATTTAAGCAATCTTCTAGAAAGAAAGATACTAGATGCAAAAAGTATCCACAAGAAGAAAACAATGAGATCATCTGCTACGAATGCAAAAAGCCTGGACATATTAAGGCTGAATGCCCGAAAATAAAGAAAGGATGGAGCTCAAAGAAAAGATATAAGAAGAAAAATCTTCTAGCTACTTGGGAAGATCTGGACAGCAGCAGTAGCAGCTCAGACGATGAAAAAGCTAATATTTGTCTCATGGCAGACGCAGAAGAAGTAACGTCTGAGGTAAACTCTGAATATAACAACTTTTTGCATGAGTCTGAAGACAGTGAATCTGAATCTGAAGACGAAGATATGTCATATGACACTCTTCTTGCTAATTCTCACAAGATTGCTCTTGAGTACAAAAAATATAAAGAAAAATATCAAGAAGCTCTTTTAGAAAATGAGATACTCAAGAAAGATCTGATGAAAATGCAAAAGAGTCTAGCTTCAGATCCTGAAAAGGCAATGCTCCTTTCTAAAGTTGATAAACTAAAGAAAGAGGTCATTAGTCTTAAACATGATCTGACCAAATTTGTAGATGGATCTTCAAAACTTCAAATGATTTTAAAACATAAAAGATCTCTATCTGACAAATCTGGGACTGAATTTGTAGAAGACAAAAGTGCTAAAACATCGTCTTCTAAATCCTATTCAACCTTTTGTAACTTTTGTGGAAAATCTGGACATTCATTCCAAAAATGTCAACACAAAAGGAAACAGAGGTCAAATAAGACCTTTGGGACTAACATAAAAGGACCCAAAAGTATTTGGGTACCAAAATCTCAAATAATTCCTGTTGCAGATATCCTTAATAGGAAAAAGGAAGGATTCATTCTAGTACTTGGACAGTGGATGCTCACGTCACATGACGGGAGAAAGGTCTATGTTCCTAGACCTCCAATCACATGAAGGAACAGTCTCTTTTGGAGGAAATGGAAAAGGAAAAATCATTGGTATAGGTAAAGTTGGTAAGTCTCCCCTTCCATCTATAGATAATGTTCTATGTGTTGAAGGATTAAAATACAATCTACTTAACATCAATCAATTTTGTGATAATGGATTTATTATATCCTTCACCAAAGAATCATACATAGTCAAAAGAAATGATGAATCTATTCTTTGTACTGCCAAAAGACACAACAATCTGTACAAGATTGAGTTTGAAGATCTAAACAAACAAAATGTAACTTGCCTAATGACCAAAGAAGATGAAAAATGGATTTGGCATAAAAAGCTTAGGCATATCAATTTAAAACATATTTCGAAGTTATACAAAAAGAGTTTAGTAAAAGGATTGCCTGAGATTTCTTGGAAAACTCATCTTCTTTGTGAAGCATGTCAGAAAGGGAAACAAATCGAAATCTCTTTTAAATCAAAAGATGTTGTTTTCACTTCCAGACCATTAAAATTACTACATATGGATCTGTTTGGACCTACTAAAACTCTTAGTCTTGGTGGGAAAAAGTATAGTTTTGTCATTATTGATGTCTATTCTAGATATACATGGGTTTATTACCTAGCTCACAAACATGAGTCTTTTAATGTGTTTGAAATATTCTGTAAGAGAGTTCAAAATGAAAAAGGGTTTTGTATTACTGCAATTAGAAGTAACCATGGAACTGAATTTGAAAATGCTAAGTTCAAATCCTTCTGTGAAAAGAATGGAATTTTCCACAACTTCTCCTCATCGAGAACACCTCAACAAAACAAGGTAGTTGAAAGGAAAAATAGAACCCTACAAGAGATGGCAAGAACCATGCTCTGTGAAAATTCAGTCCCTAAGTACTTCTGGGCAAAAGCTGTAAACACAGCATGTTATGTTCAAAACAAAATATTGATCAGACCATTAATTAAAAAGACTCCTTATGAACCGTGGAGAGGTAGAAAACCCAACATTTCATACTTTCACCCTTTTGAATGTGAATGTTATATTCTCAACACTAGAGATCAATTGGGAAAATTTGACTCTAAGGTTGATAAAGGTGTTTTTCTTGGATATTCTGATACATCAAAAGCTTTTAGAGTATTCAACCCCAGAACTTCTATTGTAGAAGAATCTATACATGTTAAATTTAATGACACACTAACCCTTAATAGAAGACTATTAGATTTGGAAGAAGATTTTGCAGATTTACAGATAGAACCGTCTGATCAAAATAGAACAAATGAAGCAAAAGAATCAGAAGAAACTTCTCAACAACAGACCAATAATCAGACGAAGGGATTTCACAAAGACTGGAAGTTCGTTACCTACCATCCTCAAAATCAAATTATTGGAGAACGAACAGAAGGAATCAAGACAAGGTCATCACTAAAGAATCAAGTGTCTTGTGCCTTAGTCTCAGAAATTGAACCTAAGACAATAGATGAAGCATTAACAGACGATGACTGGGTGATAGCAATGCAAGAAGAATTACATCAATTCACAAGAAATGATGTTTGGATTCTTGTTCCCAAACAATACAAAAGAGCATCATTGGAACAAGATGGGTATTCCGCAACAAACTCGACGAAAATGGTAAAGTAATCAGAAACAAAGCAAGGTTAGTGACTCAAGGTTACAATCAACAAGAAGGTATTGATTTCACTAAAACCTTTGCTCCTGTTGCTAGATTAGAAGCTATTAGAATTATGCTTGCCTTTGCCGCTCATAAAAACATTAAGCTTTTTCAAATGGATGTGAAAAGTGCCTTTTTAAATGGTTTTATCAAGGAAGAAGTCTATGTGTGACAACCTCCTGCTTTGAGGATCCAAACCTCGAAGACCATGTCTTTAAACTTAAAAAGGCTCTGTATGGTCTTAAACAAGCACTTCGTGCCTGGTATGACAGACTGAGCTATTTTCTTATTGAAAATGGGTTCATGAAAGGCAAAGTAGATACAACTCTATTTAGAAAAGATCCAACAAAGATTTCATTATAGTTCAAATTTATGTAGATGATATAATCTTTGGAGCTACTAATGAAACTCTATGTAAGGAATTCTCAGATTTGATGCAGAGTGAATTTGAGATGAGCATGATGGGAGAATTAAAATTCTTCCTTGGACAACAAGTTAAACAAAAAGAGAAGGGTATATACATTCATAAGCAAAAATACACAAAAGAATTGCTTTAGAAATATAAGATGAACGAGTAAAAACCTATGAGCACACCAATGCATCCATCTGTAGGTTTAACAAAGGATGAATCAGGTAAACCTATAGATTAGACTATCTATAGAGGTATGATTGGTTCACTTCTCTATTTAACTACAAGTAGACCAGATATTATGCATAGCATCTGTTTATGCGCTAGATTTCAATCTAATCCTAGAGAGTCTCATCTAAAAGCTGTCAAAAGGATTTTTAGATATTTTGTCGGTACATCTAACCTTAGTCTATTCTATAAGAAAAACAAAGATTTCAGGTTAATAGGATACTACGATGCAAACTATGCTGGTGATAGACTTGAACGAAAAAACACAAGTGGTGGATGTCACTTCATCAGACCATGTCTTATATCCTGGACCAGCAAAAAGCAGAACTCAATTGCATTATCCACTACTGAAGCAGAATATGTATTTGCTACAAGCTACTGCTCATAACTCCTATTGGTAAAATACCAACTTGAAGATTACTCTAGCTTTGAGCATAACATTCCTGTGCTATGTGACAATACTAGTGCAATCAATTTATCTAAAAACCCCATTCAGCATTCTAAAGCTAACCATATAGAGTTAAGACGTCATTTTATTCGAGACTATGTTCAAAAAGGTGTCTTTGAAATTAAGTTCATCAATACAGACCATCAATAGGCTGATATCTTTACAAAAACTCTACCTACAAAACGTTTTAACTTCATCTTAGAAATCCTGCACATGAAAGTTTTACAAGAATAAACCGTCTTAAATGCATCATCTCATTTGATCATTTATGATTCGTCTTACTATATTTCGTCTTACTTTGTATTGTCTTACTAACCTGATCGTCTATGAATATGAAAAGTTTTTAAGTTCATTAGTTTGATATTCTCTTTATTGGTTACTCTCGATAACCACCCAAGAAGCGTGCATCGTATTCCCTGCCACATCAAGTCACCATTAATGCATGTCTCTTCAGTATTTTTAAAACCCTCTTTTTATTCAAACTTACCACTCTTTCTTTCTCTTTACGCTCTCTGAAAAACCTCTCAAACTTCCTAAACTAAAACTCTATTCCTTACCTTTACCCTTAAATCCCTTTCCCTCAGACTCACACTCATGGCCGCCCAAAAACAACTTGTGCCCATGGAGAGATTCCTAGAAAGTGACTTCGTCGCCAAAAAATAGGTTGACTTGAAAAAACTTGAGAAAGAAGGATTCTCTCTGCAAATGTATATCAAGAATGTCGAATGGGAAGCTTTCGTACAAAAGAAAACTTCCTGGTATCATGCATCATACGCATACTTCTAGGCCTCTACATCTGAAGTCAACGAAACTATCACCGGAACTGTCGACAATAAAGCCATTATCATCTCTACCGACACCATTGCTGCATCGTCTGGCTGTAAAGAGGAGGGTGACCTTTTTACTGAAAATTTGGAAAAGGTCATAACCCCAGAAACTGTCGACAGGGCATTATATGGAAAGCCCAGGCCTCAAACTGAGAACAAGGATGTTCTAAGGAAGGTCTTGTACGCTTCACACATGAAGCCTATATGCCAACTACTCCACAACATCTTGCTGCACATTATTTTGCCCAAAAAAGGTTCAAAGGATAACGTAACCTCCAAGGACAGGTTTTGCATTTACAAGATGATGACGGGTCAGAAGGTCAATTTGCCTGCCTTAATCTTGGACAATTGGAGATCCTGTCTCTCCAAATCAAAGGAAAGTGTCTAGAACAAGCAGAAGCATCCTATCCCCTACACCATGCTCTTCACGGAAATCATCCATCTAGCAGGTATAAAAAAGAATTTGGGTAGGAAAAGATGAAACAGGGTTCTGAGATCGATGTATCCATCATCCAGAGGATGAGGATTGCACATCTCTTCTCTAGATATGTTGCAAGACATCCAGAGTTGGCATTGATCAAGGAAGAACCACCAGAAAATCTTTTCCTCCATAAGCTAGAAAGCCTCTCTCTCTAAAATCTTCTCTCTCTAGAAATTCTTCTCCTTTAGTTTTTATGTTAAAATTTTGCTAGTTTTCAACTAGTAGAATTTCTCCTCCTAGAAGTTTTGCACCAACAATTCCATCCTCTTCATCAACCACCTTAGAGGTAATGGGAGGAGTGGGGTTGGTTCTAAATTATTGTCACTTTGCATGTTGGTAGGAAGGGTTTTCCCCTAAACTCGTTTAGGCTTAAGTTTTATTATTATTATTATTGTTTAATGTTAAACTTTAATTTTTACTAAGTTGTTACTCTGCCCAAATTTAGATTATTAAATCATGATTACTAAGTTGTTACTCTGCTTAAATTTAAATTATGAAATTACATTTGCTAAGCTGTTACTCTGTTCAATTTTAGAAAATTAAAATGCATTTGCTAAACTGTTATTTTGCTCAAATTTAGAAAATTAAAATGTATTTATTTCGTCGTTATTCTACAAAAATTTTAGTAATTAAATTATAATTATTATGTTGTTATTTTGCTAAAATTTTATATGATTACTAAATCGTTATTCTGTTAAAATTCTAATATTGTGCAATTTCTGCAATATAAGGTAGAAATATTAATTGTATTAGTGCTCAAATTAAATGAGACCAAGGAAACCTCTGTTTAAGAAACTAGGAAGTAATAAATTAGTAAGTAATGTAAAGCAAGTGACATGTAGTGGCATGGCACCCTACTAGGGAAGCTACGGTTTGGTACACTGTGGGATGAAAGATAGGACCCATGGTTAGGTCTAGAGGGTATGGTATCGAGTGGTGAGCGTCCTAATGGCCAAGGTAGCACTCTTGAGCTGGGACAATCACTTAACCAACTTGATAACCCTAACAACTGCTCAACATCACCAGGATTGGTGAGAGTATACCTCTATAAATGGATATCCTAAATTGTTATTTTGTTCCTCAATGATGATGAGGACTGTACCATGAGATGATGTTGAGAGAGGTATATGTACTCCCAGTCACTTCCCAGGTTCTGTTAAGAACTATTACCCACTAATGGAAAGTATGGATTCATATCGAGTCAAGGATAGATTACACATAGAATAAACTTTAGGTTCCTTTTTTATTGTCAACTGTGTTTTATTTGTATTGTGTGGTAGAATTCCTACCATACATGTAAAAGTGATATTAGAACAAATCACCTCACTCCATTACTTTTTCTTTTATGCATGATTGATCGCAGTTAATGAAGACCTGACTATTGATGAAGACCTATAAGGCTACTCTGATAGTTTGTTATTTTATAGGATAGGGTAGACGGACACTGCTCTAACTAGGATCTTTTTGATATACTGGGAATAAGTAGTAACTATTTTTATGTATATTTCAATCTCCCTGTATTTCATTTATTTTTCTGATTATGAAATCGTGATGTACTGCTCCACGATAAATACATATAGATTTTATTTTTTTATTGTCGTTTTCAAATTCTGTTAAATTTACAAATTTTCTATTATTAAAAGCAGAGAAAAATTTACTTGCATTTTTAAATAAGTAAATAAGTATGGGTTGTGTTCAATGTGAATGGGTGTCACACCAAGTGGTTGAACTACCTTCTGTTATCGAAGGAGTTCCATTTCACGTTCTTGAAGAACCTGTTCTTTCATTAAGGAAGAACGTTGTTTTTCCCCTAGTATTTGAAAGATGAAGGTCCCTTCCCTTAATACTGGGGGCCTTCTAGCCCTTCTTCTCTTACAACTCATCTAGAGTTGTATATAACCTCATCTCTCCTTGGTAACTTTGGAATCCTCACTACAATTTTCACACCGTAGTATGCTGAGGGTGCGACTTAGACATGACCGATACCAGGGAGGTCCTAATGTTACTAAGGAGGTACTTTTCTTTGAAAGCATAGCTTTCCTTTTAAAACATCTTTTTATGAAAACATATGCTTTTCTCAAAAACGTATTCCTTTCTTAAAATCTTTCCTTTCATGAAAACCTTTCATAAACATAGGGGAAACTCCCTACCTTTGCTAAGGAGGCATACGATAGTGTCTTAAGTATCTTAAATGTCTTATTACGTAGGGTTTATTGTTACATACAAACCATCTCAAGCAGTTACAACAATCATATAAATGCAATATACTATAATTACTCAAGCAATCATCATCAAACATTGCAACACAACATAACAACCAATAGCAAACATACAAAAACTATCATAGAAAACAAGGGTGCAACCATACCAAAGCTCACATTTTAGGGGTGTACCTTCACTTAGCAAATGAAGATTTCGCTTAGCGATTAGGCATAGGGCTTCCAGATTTTGTTCCTATAGCCCTTTTCGCTTAGTCAATGTTTGTCTTTCTAGGCAAATGAAAAAACACCTTTTCTGGAGTCGTATTTTTGCTTAGCGAGGTGTACTCTCGCTTAGTGAGCCTACACGAGGTTTCCAGTCCTATCTCTGGAGCTATTTTTGCTAAGCCAGACTTTTTCTCACTCAACGAAAATACCATTTTCGCTCAGCCACAACGTGATTTTGCAGAATCGTGATTTTTGCGATTTTTGCACATTCCAAGCCAACCATGACCACCCCAAAGGTCCAAATTCATCATAAATAGTTCAAAAATGATTCTTAATGTCTCTAAACATCAACCCAACATTAAACAACTCATTAATCATACAAAACTATGAAAATCCCAAAATCCCCTTTTGTCAGGGTTCAAACTCAAAATAGGGAAAAAGGGGTGACAAACACCAATCCAAGGGATAGGGGAGGACAAAGAGGAAGCACTCACCTCAGCGATGCATGAAGATGAGCACTAGGCTTCGGCATTTATGATCCTTTCCTCTTCTCCTTCTCCTTCTCCTTTTTTCTTCTCCTCCTTCTCTTTTCTTTTTCTTTTTCTTTTCTCTTTCTCTCTTTAGCTTCCTTTTCCTTCTCATATAAAAACTGTGTGTGTTGGGCTTGGTGGGCTTTGGCCTACCCTGGGCCTTAGCTACCTATCTAGGCCCTGTTATCCTATTTATGTAATATTCTAATATAAGGGTAACTATTATTATTAACACTTAAGGCATCTATGACCATTTATCATAAAGGCTATTACCATAAAAGAAATATCTATATAAATTTATTTCTAATGTTCATATTTGGGGATGTTACAGAAACCCCATGAGAAGAGAGACCACGAGAGTATAAGAAAAGGATCTCTAGAGTAGAAGGCCAGCTTAGAGTCCGTAGAGCACTCATTAAGACATTATGTCTCATTCCTATAAGTTTTTATGTTTTCAAGTTAAACAGGTGGATATCCTTGTGCAAGAGCTTGGAGCTGCTTACGAAGAGAAGATGTTGAGAATTTTTTTTTAATCTACCAAAGTAAGGGAGTGTAGTTTATGTTTATGTATCTTCTTTTATATGATGTAAGGCACGTTCTGTCAAAAGCTTGAAATAAGTCTTTAAAATAGATTTAAGCTTTAGTTTCCACATAGTTTCTCTGATATTATTATGTTCTAAACTTCCATGTTTAAGCAATATAAGTAGGCAAAAGGTAATACTCTTGACATATTTATAAATATTTATATTACTAATTTAATATTTAATAAATATAAATGTATAACTATGTAAATATATAATATTATAATTAAAAATCATGTTATTTTAAGTACATTACTTTAAAATGTAAAATAAAGTAATTATAATAATTTTATTGCAATATTATATAATTACAATATTTTATTCAAAATCTAATCCAATATATCTTTATCTTTATAGATATAGATATAGATATAGATATATATTTATCGTCAACTATTATTTTAATCAATTATTCTTTCATTCAAATTAATAAATGTACATAATTAAGGTAATTGACCTTGATTTTTGGTGAAACTTAAATGTGAGTTAATATGAATTATAAATTATAAATCATGTTATTTAAAAATGGGCGAGTTAATATGAATTATTTTCATAAATAAAGTCTTGGATCCTCATCATAACAGGTGTCATTCATCTTTATCTACCCCTAGAAGAGCTTATTTCATTTATAAATATATAAAGATATAAAGTCTGGAAGTGACTTTCACAGACTATCAATCCTTATAATGTTGTACCCAAAAAAAAGCCAAGAAACATATATTATAATAATTAAATGTAAATATATTTTTTAAAAATATATAATTAAAGTAAATAATGTAATTCGTAATTATGTGTGTGTGTGTATAATGTATTTACCCTTAATTTTAGTGAAACTTAAACGTGAGTAATTAATATCATTATTAAGCATACTTTTTCATAAAACTAATGAAAAATATTGACAAGATTGGTATATAGTATAATCAATGACAATAATGAAAATGAAAATAATATAGGCAATGAAAATTTACTAAGAGATTGGTATATAATATAATAATAAAAGGTAAATATATTATTTTAAAATTTATAATTAAAGTAAGTAATGTAATTCATAAATATATATACATAATTAATGTAATTACTTTTAATGTTGGTGAAACTTAAACGTGAGTAATTAATATAATTAATTAGCATACTTTTTAATAAAAGTAATGAAAATTCTTGACAAGAATAAGATTGGTATATAGTATAATCAATGACAATAATGAAAAGGAAAATAACAAAGGTAATGAAATTTTACTAAGAGATTGGTATATAATGTAATAATTAAAGGTAAATAAACTATTTTAAATATATAATTAAAGTAATTAATGTAATCAAATATATATATATATATATATATATATTGTAACAATCCTCAATCGCTACAACATAACACTACTTCTTCAGTCATTTAAGAAAATGTTTATTTAGACAAAAGCCTTGTATATTGAGTTTTTTTCTTTTTTTGAAAATAATGCGGATTTATTTTCTTTTCACTTTACAACTTCAAAGGAAAACCTAGTAAACTTCATATCATTGAGTACTAGCCACACGTGTACGCATCTTTACATATATATATATATATATATATATGTACAAACATCAAAATGAGACCCATTTGTGACACCTATTCACATTGAACACAACCCATACTTATTTACTTTTTTAAAAATGCGAGTAAATTTTTTTTCACTTTTAATAATAGAAAATTTGTAAATTTAACAGAATTTGAAAATGGTAGTAAAAAAAAAAAAAGTTGTATGTATTCATCTTGGAATTGTACATCATGATTTCATAATTAGAGAAATTACTGAAATACAGGGAGATCAAAATAGTTACTACTTATTCCCAGTACATCAAAAAGATCCTAGTCAGAGCAGTGTTTGTCTACCTTATCCCATAAATTAACAAACTATCAGACTAGCCCTATAGGTCCTCATCAACAACTGGATTTTCATTAACTGCAATCAATCATGCATAAAAGAAAAAGTAATAGAGTGAGGTGATTTTTTCTAAAATTACTTCTACATGTATGGTAGGAATTCTACCACACAATACAGATAAAACACAGTTGATAATAAAAAGGGAATCTAAAGTTTATTCTATATTATACTATCATTGACTCGGTATGGATCCATACTTTCTATTAGTGGGTTATAGTTCTTAACAGAACCTGGGAAGTGATTGGGAGTACATATACCTCTCTCAACATCATCTCATGGTACATACCTCATCATCATTGAGGAACAAAATAACAATTTAAGATATCCATTTATAGAGGTATACTCTCGCCAATCCTGGTGATGCTAAGCAATTATCAAGGTTTTCAAATTGGTTAAGTGATTGTCCCAGCTCAAGTGTGCTACCTTGGCCATTAGGACGCTCACCACTCGATACCATACCCTTTAGACCTAACCATGGGTCCCTGCCTTTTATCCCACAAAGTACCAAACTGTAGCTTCCCTAAAAGGGTGTCATGCTACTGCATGTTACTTGCTTTACTGTACTTACTAATTTATCACTTCTTAACTTCTCAAACAAAGGTTTCTATAGTCTCAATTAATTTGAGTACCATTACAATCAACATTTCTGCCTCATTGCAGAAATTGCGCAATACCAAAATTTTAATAGAATAACGACATAGTAATTATGGTTTAATTACTAAAATTTTGGCACAATAACAACTAAATAAATATATTTTAATTTTCTATGAGCAAAGTAACAACTTAGCAAGTGCATTTAATTTTCTAAAATTGAGCAAAGTAATAGATTAGCAAGTATAATTTAATAATTTAAATTTAAGCAGAGTAATAGCTTAGTAATTATGATTAAGTAATTTAAATTTGAGTAGAGTAATAACTTAGTAATTATAATTTAATAATCTAAATTTAAATAGAGTAACAACTTAGCAAAAATTAAAGTTTAACATCAAATAATATAACAACAAGAACAACAACAACAATAATAATAATAATAAAACTTAAGCCTAAATAGGTTTAGGGGGAAAACCCTTCCTACCAACATGCAAAGTAACAATAATTTAGAACCAATTTCACTTCCCCTATTACCTCTAAGGTGGTTGATGAAGAGGATAGAGTTGTTGGTGCAAAGCTCCTAATAAGAGAATTTTTACTAGTTAATGAAAACTAGTAAAATTTAAGCAAAATAAGAGAGAGAAAGAAAAAATTTTAGAGAGAGAAGCACTCTAGCTTATGGAGGAGAAGAATGGTGAAAATATTGTCAAAAGGCATGCTTATTTATAGAAAAAAATGAGATTAGGTGTCCACTTTGATAACATAAGCCATTATGTCATAAATTCCATTTTTGATTTATTTTTAATTAATTTAGGGACACATATCAAAATTAGAGTGATGAATCAGTTAGTCCTAAGTTGGGGACATGCTCCCTTAGCTGTCCAACTTCTAGATATCATTTTATCTGCAGGTAAATTAACCAGTACCGATAAAATCGCCTAAACTTGAAAAAATTGACTTTTAATATCAAAAAATTTCAATTAAATATAAAACTATACAAATACATTATTTTTCATAAAAAATAAATTTATAATAATTAATTTTAATTTTCATTAATTTATTTCAAATTTTATCTATTTATTTTGTATTTTTAAGCCAAGAAATTCATAATAAATCCATTTTAATTCAATAAATATAAAAAAAATTATGAAAATTCTAAAATTAAATATTTCATCTATAAATAAACTAAAACTACCATTTTCACCATTTTTGGATGTCAAACCAATATTAGCTGGCTTATTAGTCACCTAAAGACATTTTGATCATTTTACATAGGAATTATAGAAAATTCTCAAAATTATATTTTAATATATATGATATGATTCCAAGCCCAAACTGATCTTTTAATATCAATTGAATCTTTTTTCCACATTAGCCCTTAATGTTGAGAAATAAGGACAAAATCGTCATTTTTTTATTTTTCTGGGCTCTGCTCGAAAAAATTATTAAAAATCACGATTAGATAGCTTTTGGAATTTTAAGCATAATGGTGGAGGTCAGAATTTTGAAATTGCCTCTTGATTTTTCAGAATTAAATAATCAAATATTAGAAAAATAGTTGAAAAACTGAAACTAAAGTGTTACATTTTTTACTATTTTTCTCTCAAAATAAAATTTTTACAATTAAAATAAACCTAGTATAAAATTTGCACAATACTTTGAAGTCAAAAAGTCTAGTTTGCTCCCGTAGTCAGTTAGGGATATTTTGGTCATTTCACAAAAACTATCTTAATAAATTCCTAAATATTTTCTAAAATTATTATTAATTATTCTAAGCTCATAAATGACTTAAAAATAAATTTAAGACACTTCTAACTATTTTTATTTATTTTCTTAATTATCTAGTCCTTTTAGGGGCAAAATAGTCATTTTACCCTTTTCTAGAGTCCGTTTTTCAAAAATTATTAAAAATCTAAACTAAATACTACTCACTAATACAAGCATAACCATAGGGATCAAAATTTTGAGATTCCCATCCGATTCTACAGAAATAAATACAGAATAATTAGAAAAATAATTTGATAGGCAAAAAAATAAGGGTGTTACACCATCCATCTTGTAACACCGTGTTTTTCTTAATGTTTGATTTAGTTGTTTAATTACTAAAAGTTGAAATATAATATGTGATATGGGTGATTAAAATGAATAAATAAGTTGTTGTATGAGTGTTGCTTTGTGTTGGTTGTTTTGAAATTCTTGTCTAAATTTAAGGAATTGAGGAAAATGTTATTCTTGAACCAAAGTGAGAATGTTGGTTAAGCTTATATGGGTTGTTGAGAGAAACAGCAGTATTGGGCCTAAGGTGAGGTTTGGAGAGTAATTAGATGGACCATGGGCTTTAGTGGGCCCCAAGCCATTGTGTGGCCCCAAGGAGGTTTAAGACCACCCAAAACCCCTCCTCCCTCTCATTTGTGATAAACTCTCCCAAGACACTCTCTCAAACTCTCTCATCCTCTCAACTCTCTCTTAAACCGCAAAGTAAGAAGCAAGATTGTAGACTATCCCATTCCTTTCGATGAGGAGCATTGCTTTCTCTAAAGATTTGGCTCAAGGGTTCACATTTGCCCCATTCTCCTCTTCCCCAAAATTTGGATTCGGAACTCCTAGAGGTAAGGGAAGCTTACATTTATTGAAAAGTTGTTGTATGAACATAGTTGTGTGTTAATGTGGCCGTGGTTTGTACTGAAAACTAAATTTGAATGAGTTATGTTGAGATCTTGTGTAGAAATGGGTTTCCTTCGAATTTTAATGATTTGTGTTGAAATGTTGTATGGATTGTTGAATGTGTTGAGTATGTTGTTGTGTGGTTGTATTTGACCTCTGTGGAGTCAATTTGGGGTATGAATGAGTAGAAAGTTTAGATTTTTGGGGTTTTTCGAAGAAAGTTCTGTTGTTGCTGTCTAATAGTCGCTGACCGAGAGTGCCCTTGAGACTAAAGTGAGACTATCAAGTTGAGGGTTCGCTGAGCGACCCATTGCGTCGTTGAGCAAGTATTCTTAAGTGGTAGAATTGGCTGTAGTGAAAGAGGAATTCGCTAAGCGAAATGTTATTTGCTAAGCGAGTGTTCATAGAAATCTAGAAATTTTCTAGAACGTGGCTCGTTGAGCGAACGCAACATTTGCTGAGCGAATGTGGGCATTCTAGAATGCCTAGAAGCAATTCGCTGAGCGAGCACTGAGCTCGCTGAGCGAATTGTGGCCCTAGAATATTGTTGCTCTCTGTTACAAGTGAATCGCTTGGCGAACAACAGGTTCGCTGAGCGAGGAATGTGGTCGATGGAATTGCATTCATATGATTGGTGCAAGAGCAGGTTTTGGTTGTTCTCTGGAATGGCCCGTCACTAAGCGAGTAGGTGACCCATTAAGTGAAATGTGGTCAATGGAATTTGGATAAAGTCCCTGGAACGAATTCGCTAAGTGACTCTAGTTGTTGCTAAGCGAGTGACCCTAATTCGCTGAGCAAAACTCATGGTTGTAGAGCAAAAAGCCTTCGCAAGGGAAGTTGGTCCTCTGTAAAGAAGGTCTTCGCTAAGCGAGTATGTGGGTCGTTGAGCGAATACAATGTTCTGTTGTTGATCAATGTTGAAAGTGTAATTGTGCAAAATATGATTGAAAAGGACTCTCCTTGTGAGTCTAAGGTTGAGAATGTGAGAAAAGTGGTAAGTTGCATGGATAGGGCCTCCATTTGTTGTTAATGTTGTTGTTTGGGTTTTACCCATGGGATGTGGGTTGCTTGGATAGGGCCTTGGAGTGGCGGGTTGCTTGGATAAGACCTTCACTTGTTGTGAATGAATTGTTGTTTGAAGTTTCTCACGAGTTATGGGTTGCTTGGATAGGGGCTTACCTGTTGACCATGCTTGAGGCTGGATTGGGTCGCTTGGTGTTGGTAGTTGTTGTTAGACCTCATGGAGTGCTGGTCAAGCCCACGTGGTGTTGTGTTGTTACACATGTATATATGTTGTTTGGTTGTTGAGTGGATGTGGTATTATGATACATGCATTTCATGCATATGTTGTTGGATAAGGCTATGTGATAGGCCTCATGTTGCTCTGCGAGCAGGCACATAAGTTGGATAGTTGATAAGAGTTGCGACTCAGCCGGACCTCCAACCTAGTGCTTAGATAAGATGTGGGATCTTAAAGATGGGCCTTTGCGGATGAGGGGATCGACGAACCCGTAGGGGGCCAAGGCAGTGCAGGCCTTGAGTCGCGATGAGCCACCACCCACATACACTTATCCCAACGAACCACTAAGCTTATTTGTGGATCAGAGTTTTGGCAATTCTTGAATGGTGCTTAGATAAGCCATGGTAGGAGGTGAGACCTGGCTGATTGCCCGAGATGTTGTGAAAATATCTCAAGAGTCATGTCATCATGCATTGACATTGTTGTGGTAGATTAGTTGTGATATGGAGTTCTGGACTAGGAACTCTTTGCCATATGAATGAATAGTGTGTACATATGTATGTATGAGTACGAATGCTGAGAATTGTTGATGGTTTTAGAATTCATATGCTATGCCTGTTGTTTTAGTAAGCTTACCCTTGCCTTGTTTTGTTGTTGGATATCTTGCTGTTGTTGTTGTGCTGCTGTGACTGTGATGATCACGTCCTATGGCGTGGGAGCAAATGGCGATACTTCAATGGACCCGACTTCTCAAAGTTGAGGTTAGAGCTATGAGCTGGAGATGTTTGGCTTGATGAGACAAGCACTTGTTCCTATTACTATGTATTTAGTTTCATTCTTTTGATAGGGTTGTATAGTGTGACCAGCCATATGGAGTGCGTTTTGTATCTCCCTCCCCTGTTAATGGGCTTGTATATTTCATTCTTTTGATATGGCCTGGTGTTATTCCTCTTTTCATTTGATGTTGACAGTTGTACATATGATAATGTATGGTAGTAGGAGAGATGGATAGATCTCTTAGCTCATTTATGATTTACATTTATATGTTATGATTTTATATATCCTGATGTGACGGTAATAGTAGGTATTGGAACCAAAGATGTTGAAGCATCTAGTCCCTCAAAGTTTTGAAGATAACAAACTTATTAAAGTTTAACTCTTTGTTTAAACTTAACGAGTTTACAACATCCAACATGGCAGTCTTAACAAGCATCCAATAAACTCGCATGTAAGGACTGTCTAAGAGTAAGTCTCTTTTCATGGACTGTGTCTTGAGCTCAGACACTAGTATTAGACTCATCCAAATATAAGTTATTTAAACGACTAAGTTCTTAAATACTCTTCCAGTCTATACGTCCTTTATGTATGCAAACTTCGAGACTAATGCCTTACCATTTTTAAGATCCAACGTTTAACTATTTCAAGCATTAAATGGTAGACAGAAACATTCTAGTGCAAAGGTCCAGCAATATAGAAAAAGGAAGTCAACTTACCTAACTGCCAAGCCAAATAAAGAATGTTCAGAAAAGCAGACTGTCAACACAGTCCTGCACTTTCCGTTTTGGTGCAAGCTCATAAGCTATCTCCTCTGACCCGTTTGAAAGCTCGATACGTGCCCCTCTTTCTTGAAGACTGAAGCTAAGTCATCTTCAACGGCTTTTTTTTCCTGAAGACTATATATTTATCAAGAAAGAAGAACGAAGATGGATGTGAAAAAACCAAGTGACACAACAAGAGAAACAAAAAAAACAATTAAATTGCCTTCTAGCGTCCACTGGATGATAGTTGAATATTCTTTGAAACCTTTTTTTATTCTGTGCTTAATCTTTTACATCCTCACTTTGTGAGTTGAATTTCATTGTAAACAACTGTATTTGTTATGAAAGCCTAGAGAGGCTTAGTGAGAAAGAATACTTGGGTTGTTAAGCAATTTGGGGTGATTGCGTTGTAAAGCCTGAAGAGGCCACGAAGAATACTTGTGTAACCTAAGGTTGGTTAGTGAACACCTTCTAGGTGAAGGGATTGGACATAGCTCAAGGTTGAGTGAACCAGTATAAATTCTCTGTGTTCTTATTCTACCCTATCCTTTGCTTAAATCATTTATGAACTTGCTTTTAAGTTGAAATTTTTTTCAAAACACACAATTTAACCCCCCTTCTTGTGTGATTCTTGCTCTTTCAGTAGGATTAGTATGGTTGTTTTGTAGTGACAATTGGGTGGTTACACATCCCAGCCCATACCACTATACAATCTTTATAACTCACAAGGAATAAATGAAACAGGGGAGATGGCATCAAGGCCAAAATATACATCAACAATGAGGAGAGGGGAACAAAACACATTCTCTATGATTGGTCACACTATACATCTTATCACAAGATGAAACACTAATCACAAGACATCAAAGGAATGGAATGTGACTCATCGTGTCACACTACCTCTTGCTAGCAGGTCCACCTTTAGGTCTGGGAAATTGGATCCATTAAGCCTCACCGTCTGCTCCCATGCCTAATGATGTGATCATCATAGTCAAACAAAAGGCAACGACGACAACAACAACAATCGCAACAAAACAGCAATGCAAGGGTAAGCTTACTTAAAAACAACATAGCATACGAGTGAAATGAATCATCCACATTTCACATCATCACTCGCATGTATACAAATATATAATCCAAAGGTATGGATTCCATAATGTTAGACCACATGATGCCACGATTTCACCGCTACCATGTCAATGCATAAGGATATGACTCTTGAGAAATTTACAACAATTTGAGCGATCAGCCAAGTCTCACCCCCTAACATGGTGTCAATAGCACCTCATCACATGCCTCTCACCATTTAGGATTGCCAAACTTTGATCTACGGATAAGATTATGTGATCTGTCTAGATAAGTGTATGTGGGTGGTGGCTCACTACGACTCAAGGTTTGCATTACCTTGGTCCTTTAGGGAATCGCCCATCCACTTATCCCCAAAGGCCTATGATAGCGACCCCACGTCTCATCCAGCACTAGGTTAGAGGCCCTGTCTGAGCCATCTGTGTAACGACCCGCGACGTTAGCCACAGAGTCGCCACAATGAGGAAATACTATTCTCTCTAAACTCTGGCATATAAACACTTCATTTTCTTTAAAAAAAACATTATTATGGAAACTCTTTATTGATCTAGTTATGAAAATATGAGTAAAATTTTTCTCTTTAAGCGAAGTAAATATCATCAACACCTTGAAAGAAAAATCATCACCTGAAAATATCTCAAGATAAAACCAATCAGTAAGAGTTATCAGAACACATAAAACTGCAGTCATCCAAAAATACAAATCATGGACCAATATAGCTAAGCCCCAAACATACAACCAAAATGAGGGAGGGGTACAAGAACACATACTCTAAGAAATGGCCGTCTACACTACTCCTAATACTATTTAGTCCCCTAAGGGTAGTGAGGAGGGTAGATGGCGTATCCTCATCATCTTTGTCCCTGTAGTGACCTCACCCGAAACCACGTCCACGTCCATGAGTCGCCACGTAAAACATCCTACAATAAGCCCTGAGGTTTCCTTAGAAAAGAAAACATGTAGCAAAAAGGGTCTGTCAAATCCGCCTCTCAATCAAGGGTCCATCTAGCACCACTCCATTGGATAGTAAGGAGGAGCTCAAGGACTAAATACCTCGTGAAGTCTCAATGCGTCCCTCTACTCCTGCGATCAAGGCAATCGTGATCATCACAGTCACACACACACGAAGCACACAAGCAAGGATAAGCTACCCAAAAAAGACATATATATACAACAATAATATGTGTAAAGGAAAACAGACTGAAATAAATGTCATCACAATAGCATGCTCAACGGCTTATACAGAGCCATCACAATTCAGTTAAAGAAATCAAATAGACAGGCATTACGAAACATCTTTGGTACACAATGTCATGAAATGTAATAATTGCTATAACCTAGCATAAGCTACTATAACACAGCATAAGCTGCCACAGCATGAGCTGCTATAACACAGTATAAACTGCCACAGCATGAGCTGCTATAACACAGTATAAATTGCCACAGCATAAGCTGCTATAACACAGTACAAACTGCCACAGCATAAGCTACTATAACACAATATAAACTGCCACAGCATAAGCTGCTATAACACAGTACAAACTGCCACAGCATAAGCTACTATAACACAATATAAACTGCCACAGCATAAGCTGCTATAACACAGTACAAACTGCCACAGCATGAGCTGCCAAGATACAATCTTTCACCAATACACATTATAAACAATTTATCATACACGCAATTTAGTCATTAAAATTATCATCATTATTATCATCATTGATTCACTACACTTATCCATAAGAATAACACCACCATATACTATCACATAAGGCCCTATCCATCGCTGGCCCATTTTCGCGTGTTACAACATCGAGCCCTATCCGTCGTTGGCTCTACAGCAACAGGATTCTCTTTAGAGCAATCCCTAGTTGAGGATAGGCAGAGGTTCTACACAGAGTTACCTCACAACATAAAGTCCTCATACAGAGCAGCTTTGCCAACAAGAAGTTGAAACTCTAATTAGAGTGATTTAAACTCAACTATAAAAGTTATTCAAGAAAAGTATATGCCCATCAACTTTTAATTAGATTATTTATATAAATCATTATAAGATAATTAAAATTTTAAAATATTGAGTATGCCTTAAGAACAAAAAGGCAAACAAACCAACTCCATTTAAAAGATTAGATTTTCATAGAACTTGTTCTTATGACTAATAGAGTTATTCTTCACAAAGGAATCTTTTAAAATACTTTTTCAAAAATATAATTAAATTGTGTAAAACAGTCAATAATATATTTTATTGAAATTCATATTTAACATTTATCTTAAAAGATCCACCATTAAGTTTCAAGTTCAAAATATAATATTTCTATAAAGTTATACAAAAGTTGTAAAGCTTATTACTAGGACAAATTTCTAGTGGCTGTCAGATTTGAGCTTCTGTTTTGAAAATAATTTTGGGAGAGTAATCGATTTTTTCTTAATAGGATATTACATGATTGAAAAGAAAACTTTGTCTGTTTTCTAAAACAATAAAGATCCCCTTAAGAAAAAAATCTACAAATAAAGATACAAAAATAATAAGACAGAAGGTCAAGGTGACCTACTAGAAAACTAGCGAGCATATCTTACCACTTTTCATGTCCAAAAGAAACTTTTCAAAGACCAAACCTTTTATATTCTGAAATTAAATTTAAAAACATTTTCAAAAAGCCCAAGAACACCAAAAAAAAGGCCTACACAATTTTATATGATTTTTGAAAGTTCACAGTTTTCAAAACTTTTTCCAGACAGAAAACAAGTACAACTTTTAGATTCCAAAAATCATTAAAAATAGTAAAACGAACCAAATATAGGCAAACCATATATTCTGGAAATATTTTTGTGTCTACTTTTTATTCATTCAAATATTTTCACCAAATACAAAACCGATTCTTCCAAAATCACGTTTTTCTACCCACTGTCAGGTCAGCATTTCCAGACAGTGTGTTCAACTTTCAAAAAGCTTAACTTTTTCATTCCTTAACCTTTTGATGCATTTCTTGTGTCCATTTTGGAGAAAATAATAAAATAATATATGGAATAATAAATGGACGATTATTTTAAATCTAAAAGAATAATTTACGAAATTATTTTAATATAACATTTATTTATGAAATATCATTGTTTTAGTTACCACAATCGATAGGTAATTTCGCCCAATATTTTTAAATAACATGATTTATAATTTATAATTAAGGACAATTACCGTAGTCATATATATTTATCATTTACATTAATTACTTAATTTTACATTTAAAATAATATACTTAAAATAACATGATTTTTAATTTGTTAATAAAAAATTTGGGCATTAGTTACTCACGTTTAAGTTTCAACAAAAGCAATGATAATTACCTTAATTATATAATATTTTTTGATTATTTACCAATCTCTTAGTAAATTTTCATTACCTTTATTATTTTCATTTTCATTATTGTCATTGACACTATATACCAATCTCTTAGTATGCTAATTAATTATATTAATTACTCACATTTAAGTTTCACCAAAATTAAAGGTAATTACATTATATATGTAACACCTATGTTTTTTCTAACGTGTGATTTAGAGATTTAATAACTGAAAGTGGAAATTAAAATATAATCTCGATAATTAAGATAAATTAAATAAGTTGTTGCTATGTGATTGTTGTTTTATGTTTTGTCTTAGAATTCCAATCTAAATTTTTGGAACTTGAGGAAAATGTTTTTGAGCCAAATGAAATTGTTAATGGTATCTATCTAGATTGTTGAATGAACAGTGAGGTTGGGACAGTTTGGGTCTTAGGGAGTGGTTAGATGAACCCTAAGCCTTAGTCAACCCAAAGCACTTTTGAGGCCCTGGAGGACTTTAAGACACCCAAAGCCTCCTTCCCTCCCATATGTTGCTAGGCCACCCATAAACCACCTCCCCCAATCTCTTTCAAACTCTCAATCTCTCTGAAGCCCTTCAAGAGGAAAAACAATGTTTCTTAGACCTATCTCAGTCCTTTGTGGTGAGAAGAACTACTCCCCCCCCCCCCCCCGAAGATTTGGCTCAAAGGTTCACCACTCCACATTCTCCTCTTCCACAAATCCAGATTTAGGAAGCTCTTAGAGGTAAAGGAAGCTTACACTTGTTGAATCCGTGATGTATGGACGTATTTTGGTGTGAATATTGCCTTGGTCTGTGTTGAAAAATGAAATTGAATGAGTTTTGTTATATTTTGTTGAAAATGGGTTTGTTGATGAATATGGCGATTTGTTGTTGAAATGTTGTGATGGTTGTGAAATCTATTGGGTATGATGTTGTAGAATGTTGAATGATGTTGTCTGCTCTCTGTGAGGCTGATTTGGAGTATGAGTAAGAGTAAAGTTTGGATTTTTGGGTTTTTTAACTAGAGCCTTTGGTTTTGTTACCTCATAGTCGCTGAGTGACGAGGGCTTTCGCTAAGCAAGAAAGCCTAGGGAGTAAACTGAGGCCTTCGGGTTGAACTTCGCTGAGCAACCCTTGATGTCGCTGAGTGAGTGTTCTTAAGTTGTTGTTGTGATTGAAGAAAAGACGAGAATTCGCTAAGCAATGTTCAGTTTGTCGAGTGAGCATTCATGGAGATCTGGACATTTTTCCAGAAAGTAGTTCTTGAGCGAGTATAGGCCTTTAGAATGCCTAGGAGTGGTTCACTAGGCGAGGACTAGACTCATTGAGCGATTTCGTGTCCTGGAAAGTTGGTGCTTTCTGTGGCAAGCCTTCTGCTGAGCAATTAATGTGTTCACTTGGCGAGGGGCATGTTTTAAAATTTATTGCTCACTAGAGTGGTTGATCACTGAGCGAGTGGGGAACTCGTTGGGTGGATTGTGATTGAGCAAAATTTATGAAAGTCCCTAGAACAAATTCACTTAGCGATCTCGATTATTGCTGAGTGGGAGACTCTAGAGACAAAAGGGTGCTCTCTGGTGTAGGTATTCACTTAGTAGGACTTATGGTCGTTGAGCGAGAACTTTCGTGGGGGGAAAAGAAGGCTCTCTATAAGGGAGACCTTCGCTGAGTGAACATCTGGACCGTTGAGCGAGTTAGGTAGTTAGGTGTTGTCTCAGCTAAGGATTTAACTATATTGGAAAGTAGTTTGAGGAGGACTCTTAGTGTGAACTTATTGTGAGAATTGTTGGATGTTTGGGAGAAGTGGAAGGTTGCTTGGATGGGACCTCCACTTGTGGTAAATGATGTTATTCTGAGATTTCTCATCGGGTACGGGCTACTTAAATATGGCCTTACCTGTTACCATGTATGGTGCTGAATTAAGCCTACATGGGGTTGGTAGTGGTTGTCTGGCCATGTGTGGTACTGAATTGAGCCCACATGGTGTTGTTGTTAAAATTAATTAACTTGTTGATGTTGTTATGATGTGGTATGTTGTGCATGCATTCATGCATGTGTTGGTAGCTGAGGTCGCTGATGGTGGACCTCACATCGTGGTACGAGCAGGCACGTAAGTTGGTTGGTTGACTAGAGTAGACTGTAATACCTATTTCTTCTTAACCTATGAATAAGTGTTTGAATAATTTAAAAGAGAAGATTAAGTTTAATTTCCCTTGCAAAGAATGCATTAAGAATTTTGTTTGGTGTCTGTGTAAGTTTCTGCAAAAGATTCTGCAGGAATTGGATTTGCACTGCTATAAGATAAGTAGAGAAAATATCTGCAATATTTTGATAGACAGTGTAGGGTTGTGGAATTTAATTATAATTAATTAAGTTTAATTATGATTGAATTCTAGTCAAGTTGGTAGTTTTCCTTACTCTCAGGTTAATCCTATTCCTGATCAATCTGTCTGTTAAAAAGCCTGTCTAGAATCCTGTTAGATAAAGTAGAATCAACTACCTGATTTAGACAGAGTCAGTTCCATCCTAAACAGAGAAAGTCTAAAGAGTCATAAACTCATTTAGGTTCTCATATCAATTAAATTATTTTAGTTGATTCAAGAGTTAGGAACCTAAAACCTAATTTCTTGAAACTCGGTAATTGACTGCATTTTCACTTTTAGTGTGGGGATTTACAGTGTTTCTTGTCTAGAACCTAGACTAGATGTTTCCCAAGCCCAACTAAACTCAACTTAACCATTAGTCTTAAGCTAACTAAGCTAGTTGCAACCTAACTAGATATCTTTTCACAAAAACCTACTCTATGTCATGTTAAGTGTACCTAAATACTTGAAAAACCAATTGCACCTAGGGTTTTTCTTGTGTTGGCCGTCCACCACCTAGGGAAAAGGGAAAAGAGTTTTGTTTTCCATTTAAATTCAAATATACCACCCTTTTTGCTAGTTACCAAATTACCCTCCTAAGTTGTCTTGAAAAATAAGCTTATAAGCCAAAACTCCCCTTATTCTTCCTCTAGAAAAACTATGGGCTTGAAAGAAGGAGAAAGCTTGTTCTAGATTTCTCTAAGTGTTGGGAGAAGAAGGTAGAAGCTAGGGTGTCAAAGAGGTAGTGCTAGGTAAGCAAACTCCATCCTTTTTATCTTCTTCCTCCATCTTCTCCTTTTCTACCAAGACTAAAGTGGTTTTAGTTTCTTTTACCCTCTTGGTTCTAAAGTTTGTTTCTTTTCATGTTCATGTCCCAAATCAACCATTTTAGGTGTTGGTTGATGGTTCACCCTCTCAAAGTTGGAAGGAAATCATCCACTTGCTCCAAAACCCTTGCAAGCTTGAAGAGATCTTAACATATTGTAAGGAAAGCTAACCCTTTTTCTTTTGTGTTTAAATTTGTGATTGACATGTTTGGATGTACCTTGTTGTTAAAAATGTTGTTGATATTTTTAAAAGTATTAATCTTGATGAAATACCACATTTTTGTGCAAGTATGTGATGTGTTCTTAGTGCTGTTTGGCTTTTCTGTCTAGACATGTTACACTGTTTTTATGATAACTGGAGATGTGGTGAATATTTTCATGTGCTTTTGTTTGGTTGTAAACTAGAGAAGAATATTTTCATTTTAATATGAATTATTTCCATAAATAAAGTCTTGGGTTCTCATCGTAATAGGTGTCATCCATCTTTATCTATCCTTATAAAAGCTTATTTCACTTATAAATATATAAAGATATAAAGTCTGCAAACGACCTTCACATACTATTAACTAGATTTTAAACCCGTGCATTACACAAGTTTGTTTAAATTATATATTTTTATATTTATATTTATTATTATTTTAAAAATATATGTACACAAATAAAATCATTAATTTTTAAAATATTTATTAGTAAATTAAGTATAATTACATTAAAATTAAGAATGATGATTAATTATATTTTCAATTGAACAGATGTTAAATATCAAGATTATTAAAATTTATTATGATTTGTTCTTTCTTCAAATAACGATAATGTTGTAATACCTATGTGAAATGCATAAATTCAAAATGAGTGTAAGTATAATAAATATGATTATATAAGTATTTAAATTTGAGTGTTCATTTTTGTTATTGTGAATATTATATTAACACGAACTTATTTTTTTGTGTTTATAATTAATAATTAATAATTTTAAACGAATTTATTGTAAAATTAAAATTTATTTTAAATTTGTTGAAATACTATGATTTTTATAAATATATATAGTTGTTAATTATTTTAAAATGGCATTGTTAATTATTTAGAAGATATTAATTTTAATTATATGATATTGTTAAAGTTTTGAGTTGGTTAACTTAAACACCACATAATTTGAACACTCTTGATTAGTGCAATGAGATTTGTCTAATATTATTACTTTTATTATTATTATTATTATTATTATTATTATTATTATTGTTGTTGTTATTGTTGTTGTTGTTGTTGTTACTGTTATTGTTATTGTTGTTATTTAATTTTAATTTCATTACTTGTTACTTTTTAAAGTTATTTATCTATACGAATCATTGTTATTATTATTATTATTATTATTATATATTTGTTAATTATTTTAAAATGATATTTTTAATTATTTAGAAGATATTAATTTTAATTATGTGATCTTGTTAAAGCTTTGAGTTAGTTAACTTAAATGCCACATAAATTAAACACTTCTAATAAGTGCAATGAGATTTGTCCATTATTATTATTGTTGTTGTTGTTGTTGTTGTTATTTGATATTTTATTTTAATTTCATTGCTTGCTACTTTTTAAAGTTATTTATCTATAAGAATTATTATATGTTTCAAAGTTTATATCTTATAATTTAACTATTATAAGGATTATTTATCTATAAGAATTATTATTTATGTGTGTTACTAATTTTCTTAATATTATTACATACTATTTTGCATATATATATTACTATTCTTTTTCGCATTATAAGTGATTTCAGAAAGACAATGCTATTAATATATATATTAATATAAATTTTCTCTTTTAAATAATATTTTATAAACAATTTTTTAAATAATAATGTATATAATAAATTTTAAAATATATATATTTATATTAAATTTAGGAATAATTACTTTTTATTTAATAATAAATTTATAAATATATAAATAAAGCATTAAAGAATATTTAAAAGCATTAAATATCATATTAATGCTCAAGTTCAAGTTTATTTTACTATGTAGATCGGTTACTTTATAATATATTTATGAACAATAATATTTAAAAAAGGATTTTTTAAGATATTTAGTTAAATTTAAAATGATTCATAATAATTTATTTAAAATAATAGTTAAAAATGGAATCTAAGAGATAAATTATTATTATTATTATTATTATTATTATTATTATTATTATCACAAAATTATTAGTTTTGAAATATATCTAACTTCTTATAATATTATAAAATTTAATGTTATCAATTTAATATTGATATATCTAATTATTTTATTATCTTTTGGTTTTGTTTTAACTTTAACTATATATTTATAAAATCATTAAGTTTGAAAAAATCTAACTTTTTTTTAGTATTATAATATTTAATGTTGTTATTGTAATATTTATATGTCTAAATTTATCTATAAAATCTTTATTTTTAGTTATTATTGTTTCAAAAATATATTTTAAAATAACTAAATTAAAAAATAAAATAAATTTATGTATATGCACAATAATTTATTTTTTAATTTATATCCTTAATTATTAATTAAAATAAAATATTATAAATCATTTTAAATTTAACTACATATTTATAAAATCATTAGTTTTGAAATATATCTAACTTTTTTTAATATTATAACATTTAATGTTATTATTATGTTTTAAGAAAAATTTTATTATTGTAGTATTTATACATCAAACTTCTTTATCTTTTTATAGTTTTGAAATATATATTATTAACATAAAATTATTAAAATTGTATAATAAATAACATTAATGGGAGCAATTAAATTCTTCTTTAAACATAATTAGGTCTGTTAAATTTAATTAGATTCAATGGCTATTAAAACATTCAAGTTTTGATCAATGGTTGAGGTTCGTTCAAGTCTCTTTTACTATACATATAGATATAGATTCTTATAACATTATTGTACCTAGATAAAGGCCAAAAAGGTTGTTGTTGGTATGGTTTTTTATTCAATCCTTTATTACTTTTTTTAATATACTATCCTTCATGGGATTAATATTTAAATACATTATTTATATGCTTTTTCTTAATTTTTGTTTACTAAATTTAAATTTACTATATATTAACTATTAGTATTACTAAAAAAAGGCATAAATATACTTTTGGTCCTTCATCTTTTTACTAAAATTAATTTTGGTCCTTTATCTTTTAAAAGATTCATTTTGGTCTGTTAACTTTCAAATTTAAGTCAATGTTGTCATTTCGTTAAGAGTGATCGTTTTTTATTTTGGGACACGATTTTAAATCTTTTTTATTTGATTTAAGACCTAAAACTTGTTTCATTAGATTCACTTACATGAAAACTATGGAACCCAACTAATGTTCAAACCAAAATGGGCCATAAACATAGTGAAAAACACATGGAAAGTGAATCCCACGAGAAACCAAAAAAGAATAAGATATTAGATTTTTTAGTTTTTCAATTGCTTATGGGACTCACTTTTCACGCTTTTTTTTATCATGTTTATGACCCTTTTTGTTCGAACATTAGTTTGGTTCCATAATTTTTATATAGGTGAATCTAATGAGACAAGTTTCAAGTCTTGAATCGATCAAAAAGGGTTCAAAATCGAAAACGATCACCGTTAATGAAAGGACAACATTGACTCAAATTTGAGAGTTAAATGACCAAAATGAATCTTTTAAAAGATAAAGAACTAAAATGAATTTTAGTAAAAAGATAAAGGACAAAAAATATACTTAAGCCACCAAAAAAATGTATGATCAACATTTTTATTATTATAAATTTCTTCATAGACATAAAGTTTCGTGTATATATATTGTAATAGGAATTGATAGTTCAAAAAATCAATTCATAGGATATATATTTTGTGTTTTAAATTGAAGTTAAATTTGAAATTTTTTAGTTTAGATAAAATATGATATTTTAAACAATGAGTTTTATATGTAATAGGATTTAAAACCCTTTAAATATTTAAATTTATGGAAATTTTAAGAAGGAAATAATAATTTATGAATTTTAGGAAAAGAGGAGTTGATTAGAATAATTAAAACAAATTAAATTTGAGTATGAAGGAGCACTTAAAAAAAGGTATGAAGGAGAACAATTAACATCTTTATTATAAAAATCATTTTCTTAAAAATTATTTAAAAATTACTATTAGTTTGCGCTATGAAGGATCATTAATTATTTGTAATTAGTGTTTGAGAATAGGGAATAATTTATTTTAGCTATAAATGTGCATTATTTATATACCTATATGTGAATAATTTTTATTAAATGTAGTATTGTTCAAGTGAATTGAAGTTGACTCTCCATATTACCTCTCAGTTTATTAGTCATGTGCTTCAACAATTAAGATCATCATCTTATTCTCCACAATAGGAGCTATTGAAGGAAAAAATCCCAAGTATGTACTTTTTCTTAAAGTCATCTTAGTTTTGTCAATAATTTAATGTAGATAGATTTTTAATAGTTAAATAATTAAGACTTATCATATATGAGCCCATTTCTTATTCTTGCTTCTACAATTGAATTATGAAAGAAAGAAGGATGCTTTAGAAGACAAAATTGCATTCACTATCAATCGCCTTTTCTTATTATTTTATGTATTTTATATGGTTTTTACAGACATAAAGTTTCATGAATATATATTGTAATAAGAATTGATAGTTCAAAAAATCAATTCATATAATATATGTTTTGTGTTTCAAAGAGAAGTTAACTTTGAAATTTTTTATTTTAGATAAAATATGATATTTTAATTAGTGAGTTTTATGTGAAATAGGATGTAAAACCTTTTAAGTAATTTAATTTATGGAATTTTTAAAAAGGAAATAAAAAATTGTGAATTTTAGGAAAAAGAGAAGTTGATTATAATAATTAAAACAAATTAAATTCGAGTATGAAGGGGTACTTAAAACAAAGGTATGAAGGAGAACAATTAAAATCTTTAATATAGAAATCCTTTTGTAAAAATTATTTAATCATTGTTGCGGTTTTACGTGATAAAGAATTATTAGTTATTTGTAATTAGTATTTGAGAATAGTGATTAATTTATTTTAGCTATAAATGTGCATTATTCACATACATATATATTCATATTTTTTATTAAATATTTTAGTTGCAATATTTTTCAAATGAATTGAAGTTGACTCTCCATATTACCTCTCAATTTTAATAGTCATGTGCTTCAACGTTTAAGATCATCACCCTTTTCCTAAAGTCATCTTAGTTTTGTCCATAATTTAATGCAGATGGATTTTTAATAGTTAAAAAATTAAGACTTATCATATATGAACCCATATTTTACTCTTGCTTCTACAATTGAATTATGAAGGAAAGAAGGATGCTTTAGAAGACAAAATTGTATTAACTATCAATCGCTTTTTCTTATTATTTGATGTATTTTATACAGTTTTGATTAATATTTGTTTACTAAATTTGAATTTACTATATATTAACTATTAATATTACCAAAAAATGTATGCTCAACATTTTTACTATTATAATTTTTTTTATAGACATAAAGTTTCATGAATATATATTATAGTAATAGATTGAATCACTTTGGTAATATAATTGTTGAAATTTCCCTTTAAGTTCAATTCAAAGTTACTGGCATCCATTAAAAAAAAATTTGAATCTATTTCATCATTAAAAGTATGAATTTAGACATTTTTCTATTAGTGTACTACTACATGTATTATTTCAATAATTAATTTGTTAAACTTAAAATGAATTTGATAAAAGCAAGTATTTAAATTCCTTTACAGGCATAAGGTTTTATGAATATATATTTGTAACAGTTTTACTATTATAAATTCCTTTATAGACATAAAGTTTCATGGATATATATTGTTGTAATAGAGTGAATCACTTTGATAATACAATTGTTAAAATTGCCTTTTAAAATTAGTTGAAGGTTACCGACATTTGCTAAAAAATATATCTGAATATATTTCATCATTAAAGGTATGAATTTTGTCTTTTTTTCTATCATTAGTCTACTAATACATTTATTATTTTTATAATTAATTTGTAACACTGAAAATGAATTTGATAAAAAAGTAGTTAAATTCCTCTACAGACATAAGATTTCATTAATATATATTATACTAATAGACTGAATTACTTTGAAAATATGAATAATTTCTTTAATCATGAAAACTTTTATGATTAACCTTTTTGTTCCATTTTATTATTTCAATTAATATTCAATAGGTATATTTCTTATGGCTGAGAATTTTCCAATCAAGCATAAACATGAAAATTCTCTTGCATTTTGCAATGTGAGACAAAGCATGGAATTGCCTAATGTCACTAAAGGTTAGTATTATGTTTTTATACAAGTCAATATGTAAAAAAATTATTTCTTTTTATAAATTGAAAGTAACTCATATTTTTTTCCACTTTATTATTTAACTACATTTGTTGCTCACATAATTTTTTTATGCAGTAAATGTTTTACATATGACAAATGATACTTTTGCAAGTGGCTCTAATCAAACTACCTATAACATGACTCCTTTGTCAAATATTGCCAATGGTAATTTTAAAAGTTTTAATCTCATTTTTGTTTGCTGTGTCAAGTGTTAAACTTAAAAGTTTTTGTTAAAAAATTTAACGTACTATTTTCACCCTTCTGTTGTAATGTAGTCACAACCATCTCTTCATAAAGAACAAGTCACAATTTGCTTCAACAACAACAAAGTAACTATATCCTTAATGAATCAACCGGAGTTGGACATGCAAAGAAATTCGGTCTTGAAAAGTTTTTGCTGAATAACAACAGACTTACTCCGTCACATACTATCGATTAGAATGTTCAACATGGCTTTAATTCATCTCAACAAAGTGAAGTTGTATCGTTGGAAGATAAGTGAAACAATACCAATTATTTTAATTTAAGATTGATATTACTCTATTTTTAACTACTATTTATACTTGAATTTTATTTCTATACATACAATATTATGCGTAGTAAAATTTATCATATTTGTATTTAGAATTACATGAAAAAGGAGCAACTAATATAGGATATCATGATCAATCAATTAGGGGTAAGATTTGAGATTTTTTTTCTCTTAATTTATTGCCATTGATTCTATTTTCAAATATATAAGTTATGACTTTATAGTTCCAATATCGAATTCCTTATATTTCTAATTTCTACTAATTCTTTTTTATGCATTATTGGAGATACAATTGATGAAAATATTGATGATTGTAATGTTACCTTTACTAGACAAGATGAAATTAATTAAATTAATTAGCAAGAAGGTATATTCAAAACCATATCATTTACTAAACCAAATTTCCTATTTTGTAATATGTCCTAATTATAACACTCATGTTTTATAGGAGACACATATGATGACACTGATCAAAATTGTGATACCAACCATGCTGAACAATCTCATTTCAATCTCAGAATTGTTGAAAAAGTAGGTATGTAGGCAATTGTTCTCCACATAATTGTATCAATATATAGATTTCAATAGTTATTTTTACATTCATTTATTAGTCTCACAAAATTTAACTATTTTTTCAATTATGGATGAAATTTAAGTTTACAGTGACATTGGCGACCAATCATGGAAGTGTCAGTTTTGTGGAGCTATGATGTGGTATGCTGAGAGAACAGAAAAAGTTGGAATCCTAAAAATCCAAAGTTTTCATTGTATTGTATGCAAGGCAAGATAACCTTTCCTCTTCTTATGCATCCTCCTTAACCTTTAAGAGATCTATGTTTTAAAAAAGATAAGTGGAGTAAATTCTTCTTGGATCATATTAGATCATTTAATATGATGTTTACCTTCACTTCCATGGGGGCTAAAGTAGATTTGTCAGTTAATAATGGAAGTGCTCCTACTGTGTTCGTGATGAGTTGGAAAAATTATCACCAAACCAGAAGTTTACTCCCTCAACAAGGGTCACAACCTAAATTTTCTCAACTATATATACATAATACTTAGAATGAAGTATCTAACAGGATGAATGTAGCCGGGTTAGTATTTGACTTCTTCTTAAACATAATATATAATTACTCAATAAGTTATTAGTAATTTTATGTCAATGTAGCCCAATATATTAGTCATTTAACTTCCTTATTTTGTTTTTTTATTTTTTTTTGCAAATTGGGGAAAAAGTTTGATCTATTACATGTTTCCATTGTTAGTGACATAAAAGAAATGCTTGATCAGTATAATCCATTTGTTAAAAGTTATAGAATTGTTAGAGACAAATTGAATAATTCTAATACATGCAATTTTAGGTTGCGAATTATTGGTAAGAGGAGAAAGGATGAAAGGAGATATAATCTGCCTACTACATTTCAAGTTGCAATATTAATTGTTGGTGATTTTGATACTGCAACTTTTAATAGGGATGTGATTGTGGAAACCCGTGGTGGTTATTTAAAAAGCATATCTATAGTGAGCTTTGCTTATCTTCCATTACTATATCAATTATTGTTTCCACGAGGGGAAAATGGATTTCAAGAAAAATATCATTAAATGAAGGTACAAGTTCTTCACATAACAAGAGGCAAAAAGTATCTATTAGAGAATTCTTTGCTTATAGAATTCAACAAAGAAGTGATGAATAAGCAATATTATTACACTCTAAGTGACTCTTTCAATAATTTTTTGTTGATACCTATAATATGATTGAGTCTTCTCAATTGTCATACATTAGATCTCATAAAAAAGAGTTAAGGGAGGAATTGTATAAGGGCCTCGCAAATGCAATCTTAAAAGGAGAAACAAATCCTTCCAGTGCTGGAAAAAGCATCTTATTGTCATCTTCTTTTACAGGAGGAGCACATTACATGTTTCAAAACTATCAAGATGCTATGGGAATTTGTAGATGGGCAGGTTATCTCAATCTATTCATTACATTTACCTACAATCAAAAGTAGCCTAAAATTGTTCAGATTTTTAGTACTTATGATTTGCATTCTGAAGATAGGCCAGATTTGGTTTGTTGCATTTTCAAAATTAAACTTTATCAATTCATAAAGTAGATAAAGCAAAGAAATGTTTTTGGAAAGGTTAAGGCAGTTATGTAACTAATTGCATACCATTTTCAAAAGTCATAGGTTTATGCAATATATGTGTTTTTCACATGTTCAATTGTTTATGTGTTATTTTTTACAATGATATATACAATTGAATTTCAAAACCGTGGGCTGCCACACGCACATATACTACTCTTTTTGCATCTAGACCTTAGATATCCTCACCCTCAAGATATTGATAAAATAATTTCTGCCAAAATACCATATGAAAGTAGAGATCGAGTTGTTCAACATAGTGCAATCTCTAATGATTCATGGTCTTGTGGGGTTCACAACAAGAACTCTCCTTGCATGCAAAATGGAAGGTGTGTAAGACATTTTCCAAAAAGATTTGTTGAGAGAACAATCCTTAATGCAAGTGAATATCCTCTTTATAAAAGGAGAGACAATAGAAGAGTAATCAAGAAAGGAAACATTGAGCTTTATAATAGATTTGTTGTCCCCTATAATAGATATCTTCTACTAAAATATAATGCTCGGTGTAATCAATCATGATCTATCAAGTACCTCTTCAAGTATATTAACAAAGGTCATTATTGTATTACAACAACTTTTTATGACAGTGTAACAGTTGAAAATGAGTCACAATGTGTTAATTGTAATGTTTGTTTCTTACTAATCTGTGAATAAGTGTTTGAATAAATTTAAAATAAAAATTTAATTTAATTTTCCTTAAAAAGAATTAATCAAGACTTATGTAACGTCGTGTAGGGTTATAGAATTTATAATTAATTAAATTTAATTATAATTGAATTCTAGTCAAGTTGGTAGTTTTCCTTATGTAACATCATGTTTTCTTAATGTCTGATTTAGTGGCTTAATAACTTAAATTGGAAATTTAATATATGATCTTGGTGTGATTAAAACGAATAAACAAGTTGTGGTTGTGTGGTTACAATTTTATGTTGTTTATCTTGGAATTCTTGTCTAAATTTAGGGAACTTGAGGAAAATGTTCTTGAGTCAAAGTGAGACTGTTAATTGTGTTATCTATGTTGTTGAGGGAAATAGCCATGTTGAGTCAGTTGTGAGTCCTGGGGAGTGATTAGATAGACAGTGGACTTTAGTGGACTTGAAGCCTTTGTGAGGCCTAAGGAGGTTTTAAGACACTCCAAACCCTTTTTTTTTCCTCTCATTTTGTTAAACTCTCCCATTCTCTCAGACTCTCTCAAAACCCACTTGGAGTGTAGCAAGATTTCAAGCTTTGATTTTCACTCCATTGTATTGAGAAGAGTAGATTTCTCGAAGGTCTAGCTCAAGAGTTTATTTTTTCCCATCTTCCTTTTCCCCAAATTCAAAATTCAAAAGCTCCAAGAGATAAGGGAAGCTTGCATTCGTTGAATACTTGTCGTATGAATGTAGTAGTATGTATGTGTTGTTGTGGATTGGACTGAAACATGTGATTTGGTTGAGTTGTGTTGAAATATTGTTGAAAATGGGTTTGCTAATTTCATGGTTGATTTCTTATTGAAATGTTGCATGGAATGTTGTATGCGTTGAGTATCTTGTTCTTGATTGTTGTATGGTCATATTCGACCTCTATGAAGTTGATTTGGGGTGTGGGTGAGTGAAAAGTTTGAATTTTTGGGTTTTTCGAGTCACTGAGCGACTACGAGTCTCGCTGAGCGAGAATGCCTTTGAGACTAAAGTGAGGCTGTCGGATTGGTGATTCATTGAGTGACCCATCGAGTCGTTGAGCGAATGTTCTTAAGTGGTAGAAATGGTTGAAGAGTAAGAGGGATTCGCTGACCAAAATCTAATTCATTGGGCGAGCATTCATGGAAATCTAGAAATTTTCCAGAAAAGTGTTTGATGAGCGAGTCCGTGGCTTGCTAAGCGAGTGTGGGCATTCTAGAATGCTTGGGAGCTATTCACTGAGTGATTACTGAGCTTGTTGAGCGAATTGAGACCCTAGAGAGTATTGCTCTCTGTTGTAAACGTTTCGCCGAGCAATGGGTGTGGGTTTTGGTTGCTCTCTAGAGTGGCTATTCACTGAGTGAAATATTGTCGATACAGATTTGCAGAAAATCCCTATAATGAATTCACTGAATGACCCCAATTGTCATTGAGCAAGAGACTCTAGAGACAAGATATTCACCAAGCGAGACTTATGGTTGCTGAGTGAGAACCTTCGTAGGGGTAAGTTAGTCCTTTGTAAGGAAGGTCTTTACTAAGCGAGCATATGGGTCACTGAGCGAATGTAGTGTTCAGTAGTTGATTAATTTTGAAGGTGTAGTTGTGTGAAACATGGTTGGGTAGGACTCCTAGGTTGCTTGGATAGGACCTCCACTTGTTGTAAATGTTGTTGCTTAGGTTTTACCCATGGGATGTGGGCTGCTTGGATAGGGCCCTGGAGTGGCAGGTTGCTTGGATAGGACCTCCACTTGTTGTGAACAAAGTTGTTGTGTGTGAGTTCTCTCACGAGGTATGAGCTGCTTGGATAGGGCCTTATTGTTGGAACCAAAGACGTATGAAGCGTTTCGTCCCCCAAAATTTTGAAGATAACAAACTTATTAAAGTTTAAGTTTCTATTTTGAAGTTAACAAACTTACAACGTCCAAAATCGTGGCATCCAACGTGCTAGATTTTAAAGAGTGTCCAATATACTCGTATATGATGACCGTCCAAAGAGTAAGTCTTTTTTCATGGACTAAGTGTCTTAAAGCTTAGATGCTTGTACTAGACTCGTCCAGACGTAAGTTTTTTTAATGGCTAAGCATTTTAAATACTCGTCCAATTTATACGTCTTTCATATATATTTCGAAGACTAATGCCTTACCATTTTAAGAGATCTAACGTTCAAACATCTCAAGCATTAAATAAAAGACAAATACTTTTTGGTGCATAAGCGCGGCTATTTAGAAAAAGGAAGTCAACTTTTTAGCTGCCAAGCCAAATGAAGAATGTTTAGAAAAGCAGACCTCTAACACAGTCTGCTCTTTCCTTTTTTTGTGCAAGAACAAAAGCCATTTTTCAGACCTTTCTAAAAGCTCAATTCATGAGCTTCTTCTTGAAGACTGAAGCTAAATCATCCTCAACGGCTCTTTTCTTCTAAAGACTATATATATCAAGAGAGAAGAACGAAGAGAAAAAGAAACACAACAAGAGAGACTTATGAACATCTATTACATTCTTATGTTTACTAGACGATCTTTGAATATTCTCTAAAATAGCTCTGTATTATGCTTAATCTTTTACATCCTCACTCTGTGAGTTGAATTTCATGTTAAACAACTATTTTGTTGTGAAAGCCTGGAGGGGCTTAGTAAGAAAGAATACTTGGGTGGTTAAGCAATCTAGGTTGATTACATTGTAAGACCTGAAGAGGCAGTGAAAGAATACTTGTGTACCTAAGGTTGGTTAGTGAATATCTTTTGGGTGAAGGGACTGGACGTAGCTCAAGTTTGAGTGAACCAATATAAAACCTTTGTGTTCTTGTTCTCTCTTATCCTTTTTCTCAAACTATTTTTACAAATTCATTTTGCTTAAGTGAAAAAGTTTTTCAAAAATGCATAATTCAACCACCCTTCTTGTGCGATCTTTGCTCTTTTAATTGGTATCAGAGCTTGGCCTGTTAGTGTTAAGCATCTAACAGTGCAGGGGTAAAAAGGTCCTGAGCATTCATGGATAACAAAGGACAAGCCGTAAACAAACCATTGCTCTTCAAAGGTCAAAACGATGACTACTAGAAACAAAGAATGATAGCATTCTTTGACACATGCCACATCGACATGTAGGACGTGGTGGAAACTGGTGATTATCTGCCTTTAGACCAAAACGAAACTGAGTTACCTAGAGGTCAGTGGACAGAAGCACACAAACAAAGGTACCTACTTAATTCTAAAGCTCGAAATGCTATTATGTGTGCCTTATCTGAATCAAATTATGAAAAAGTGCGTAGTTTGAAAAGTGCTAAAAAGATGTGGGATACCTTGGCTCTTGCTTATAAGGGTATTTCACAGGTAAAAAGATCCAAACTAAGTCTGCTTATTAAACAATATGAATTATTTTCTATGGAAGAAAATGAAACTATCAAACTTATGTTTGGAAGATTTCAAACTATCATAAACAACCTGAGATCACTAGGCAAAACTTATGATTACTATGATCACATTGACAAAATTTTAAGAAGTTTGCCTAGGTAGTAGAGACCACAGGTTACAGCGTTGAGAGCGTCCAAGGATCTAATAGCACTTTCCATGGAAGAGCTACTTGGAACTCTCAAGGTTCAGCTAAAACAAGATGAAGGACGGAAAAGAAAGTCCATCGCCTTAAGAATCCAGCGTCCAACAAAGGGATCATCGTCCAAAGCCTTGAACGTGGAACAATCCTTTGAGGAAGCGTCTGAAGAGGATGGCTCTGATGAGGATGAGATACCTTTCATATTAAGAAAGATACAAGCCATGTGGAGAAAGAAAGGAGGGTCCAAAGCCAAAAACTTCACAAAGAAGTTTAGCAAGGAACCCAAGGAGAAAAGTTCATCAATTTGCTTTGAATGTAAGAAGCCTAGACACTTCAAAGCTGAATGTCCAAGCCTGCAAAAGGAGAAAAAGAAAACCTTCTTCAAAAAGAAGAAGAAAGGACTCATGGCTACTTGGGAGGACCTAGACCTATCCTCGTCGGAAGAAGAAAGAGAGGAAGAAGCACATATGTGTCTCATGGAGGAAACCAGTTCAAAAAGCTTAGAAGATGAGCAAGACAAAGAGGTAAATTTCAATGATATAATTTCCCTTCAAGAAGCATATAATGAATTGCTCTCTAATTCTTCAACTCTCTCAATAGGATACAAAAATTTGAAAAATAAATTTTCCAAAATGACAAAAGAATATAATTTACTTAAAGAAAATTACAAAAATGCTTTGAGAGAGAATGAAAAATTGAAGGCAAAAGAAGTTCCTAAAGTGATACCTCCTAATGAAGCCATAGAACTTCTGAAGGAAGTAAACCACCTAAAAGAAAGTCTATCTAAATTTGTCAATGGGACTGAATATTTAAGTAAAATTCTATCTTATAGACGAAGTCCACATGACAAGTCTGGACTTGGCTTTGTTAAAAAGGAAGTATTTGGAACATCTAAAGCTATTGCTCATTACAAATATTGTGGAAAAACTGGTCATGAATCATCACGATGCTTTCATCGTCTAGTCACAAAGGCGTCCAATGCCTTCAGAACTAACAAGAAAGGACCCAAGTTTATTTGGGTACCTAAGTCTATAATCATTCCTATTGCAGATCTGCTTGACAATAGAAAGGAAACTCCAATCACGATACCTAGGTAGTGGCTGCTCACGACAAATGACAAGAGAAAAGTCTATGTTCCAAAGCCTCCAACCAAAGAATGGTGGATGGGTCACCTTTGGAGGAAATCAGAAGGGTAAGATTACGGGCATAGGTAAAATCGGTAAGCACCCTTCCCTTCTATTGAAAATGTTTTATATGTTGAAGGACTTAGACACAATTTGCTAAGCATAAGTCAATTATGTGACAGTGGACATAGTGTCTCCTTTGACAAAGATGAATGTACAGTCAAAAACTTATATGGATCTATATTATTTTCGACTAAGAGGCAAAGCAATCTATATAAGATTGAACTAAATGACCTTACAAATCAAATGTGTCATGTCTAGTATCCATCAACGAAAATCAATGGATTTGGCACAAGAAACTTGGACATGCAAGTTTGAGATTAATCTCAACGCTAAACAAGCATAACCTTGTAAGAGGACTTCCAAATCTTGTATACAAATCTAATGTTCTCTGTGATGCATGTCAAAAAGGGAAACAAGTGAAAAGCTCTTTTGATTCAAAAAATATTGTTTCCACTACTAGACCACTTGAGCTTTTACATATTGATTTGTTTGGACCTATTAGAACAGCCTCTCTTAGTGGAAAACGATATGGGTTAGTTGTTGTAACACCCTAAGGGGTATTACCGTAACTAGGTCTAGATTTCTAAAAATGAAAAAAAAAACTTAAAAATGTAGAAACAACATGCAAATACAAAAAAAAGACATACATGCCCAATACAACTCATTTATCACCCGAAGGTGTCATACAAAATATAAGGAATACAAAAAAAACAACGTAAACTAGGCTACGTCTTCTTGCACGTGACTCCAAGCTCCATTTGCACACGTCTTCACTTGTATCCTGAAAAAAGGGAAACTTAAAGGAGTGAGATATAATGTCTCAGTGAGCGTTCTAAGGGTCCTACGGCTAGGTCAGACTCTTCTACTCGAACAACCTTCATCACTTATCTTTCATGGCTTAAGCCTAAATAGTTCTCTCGTAATTCTCCATACCTATGGTTGGATCTATACCTTTTAATCTTCAATACTTCATGTTAACTACTCTTTCATTCTCACCACTATTATATTGGTTTACTATCTCATTCTTAACCTAAGAACTCTTTCTTACCCAAAACCCTTTCTAGTATTTAAATCCTTCATGTTTAGATTTTACTCTTCTCCCTTTTAAGATTTAAAGTTATCCTCTAGGGGTCAAGTCTAAGGTCACAGACATTCTAAAGTACTATTGACACTCCCTTGACACTCACCTAAATACTCTCGTTTTGTTCTCTTTTACTTGTCTTATACATTTCCATTATGCCGTGAGGGAATTCACTCTTCCTTTGTCTCTTTCACAACTGTTATTATCCAACTAGAACCCTCATAACACTATCCTACGGTCTAGCCTCTCACTTATCCTTAAGGTAGCAAATACAATTCTAATTACAAGCATACATTTATTTCACATCCTTTGCCTAGTAACTAGACATACACATCGTTTTGTTTTATCAAACAAGAACAACACACATGCATGATATGATCACATATCCACAACTTTAACATTTAATCACAAAAACACAATTACATTTTCACATGTTTACACATTACATCAATTACTCATGAACAGGGTCACACAAACTTCACATAGTTATAACGTAACACAATTCAACATATCATACTGCAATGAGATGCATATGCATGCTATGTTCCCAAATTACTACTCATGCACATGTGGTACCAACTTAAACTTGTTAGAAAGTAGACTAGGAGTAAATGCACAGTTATAAGAAGCGTCATCGGTACCGATGCCTTCGGCTCTCGCACCCTCAACTAATATGATATCCTCCGGTGACTAATTAAGATTACCCAGTTTTGCTAGTATGCCCCAGCTCCAAAGGATCAGTATAGACCATTAGAGTTTCCCCAATGGGATAACCCTCAAGGCTAGGGTTAGACAACCCATCACGGTCTCCACCAGCCAGATTCCTACATACTTTCCTCATCACATAACTCAAATGTTATGATGCATGGTCACATATAATGCTTACAACTTTTCATAGGCTTTTATCATGAAACACTGACATAAGTTCATATCACACTCAGTTTTCTCAAGGTAAATAACAATCACAAGTATAAACTTAACGAGGCATAAGAAAAGAAGCAATAATGAATTAACAACAGCAAAAAAAAGTTCTTAGGTACAAAAAAACAGAATAATGAAGATTGTATCCGCCCAACAGGACAAGAGGTCCACCTAGCGGTTAAGCCAACAGCGAACCCGTCCGGAGGGTATTGAACCCTACCTAGAGGGTCCGCGTTAGGACCCAACCCGCCCGGCGGATGTTGCCCCCCACCCAGTGGGTTCACGTGCCCAACGCCAACACAGAATCAGTTTTTGAAGAAAAGTTGCCCAAAGACTACTTAATCTATAAACTCCTTACTCCCTCACAATCCCTTCAAAACCCATCAAATCCCTAATCTTAGGCATAAGGAAGGGGAAAAGGTAAATAGATGAACAAGAACAACATAAAGGACAAGGAAGAACATGGGGGAGAGCACTCACCTTTAGGAGCACGCAAAGCTGAGATTTAGGGCTTGGATTCTCCGGTTTCTATTCCTTCTCTTTCTCTTCCTCTTTTTCTTCCCTTTTGTCCTCATTCTCTCTAACTTCTTTCTTCTTCTATTTGGTGATGGCTAAACCTAATCCTCCTTCTCTATTCTCTTCTTATAACATGTGGGTAGATATGTGGCTTAGTGGGCTTTAGTCCCTTATTGGGCCCTAGATGCTCTTTTGGGTTTTATGATAACATTCCTACTAATTTCTAATACTAAGGTGTCGATAACAATAACACTAATAATAATAATAATAATAATAATAATAATAATAATAGCAACAACAACAATAAATATAATATTAATTATAATAGGAACAGTAATAATAAGAAATATAACAACAATAACTCTTAAGATGTCTTTTGTCTAATAACACATAGGAAGGGTCCTACTAAAAACTATCTCGTGGTTCATTTCTAGTACTTAAAATTTGGGGTGTTACAGTTGTAGTAGATGACTATACTAGATGGTCATGGGTTATGTTCCTAAAACACAAGGATGAGTCTTACACTAATTTTCAACAATATATGGATCGTGTCAAACAAAAATCATTTACTTGCCCAAAATTAATGTTAAAACCTAGGCCAGAAACTGGTAACCATTAGAGTCAATTTTGGCAAAAAGTTTTATAATCTTTTTACTAGTTTATAAAATATCATATTTTTACACTTGAAAATTTATTGTGGATCTTTTTAAATAAAAGTTAATTTTCTTTTTCAAGAAAATACATCCTTTTCTATTTTATATAATTTAAGAAGGTATTTTTAATTATTAAATTAACACGAGAATGATAGTGAAACTCTTGAAACTTAGTTTTATGAAAATCTAAGACTTAAGTTTTAGTTGATAATCTTATAAATTTATTTTCTTATCTAATTTTATATTTTGATACTTTAAAAACAAATTCATAATATTATGTAAGACTTGATAAAAGTTTGGGTTAAAAGAGTTTCATGATGAAAGTTGAAAAAGGCAAGATTTGGTAAATAATTGTGACTTGATGGCATGTTAATATGTTGTGAACTATTGATAAAGACTTATCCAGGTGTGAATGATAAGTGGTTGTTGATACATGTTGTCATCAAAGTCTGTTTATGATAAGTTGACTATCATGCATACATATGTTGTTATGAGTATGTGGTACCAAAGGTGTCGATATTCACGAGTATAATCAGATGTAAAGCCTGGTGTGAAAGCTTGAGGACTACAGATGGCGCAATTCCACAAAAGATCGAGGCCTTGCAAACCTTGTGTCATGATGGTGGTGCCCCCAAACGGAAATTCTGATAAGTGCATTAGTTCTCATCATTAGCAACCGATATTCCCCAAACTTTTTTTGGCACGTGCCGCTTTGAGAAGCCTGGTCAGGATATAAGGAATATCTAGGCTGGTCACTCAGTTTTAGATTTCTATAGTGTCTAAGATTAGGGTTTGCATTTGCGTAATTGGTTACACTTTAATTAAGAATAATGAAATGAAAACCTGTGTATGTTTAGGTGCTATGATTGAATGTATGCTTTACCTCATGCTTAGTATGATGTATGCTTTGAATGTTACGTTTTTCTTTTGGGTAGCTTATCCTTGCTTGTGTGCTTTGTGTGTGTGTGTGTGTGTGTGTGATTGTGATCATCACAATTACCATTGATCACAGGAGCAAATGGCGTTTTCCCCTTAGAGTGATGCTTTCAGTGTGGAGTTAACACCGACCATCCACGATGGGCGAGATGATTGGACGATAGATGCTGACGCCTATCAAGCGCATTTTGATGGTCTGCTTCTCACTTGTTACACGCCACGCAATGTCCAGATTTCTATAATTCTAGTCATGATTCGAGTAGATTTCATGGACTTTGCTCGGGAGGTTCTGCATCTCCCACCTACTATTCCAGCATGTGTACCTACTCCTCGTTGTGTGGGTAATGCTCGCAAGTACCAGAGGCTCTTTAGTACAAGTGCTTCTCATGGACATGGATGAGGCTCGGGCCATGTTTCTTTCATAGGAGACGATGACGACGCACCCTCTACCTCTCCTCATTGTCTTTAGGAGACAAAGTAGTATGCATTTATCTTTTGAGTAGAGATGGCCAATTGTAGAGAGTGAGTTTTGTATCCCCTCCCACTTTTGTGGTATTTTGGGTTCATTGTCACACACCTCTCCCACTATCTTTATGCTATTTGATGTAGTTGCATTTATGTTGGTCCTCGCTATGGTTATGTACTTGGTACTTTACATGCTAGGCATGCTATCTTCATTTATGGTGATGTATTATGTGTTATTCTTTATGTATGTCTTTCTTTTCGTGATGCGTTGACGATAAGCCAATTTATAAAAAAAAAATCCACATTTTCACAAGCAAACTAATAAAGAGTTCTTTTTTATTGAACTTAAAGTTAAAGTAGACAATTAAAGAGCAATTTTCTTTCCGTTTCTTTAGGACGATTTGTGGTGGTTGTATCATGGGTTGCCACATTGATGAAATGAAGTTGTATTATGTCTACAGGTATTATGTCTACAAGTATTTGTAATATCAAAGTATTATGTCTACAAGTTTTTTTTTTATAGGTATTTCTCTTCATGCGAGGCTGTATAGAGGATATTTTCTTTAATATTCACTTTTAAGAACCTTCAGTTGAAAGGTTGAGTTTTCATTTCAATGATGAGTAGTTAATATTATTTGATGATAATGATTCCATAGATCATGTTCTTAGCAAACCAAGCACACATAAATCCAAATTCCTTGCTTGGTTTGATGCTAATATCAAATTTTCAGAGGCAAAAAAACCTCACATGCCCAAATTTCCAATGAAGTTTGTTTGGAAGCAACAAAAATAGGAATGGTCACAAAGGAAACAAGATTTTGCCATTGGGAGGTTGCATTTTGTTCCTCTTGAAGTGGTGAATTATATTATTTGAGAATATTACTAAATATTGTTAAGGGTCTTTAATCATTTGCTAAAATAAGGACTGCCAATAATGTCACATATCCAACATTTAAAGATGCTTACTATGCATTAGGTTTGTTGGATGATGACAGAAAGTACATTGATGCTATTGCAGAAGCATGTAACTAGGTACTGCCATATTTTTTAGAAAGCTTTTTGCCATAATATTATTGTCAAATCAATTTTCAAGACCTGAACATGTTTGGAGTAGTTCTTGGCAATATTTAAGTGATATTCAACATAGGCAAAGGATGCTTTTACAACGGCAAGGTATACATTTTTTCATGTATTATTTTCATTGATATCGTCTTCAAATCAATGCTTAATCCCAAACAATTTATCAAAATGAACTTAATTAAGTTATTGACTTTCTCTTTCACTTATGTATTGTAGATTTGGTTTTATCAAAAAATGATTTGAAAATTCTCACTCTTATAGAAAATGAAAGGTTGTTACAAAGTAATAATAAGAATTTGACAATTTTTCCTTCAATGCCTCTTGTTGATATGTCATTAATTTTAGAATCACAAAACAGGTTGATTTATGATGAGCTTAATTATGATCAAGAGAAACTAGCTTTAGAACATAAATAGTTGTTATTTTCTATGACATCTGAACAATGAGATATATATGATAAGATCATGCTTAGAGTCTCTCAAAATGACTAGGATTGTTCTTTCTTTATGGATATGGTGGAATCAGAAAAACATTTATTTGGAGAACTCTATCAGCAAGTATAAGATCAAAAGGACAAATTATTCTAAGTATTGCATCAAGTGGAATAGCTGATTTGTTCATTCTAAGTGGCAGAACAACATAGTCGAGATTTGCCATTCCTATAAATGTGGATGAAGATTTTACTTACAACATAAAACAAGGAAGTCCTTTGGCTGAGTTGATAATTAAAGCTAAGTTGATTATATAGGATGAAGCTCCTATGACTCATAAGCATTGTTTTGAAGTAGTTGATAGAACTTTCAGGGATATTCTTTGGTTTTCTATTAAAAATTGCTTGAATCTTTTTTTTGGAGGAAAAGTTGTAGTTTTTGGGGATGATTTTAGACAAATTCTACTTATAATCCCCAAAGGAACAAGGCAAGACATAGTTCGTGCTAGCATCAATTCATCATATCTTTGGAGGTTTTGTGAAGTTTTAACTTTGACAAGAAACATGAGGCTGCACAGTGCATCTTCTAATCTTAATGCAGAAGAGTTGAAAAAATCTCTAAATGGGTTTTGGGCATTAGTGATGGAAGTATTGGTCATGCAAATGAGGAAGATATTAACATTTAAATTCCAAAAGATCTTCTTATACCAAATACAGGTGACAATCTTGCATCAATTGTTCATAATACTTATCCACAATTGTTGGAAAAAATGAATGATTCAGCTTACTTTCAACATAAGGCTATTTTAGCTCCTACAAAGAAATTATTGATATGCTTAATGATTTTATGTTATCATTGCTTCTTGGAGAATGTAAATCATATTTGAGTTTTGATAGTCCCTCTATTGTTGAAGGACATTTTGATACACCTGATTAGGTACATACTCCTAAATTTCTAAACACAATTACTTCTTCCGAGCTTCCAAATCATGACATAAAACACAAAATAGGTGTTCTTATTATGTTGTTGAGAAACATAGATTAGTCTTCTAGATTGTGCAATGGTACTAGACTAATAATCACTCAAATGGGTACGTTCTAAAAGCAAAAGTAATGTTAGGAAGCAATATTGGTCAAAAAGTTTTAATTCTAAGGCTATCATTAATTTAGTCTAATAAAAGGATTCATTTTAAATTTCAACATAGACAATTTCCAATTGTCATTTCTTTTGCGATGATAATCAATAAAAGTCAGGGACAATCCTTGAAGCATGTAGGCATTTATTTAAGGCAAACAGTTTTTTCCCATGGTCAGTTGTATATCACAATCTCAAGGGTCACCTCTAGTAATAGTTTGAAGATTCTTATATGTGACAACAAAGGACAAGTCTCAAACACTATTTCAAATGTAGTTTATAAGGACATTTTCCAAAATTTAATCTAAGTTATTTGTAGTTTTTTCATTTAGTATTTTTTTATTTATATGTTTCTCATATTTTTTATTTAATTTTTATAGGGTATTCAACAATGTACCTTTACATTTACTTATTTTTGTTCAGATTTTATGTAAAAAATATTGCATGTATAAAAATTATAAACTTTATTTATTTATTTTTGGTAGCATCACTTTCTATTTCCTTCACATTTCTTTTGTAGTCATTTTCCTTATAATTTGTATTTTAATTATATGATTAATAAGACAATAATTCCTGTGCAACGCACAGGTACAAGACTAGTAATAGTAAAGAATTTACTAAATGAGGGTAAAACCATAATTTTTCCCAAATTAAATTAATTTTATAATTAAAATAGTTTATTTTAATTAATAATAGTTTATATAAGTCATATTTGAAGAATTGTCTAGCCTCTAACATAATTTGAATTAGTTATAAAGATTCTAGTTAATTAAATTAAACTTAGGGGCAAAATTGTCTTTTTGCATAAAAAGACTTCAAAAAATTATAAGAAAATTGCCCCTATACAATGGCAATATTATAAGTTTTTGACACGTGCCACTTTTTGGATCCATGAGGGCCACCCTTGTTGTTATTCCATGTTAAGGGATATGTCTGTAATGGTCCCTCGAACTATTATAAATCTTCATGGAGTTAAGTCTGCATACATCACATGGATGGTATTACAGATTATTTCTCATGATGTCCATTATTGTGGTTGATATGAATGTTTGTTGATTTTCCTGGACTACTACAAATGACTGTCTGTTATACATGTACCTTATTAAGTCATATGTTTTATTTTAGTGAGCTTACCCTTGCATGCTTGTCTATGTGTGAAATTGTGATAATTGCGATAATGTTCACATAAGCAAGTGGAGGTGATTCATCAACAGACGAAACCACATTTAGGTTGAAGCCCTGATCAAGTCGGAGGACACCTTGATGACATGTCATCTTTAGTAGATGTAGGACGTAGTCTTGTGGCCAACTAGGGAGAGAGCAGTGTGTTTAGTATTTCTTCTCTTTTGTGTATGTATATATTCGTCATGGATACACTTTCTTGGCATACACTTTTTCTTTTGAGGTACTTGAATCTATGGAGTATATGGTTTGTAGTGCCATAAGGCACACTACTTTACCTTGTTAGTTATGCTTTTTATGCATGTTATTTAGTATCTACTATAGCTTGTGTGGTGATTTTATTGATAACGACCTATTTGAAAAATTTATATGTATTTTCAAAAATATATTAATAAGAGTTTTCATAAAAAATGAATTAATCTAAAGATTTAGTTAAGGTCATGTAGTAGTAGTGGGTCGTTACAAATACTCAAATCATGGCTACAAAAAAGATAATTAGTAAATTTATATCAATTTTCAATGGGAGAAAGAAAAACAAAGTAATAAGTCATTTTTCATTGTAAAAAAGGTAGAAGAAAAACAATCAGTAAATTTCTATTGATTTTTAGGAAAAATGATGTATAAATAATGTTTATTATTAGAAAAGTAGTATCTTTGCTTACTTATAGGGAAGGAATTTTCAAACCACACACCCTACCTTTTGATTTTTCACGATGCTTCTCTTTCTTTGAGAAAGAGAGTGTTGAATGAAGGTTGAAGGAAAAAATCTCATGGTGTTGCATTTGTTAATGAGTGCAAGCCATGAAAAAAGTGTGTTGAGTGGGTTAGGAAATGAAGCGTTAAATATTTAGCATGTTGGACTTGCCAAATTTCAACAATTGGCATTGTCGAAACATGTTTGGTGCTTTTATTCCCTCATTAAACAACCAAAAGGCAAAAACCACTGTTTCAAAATTACCTTTATTATAATAATTATTATGTTTGAAATTGAGATTTCATAAAAAGAAAAATTAAGGCAAAACCCCCATTACAAAATTATCTTTACAGTAATAATTATTATGTTTTGAATTTGAAATTTCATAAAAAAGGAAATTGTGCATATTACGTAACTTGTGCAGAAACATTTAATTCTAATTGTTAAATGGTACAATGTTATTCATAATCAAGCAATAATTGATTCCATAAAATTTGCATTTAATTATCAAATTAATTATTACATGTCATAATTCTCCATAAATTGATTTGTATGAAAATTAATGTGAGGCTGACATCTAAGAAAAAATGGAGGGAAGCATTGTCGTAAAACCAAGTGGAATAAGATTCTATGTAAAATTGCTCTAGAAATCAACATGTTGAGCTTTCATATTTGAGACCATTTTCCTTTGTATATAGTATACATAGATAGATATTGTTTAAATTATAAGTTATATGTGTTATGAAATCAAAATAAATATTGCAAGATTTCCTAATTTGAATATGTTAAATATATACATACATACATGTATATATATACATATGTATATATGTATATATACATATATGTATATGTATATATGTACATATGTATATACATATGTATATATGTATATGTATATATGTATATATATATATATATATGAAATGCTAGCCACGCATTCTCTAACTCACTCTTTTGAACATACTCTTTATTATAGGTTGAAATTCATTAGAAACCGCGAAAATTTGTGTGTTTTACTCCTCATTTAATGAGCTTTACTCATGATTTGTAGTTTCCAATAAATTTTGACCAATAGTATAAATTGTATTGGAAAGTGTGTTGTTAGCACTCCTCTGTACATATTTGTGTTATCAATTTGAATATTCAAATCATGAAAATTATAATTACTTTAATTGATATAATTATCTATTTTTATGAATTAAAAAATAGAAAACAATTGTTAACATTTCAATGGGGAAAAAACTTCTAAGGTTCTATTACATAACATATATCTATATGACAAAACCTTCTTATATATGTGTGTGTTGTTTAAATTATTGATTATATATTTGAGCTATCAATTTGAATGTTCAAACATGTATTGGTTTTAATTATCTTAATTAGTATACTTATGCATTTTTATAAATTAAAACTATTTTTTTTCATTTTGACAAGAAAAAGATGAATACAGTGTTGACATGTAGTATTTATAATGCCCTGTGGCATTACATTAACTTAAGCAACTATAATTGTAGAAAATAATTGATTTGCAAAAAGTAAATCTTCATAATAATATAAAAATATTGGTAAATTTTTCACTTTTTGAATATATAACCAATATTTGAGCATACAGACAAATCAATTTTTCACCTTTCAAATATATAATTAATCTTTGTGCCTTTCAAATGTATAGCCAATACATTTTTCTCCTTTCAAATGTATAATTAATTTTTCACCTTTCAAATGTATAATCAATAATCAAAAGGAAATTGAAAAAGACATGAGAAGAATGCTTGTGCACCCACGTGAACAACTTTGGTCTTCAGGGATGATGCACACAATGATGGTATTGCAAAATGTATGTGGCTTATTGTTAAGTTGTGCCTTAAGGATCCTGAATGTAGATGTGCGACTTAGGAAAGACAAAGGAAGAATGGTAGAGCTAGGGTTCAATGTATGATTAGGGAATATGAAAATGCTACAAACAATGGAGATTTAGGGTTCGAATGACTGAGTATTTTCATTTCTTTGGCCTTTAACCCAAAAAAAGTTAAGATAGCAAAATATTATATGTATATTTTTAAATACTAGGGGAAAGAAAGATATTCTGTACTTATTTTCATTTTTTAGAAAATAAAAATAAAATAAAAGAGAAAGAGAGAGGGTGTAGTGAGTAGTTTAGAAAGCTGTTAAAGGGTAAAGGAATAGATATTTTAGAGAGTAATTGTAACACCCCCACTTTTATTTACTAATATGTTTTTCTAATTGTTTTATGATTATTCGTGGAAAACTAGATGGGAATCTCAATACTTATATTAGCAAGTTCTATCTAGTTTATATTTTTAATATTTTATTTGGGGTAGGGCCCCGAAGTGATAAAACGACTGGCTCGTCCCTAAAAACTTGCTTAATAAGATAAAATAGTAAAAATTAGCTAAAGAAATTTAAAAATTATTTTTAAATCATATTAATATTCAAATAATTAATAATAATTTTTAAAAATTTTCAAAAATTTATTGAAACAGTTTTTGTGAAATGACCAGTATATCCTTAGTTGACTACGAAAGCCAACCAGAGACTTTTTAACCTCAAAAGATTTTAAAAAATTTATATTGAGTATATTTTAATTATATAAATATTATTTTAAGGTAAAAATAGTGAAAAGTCTGAAAAATATATTTATTTGGCAAAAATTGATTTACTAGCTTAATAAATGCTTTTTTGTAGTGAAAAAATTATTATAAATAATATATATATGAGAAAAATCTGAAAAAATTTTGTAAGGCTTACAAAAATATGCTTGAAAACTTGGTGTGGTCAGATTTTCAAAAACCTACCCAAAATTCCTATCAATTTTGTTGCAATAAATTAATATTTAATTATTTTTAATATCTAATAATTATATAAAATAATTTTTTTTTAAATTTCAAACCCTTGACTAGTCTCAAGAACACTCGCTCAACAATGCAAGGGGTTGCTCAGCGAATACCAGACATCAGTAACAGAACTCTCTTCGAAAAACCCCTAAAAATCAAGACTTTCTACTCCCTCATACCCTAAATCAACTCCACAGAGGTCGAATATGACCATACAACATTTCACAACCACATACTCAACACAAACAACAATCCATACTACATTTTAATGTGAATTAATTTCGAACTCAATGAAACCCATTTCTCACAACATTTCCACAAAACTCAACCAATTCATGCTTTCTAACACAAACCACAGCAACATACCTACACTACCATGTGCATACAACATATATTCAACGAAAGTACGCTTCCTTACCTCTTAGAGTTCCGAATCAGAAATTTGGGGAAAGAGGAGAATGTGGAGAACACAAGCTCTTGAGCCAAACCTTTGAGAAATCTGCCCTCTTCGACACAAGGACACCGGATTAAGGCTCAAAATCTTACTGCACTCTTGGTGGGCTTGGGAGGGATTTGAGAGAATTTGGGAAAGATGAGAGAATGAGAGAGTTTTGTTTTTTAAAAGTGAGAAAATGAGAGCGGAGGGGACTTTTAGGGACTTAAAACCTCCTTGGGCCTCACAAGGCTTCGGGCCCACAAAAGCCCATGGTTTGCCTGTTCACTCCCAATGCCCCACAACTGGCTCAACTCAACTATTTTTCCCTCAATGACTCAAACAAACACCAGCAACACTCTTAATTCGGCTCAAGCATACTTTCTCAGTTTCCTAAACTCAAACAAGAATTCCAAGACAACAACATAAAAACCAAAACCACACAACTACAATTATTAACAACAATCAACAACAGCTCATTTATTTGTTTTAAGCACCAAGATCACATATTAATTACCACTTTTTAATTATTAAAACACTAAATCATACATTAGAAAAACAGGGTGTTACACACTCAAAGTAAATAAAAGAATGCGTGGTACCTGAATCAAACAACACAGATAAAAGATTACCACTCACACTCACCCTGTATCAGATCATCAGAACGAGAGGCTTCAGCTCCACTCATAACAAAAATACGACTAGCTGCCGTGGGTCTCATGGCTCTGGTGGCGTTCATAGTAGACTCTGCCTTCACTGAGGCCATACAATCTTTGGCCATGTGTCTGGGTTGCTGACACTTGTAGCACAGATTGCCCTTCAGAGGGCACTGACTGAGGTAGTGAGGTCCACCACACCTGAAGCATCTAACCTCCGACAACCGAGTCTGAGGCGTGACCGACGAACAGCTCTAAGAACTGAAAGCTCTAGACTGTTGGGGTCTAGAGGAATGTTGTTGACCTTGTGGCCTACTTTAAGGCTTCCTCTGATGTCCTCCTCCCTTGGATCCAGACGATCCACTACTCTGAGTCCTCACCACTCGAGTGCCAGACTCCAACTGCTCCACTGTTATGGGGAAACTCCCTGATAGTTACGGGGACTATCATCCTCTTCAGCTCATGCCTTAAACCTTCCTCAAACTTGCGGCATCTCCACTCCTCCGTGGTCACCTGTGAGTAAAACCGAGCTAAGTACTCAAACTTGCCCACATACTCACTCATAGTCATGTTCCCTTGATACTATCTCAGGAACTCCATCTCCTTCACATGCTTTGTGCTTGCTGGAAAGTACTTCTCCAGGATATGCTCCCAAAAGTTAGCCTAAGTGACAGCCTCACCCCAGGCCTCCATCAACTGTTAGGCTCCTTGCCACCAATGCTCGACCTCACCAGTAAGCATATACGTGGCATAGGTGACTTTTTGATCATCCGAACAAGCCATCGCCCTAAAGATCTTCTCTATCTCCCGCATCCACAAATCAGCTGCATCTGGATCTGACTCAACCTTGAGTTGGGGAGGGTCACTCTTCTAGAACTCAACCAACCCTTGGAACTCGGAAGGCACAACAACACGAGCAGCCTCAACAACTGCTCGAGACAACTCCAACTGAGCCATAGCAGCCTGATACTGCTGGGCTATGGCAGTCTACGGCTGGGCCATAGTATTTTGCTGTTGGGCCATAGTAGCAACCATTATCTCCATAACCCTAGCGATTTGGGAAAAGTCAACTAGAGGTGGTGGTGGGTTAGATACCCTTATCGAAATCCTACAAAACCAACCACAACAACAACACCTCAAAAGCTATTCAAACATTATCACTTCTCTCATGGAAAGATCCACACCATAGCAACACAACATAAACAATCATTACATACCATCACATCAAAGACACACAACAAAGCATATTAGACCTATTCCCCATAGGCCAATCAAAAGACACAACAAGCTCTGATACCAAAATTTGTAACGACCTATCCATGGCTACTCAACTACAACATGCTATCCTCTTCATTCTCATATAAGCATGAACGAAAACAAAACATATATATACAAACGAAATACAGTCATCCTAAGATACCTATCCATCTCTCCTACTGCCATACATTCATATATTTACAATTGTCAACTGCAAACGAAAAGAAGGATAACACTAGGCCATATCAAAATAATCAAATATACAATCCATCAACAGGGGAGAGGATACAAAACGCACTCCTTATGGCTGGTCACACTATATAACCCCATCAAAAGAATGAAACTAAAAATGTAACCAAAGGGACAAAAGCTTGGCTTTTCAAGCCAAACATCTCCAACTCGTAACTCCATCCTCAACTCTGAGAAGTCAAGTCCATTGAAGCATCACTGTCTGCTCCCACGCCATAGGACGCGATCATCACAGTCACACCAGCACAACAACAGTAACAAGACATCCAACAAAAAAGAAGGCAAGGGTAAGCTTACTAAAACAACAACATAGCATATAAATTCTAAAACCATCATAATTCTCAACATTCATACTCATACATATACATATATATAACATACATTCATATAGCAAAGAGTTCTCAATCCAGAACCCCATATCACAACAAATCCGCCACTACTATGTCAATGCATAATGACACAACTCTCGAGAGATTCACAACACCTCAGGCGATCAGCCAAGTCTCACCCCGTACCATGGCCTATCCAAGCACCATTCAGGGATTGCCAAACTTTGATCTACGAATTAGCTTAGTGGTGTGTCGGGATAAGCGTATGTGGGTGGTGGCTCACTACGACACAAGGCCTGCACTGCCTTGACCCCCTGTAGAATTGCCCATCCACCCATCCCCGAAGGCCCATCTTTAAGACCCTACGTCTTATCCAAGCACTAGGTTGAAGGCTCATCTAAGCCGTAACTCTTGTCAACCATCCAACTTGTGTGCTTGCTCGCACTACGACATGAGGCCCATCACACAACCTCGGCCAATAACATATACATGAAATGCATGTATCACAACACCACATCCATTCAAGAATAATAAATCAACATATACATATATGTGTGTGTGTGTGTGTGTGTGTGTGTAGCAACACAACAACAACAACACAATGCCATGTGGGCCTGACTAGCACCACACGTGTCCACAACCACTACCAATACCATGCAAGCCTAATCCAACCTCAAGCATGGTCAACAGGTAAGGCCCTATCCAAGCAGCCTATACCTCGTGAGAAACCTTACTCAACAACTTCATCACAACTAGTGGAGGTCCTATCCAGGCAACTTGCCACTCCAGGGCCCCATCCAAACAACCCACATCCCATGGGTAAAACCCAACTGACTATACTTACAACAAGTAGAGGTCCTATCCAAGCAACCTACCACTCTTCCCACATTCTTAACATTAGACTCACACTAGGAGTCCTTCTGAACCATGTTTCACACAACTACACTTTCCAACTTTGCTCAATAGCAGAACACTACATTCACTCAACGACCTACATGCTCGCTCAACGAAGACCTTCCTTACAAAGGACCAACTTCCCCTACGAAGGTTCTCGCTCAGCGACTATGAGCTTCACTCAGCGAATCAATGTCACTTGCTCAGCGACAACTGGAGTTGCTCAGCGAATTTGTTCTTGGGACTTTCTCCAAATTCCATCGACTATATTTCGCTCAGCGAGTTGCCTACTCGCTCAATGACAAGCCACTGCAGAGAGCAGCTAGAATCTACATACATTATTCACTCAACGAATCTGTTGTTCATCCAATAACTCACTTGTAATAGAGAGCATCACCCTCCAAGGCCACCAATTCGCTTAGCAAGCCCAGTATTCACTTTGCGAATTGCTCCCAGACATTCTAGAATGCCCACACTCCCTCAGTGAGCCACACACTCGCTCAGCGAGCTTTCTTCTAGAGAATTTCCATATTTCTATGAACACTCACTCAACAAACAACATTTCGCTCAACGAATTCCTCTTGCACTACAACCATTCTTACCACTCAAGAACACTCGCTCAGGGACGCAATGGGTCGCTCAGTGAATCCTCAACCCGATAGTCTCACATCAGTCTCAAGGGCATTCTCGCTCAATGAGGCCTTTAGTTGCTCAACGATTATTAGATAACAACAACATAACTCTCTTTGAAAGACCCTAAAAATCTAATCTTTCTACTAACTCATACCCCAAATCGACTCCACAAAGGTCGAATATGACCATACAACATTCCACAGCCACATACTCAACAAAAACAACAATCCATATAATATTCTAACGTGAATCAATTTCGAAATCAAGGAAACCCATTTTCCACACACATCTCAACATAACTCATTCAAAGTCAGTTTTCAGTACAAAGCACGGCCACATTTGCATATAACTATGTTCATGCAATAACTATTCAACAAAAGTAAGCTTCCCTTACTTCTTGGAGTTTTGAAAATCCAAATTTGGGGAAAGACGAACATGGGAGAAAACGAACTCTTGAGCCAACTCTTCAAGAAATCTACTCTTCTCAACACAATGGAATGAAAATCAAAGCTTGAAATCTTGCTACACTCCAAATGGGTTTTAGAGAGAGATTGAGAGATGTAGGAGGGTTTAAGAGTAAGAGAGATTAGAGAAATAAGAGAATGAGGAAGAAAAGAGGTCTCTATGTCTTGAAACCCTCCCTGGGCTTCACAAAGGATTCAAGCCCACTAAAGCCCATGGTCCATCTAATCACTCTCCAAACCTCTCAACTAGTCCAACACTTGTTGTTTCTCTTAGTAACCCACATAAACATAACCAACACTCTCACTTTGGCTCAAGAACATCGTTTTCCTCCAGTTCCCTAAATTCAGACAAGAATTCCAAAACAACACTCATACAACCACAACTTATTTATTCGTTTTAAATCTCCAATATCACCTATTATATTTTCACTTTTAGTTATTAAAGTACTAAATCATACATTAAGAATAACACGATGTTACAGAAGGGGTCAATGGTTCAAATCTCACCATTTTCTAAAGGTTTAATTGCACCTTTTAAAGTGCAATTAAGCCTTTTTTAAAATTATATTCCCTAGCCTTGTCAACATGTTAGTGTCATGACTAACACTACTACATCAAAGTCTACTAACAACAATGGACGGTCAATTAACATTAGGGTAAAATTCACAAAAATTATGTAAATTTAGGGTCAAAATGTGCTTGAAAAAAACTTTAGGGACATGATTTGCAAAATTTTGAAAGTTGGGCAAAAAGTACAATTAAGCCTTTTTTATTTTAAGGACTAATTTGACTATTCATTACAATTTCAGGAATTAAATTGATTGATAATGTATAATTTCAAAGACCATTTTGCCACTTTATTTTTTTTAGAACCAATTTAACCATCCATTACAATTTTAGGGACTAACTTGATTACTAATGTTCAATTATAGGGACCATTTTGTCACTTTATTTGTAGCAACCTAAGTTGGGAATAAAACCTATCACTTCTTTGATTCAAAAAAGAGGAAAATGAATCTTTATTATTTTGAGTTGATGAAAATATGAATATTTTTTTTTGCACATTGTGTGAATCTGGATGTTGGATTTATAAAGCTTTAGAAATAAAAAAAACTTATAATAAAATTCAAATATATTTCCATTTAAAATAGAGTCTACTCTATAACTATCCTATGTAGTCTTGTAAAGAGAATGTAAAAACATAATTAAGATGGCTAAGTGGAATGACCATGTCTACAAGTACTTGATAGGCAATATTATACATATATGTATTCAAAATCAAGATAAAAAAAAAACTTCTCAAATTAAATTTGTAAGGAAAATAAAGCATAAATCTTTTATTCTCTAGTACTTGATAAGCAAGTGTATACGAGATATTGGGAAAAGGAAAAGAATGAGCTTTTATACACATTACTCAAGTTGCAAGTAAATCTTGTCAAGATCCTAGGATAATTTAAATAAATATCATGGTGACATAATCAAATACAACCATGTCAATTAAACTGACAATTCTACCCCAACCGAGGCTGACACACATACACAACTAATACTTGGTGGCACCTCTATCATTCCCACGTTACCTATTGCACTACAATCTCCATGACTAGCCTTAATGGCTAAGAGGAATGTCATATGTACCCTCAAAGTGTGACTCACTAAAGTCACTAGACTTGGGAAAAACACTAGGAAAATTGCCTTTGCCTTCCATAACATCATTATCTCTACTACACCTCTACTATGCCTATTACCTTGTTCTCCTTTGGAGCTTCCGTGGTAGTTTGAGAACGTTGCCTTCTTCCTGTCTACTGCTCGTTGCCAAGCAAGGCCATAGCTAGGAAATAAAGACAAGGGGTGAGATATACAGCCAAGAGAGGATAAACAGGAAGTTAAGACATATTCTATTAATAAGATACATAAGTAGAATGCATATAAAGATATACTCAATCAAAAAGCTTGAAGCAAAGCTCTAGGAGATGCTACTCACCCTTGGCAACATCTCCCCTATTCATACACCATCAACGTATAATTCTAGATAGTTTTACAGTCACAAGACATGTAACTCAAGCTAAAAGATATAGGCAACCCATACAAGCATGCTAGCACAGTTATGACTTGCTAGTTCAAACATTCACTAATTTAATCCAAGCATACATAACCCCTCAATACCACAGTCATAGATGGTTTGATCACAATGCATAACATATCAAGTAAGGGGACAACATCAAGGCAAGAGAGCTCTAGACATTACAATCACACATAAAACATAAACAATAGGGTAATGACTTTGGCAAGGCCATACAAGTATCATCAAGCCTTCACATTCGAACTTATACAGGGGTTAGTCACTTGAGATGCATGCAATGCATGGCCAACTACCTTATCAGTCTCTACATCTTTTAGTTAATGCATATGATGCATAAAGGTACCCGTATCTGGAGACTATGGCTTCGCGAATCCCACATCAGGCATTTAGAAACTTCGTATGAAGCAATTCCACCCTATGGGTATTTTAGAGGATCTAGACAAAGTGTGCACAATAAATAAGTCCCTATGGGATGACAAACCTGTATACGAGGCATTTTGCCATATATTCTTAAGAATCTACTAAGATTGTGCTTCGTAAAAGTTAGTAATGAACCAGAGATGTCATGATGCATGATAAATTATTAAATCTTTCCCCTTATTTGATGCCAAAATGAGAGGAGCGGAGATGGATTTTATGGAGAAAAGCCCAAATACCTTCTTACAGGGAAAATCTTCTTCCAAAATCATTTTCCTTAACCCTAAAAAGCAATTATACTTGTAAATTCATATTCAAGTTTATAACAGACTTCAAAAGATACAAAAAGTCACTTGATCGCCATGGCTAGTTCAAGAAGATACTTTTGGTTCAAAAACTCATTTTGAGCTAAAGCTCAAAGAAAACATGTATGCCAAGGCATATAAGGGACATCCAGACTTCGTGCATAAGCTTAGGCACCGTTCTCATTAAAGCTATGACTTTATAGAGTGTAAATTGAGATCAGATAAAGTTTAAAGAAGGGATATTAGAAATGAGTCTTTTATTTTAAATAACTAGTTTGGGTGAGGAAAATACCAAGACCTGCATATACAGGAGTTTTGGCAAAAATTCAACAAGGGCTTTCTCAAAATCAATGTAGAGTCCATATGATTCCTTTTAGAAAGACACAGCCATATTAGGCATTAAAATACAATAAGAAATCCAGTTCAGTACATATATATAGTAAATCAGTACCATCTCCCTCATCATCTTAGGTAATTTCAAATCAATGTTATATAGTTGGGATAAAACCAACTGTCACAGGCATAGTCAGGTGTCTCTCTAAGACCACCATTACAAGGAAAGCACTACAACATTAGCAATCTAGACAATTAGGCACACCAAGGATGCTCATATTAGATTCTTATACACTTAAGATATGTTGTAATAAATAATTTATCAAGATACACACATAAAGTTCAACAACAATGAAGTTACATACAATTTCAAATGCAAAAGGATCAATTACCTAGTATTGACTACACACAAGTCTTTAAGAATCATTTACAACTTTAGCCAATATAAGTCAGGGTACTCTAACCCATTCAACTAGAAAGAACACAAATATGTAGAACGAAATCCATCATAACATACACCATTTAATTTAGTTCCTCTACCTTAGTCATAAATGGGAGTTCACTTAACACCTATCCCTTATTGTAAGTAGGCACTCTTAATCTTTACCAAGATAGGAAAAACAATTATAGCATGTCTCTTGTGCCTCCCCAATCATATACTTATTCATACAACTTCACCTGCTCAAAACTATCTCATGTTTGTCTCACTAAACCAGTTTTGGTGTAAAAATCATTAAAAATTATAGGAAAATCCAAATTGTTGTTGGAACCAAAGACATTGAAGCATCTAGACCCTCAAATTTTGAAGATAACAAACTTATTAAAGTTTAAGTCTCTATTTTTAAACTAATAGACTCATAGCGTCCAACCTTATGGCATCCAATGCGCTAGTCTCAACAAGCGTCCAATAATCACACATATTGACCATCCAAGTATATAACGTTCAAATATTTCAAGCATTAAATGATAGACAGAATCATTCTAGTGCAAAAGCGCAGCAAGGCAAAAAAAGCAAGTCAACTTTTCAAGCTGCCAAGCCAAATGAAGAATTTTCAAAAAGCAAACTTCCAGCACAGAGCTGCTCTTTCCGTTTTAGTGCAAGTTCAAAAGCTATCCTTTCTGATCTATTTGGAAGCTCGATACGCACGCCTTTTTCTTGAAGATTGAAGCCAAGTCTTCTTCAACTGCTTTTTTCCCCTAAAGACTATATATACCAAGAAAGAAGAAGAAGCTAAACACTACAACAACAACACACAACAAAAAAAGTGACAAATCAAGCAAAGAATTTGAAAACGCTATCTGTAAATTTCTTTGTTAAGCATTCATTGGACGATAGTCAAAAACTCTCTAGAACTTTTTGTGTATTGCACTTAATCTTCTATATCCTCACTGTGTGAGTTGAATCTGTTTGTAAACAACTGTTTTGTTATGAAAGCCTAGAAAGGCTTAGTGAGAAAGAATACTTGGGTTAAGCAATATGGGGTGATTGCGTTGTACAGCCTAATGAAGCCATGAAGAATACTTGTAACCAAGGTTGGTTAGTGGATACCTTCTGGGTGAAGGGACCGGATGTAGCTCAAGGTTGAGTGAACTAGTATAAAATTCTCTGTGTACTTGTCTTCTCTATCTTTTAGCTCAAAAACATTTTCGAACTTGTTTTAATATTGAAAAAGTTTTAAAACGCACAAGTCAACCCCCCTTCTTATACGTCTTTTGCTATTTCAATTGTATGGCACCACTTGCATTTGAAAGCTAAGACATAAATCTATAACACCCTAAAAGGGAATAAGCTAGATCGATTTGAGTCAGTACCAATTTCATTTCAAATTTAGGATAATACTCACACAAGAATTTAGTGAGTTTCATTGACATGGTTCTAGTCTTCCAACTTTTCCTACATTTAGATTTGGTTAATAGCTTAGACAAGGCTAACTCTAAATGCCTCTAAGGGATATAAGAACAGGGGAAACATCCCTAACCAGAAACTCAAGTCATGTATCTTTTAAAATGACACAAATAGCAACTATGTTTAGTAATTGTCCTACACTTAGAATATTTTGATATGCCTCACCAAAATATTCTTTGAATATTTTAGGAAACTCTAAAAATTATGAGATCACTTGGGTTGGAAAGAAGACATCTAGAACTAAAACACTATAAAAAGGGAAGGTTTCATTCATCATAGTTTGTTCTCACAAGCTTCACGAAAATAGGGCAGTACTAGTGTTAGAATTTAGCACACACAACTTGTTCAATTTTCAACTATAATGTGTCTCACTTGTGCATCTATGGCTTAGGAATTATTTTAGATTGAGTTTAATCACTTTGGGATAGTACTAGGATAGGGGACAAGGTTCAGGGTTTGACTCTTTAGTTACATAAGTCACAAGTTCACAAAGCACATGTTAGTCATACTTAACTTTATGTAATAGCTATTTTGAACATACCTTAATGGGAAAATCGCTATAATTCGTAGAAATATTGAAATGGAGTGAGACCACTTGGGTTTAAAAGCTAAGACTTAAATTTCTATTGGGTTTAAAAAAGTTAAGAAAGATTCAATTCAAATTGCTTATATAGCAATTATAAAAATAGGTTGGTTTTAAGTCATTTTTGGCATAAACACTTAATGTATCATTGACTATCTTTCCAATTTCATAAGTATAACTTCAAGTAGCTTAAGAGTGCATTCACATTCACTTAGAATAGATTGCAATCAGGGCACAAAGTAATGAATTACATAATACACTTGCATATAAAACATATTAAGACAATCATTGTTCCTTGACCTTCAATTGTGGCATGTAGAGTAACTATATGAGCTACTCTACCTTATAACTTTGTGGCTCATTAGGGATTTACTTTAGATCCTCGAGGCATCCCTAAGCCACACAGTAGATGGCACACATACATCTCAATCACAGTTCACAAAACCATTCACAAATGCAAAACGAAGCAATTTCACAATTCAATCAAATGGAGCTATAAGTTGTTGGGAACAAGGTGCTCCCAACCAACTCTACACATCTACGTATCGTAGGTTATCTCACGCACCCGTTACCTTGGGTTAGTAAGTGTTCTTCGAGATGCACTTCAGCTTCATTCATGCTCCTCGCTCTTTTCGCTTCCTAAGTTGCGATCAGTGTCATTTTCTCCTCGGGTAACATATTGACAATCATAATATGCCAAACTAAAGAGCTTAGCGAGTAGAATGTCAAGGATCACTTGCATGTGGCATCTAGAGACCTGGAGGCCCACATGTATGCCCTTGAAGGTGACAGGTTCGAAGAGAGAAAAAAGAAGGAAAAGTGCTATCTAGCTTACCAGATGATTTCGAGGTTGTGAAAGGTAGATCTGTGCAATTCCAAGTTTTTTCGATAGCTAAAATCACTCCCTAAGGCCCTTGAGAGTCTCAGTCAAGAGAGGGAACAAGATATCTCCACATGCATGGAGTCTTGGTGGTGGTTAAAGAGAAAAGGGTGGCGGTTTGTAGTGGCTTGGAGGTGATTTAGGTGGTGGCTATGTAGATTGAAGGAGAAACCATGGAGGAGAGGGGATGTTGATAGGGTTGTTGTTGGTGTCGTAGAGGTTGAGAGAAATGAGAGGGATTTGGAGTGGGGTGGTGGTGTTGGGTGTGAAACATCGAAAGAGAAAGAGGATGGGTTGGTTGGTTTCTATAATGGGGAAGGGGAAAGTAGATAAAAAGGAGGGAAGAATGGGGAAGGCATGACTTAGGGAGGAAGGGAAGTGTGGAGGTAGGGGAGTCTGTGGGTAATAAATAAGAGGAGGAGGGGGTTTTACGGTTGTATAGTGTGTGTGGGTTTGAAAGGTGAGGGGTGTGTGGTTTGAAAGAAGGGGTGAGAGCTTGAGTAAGTGTGGGGATGGGTTTTAGTATTTAAACGTGTTGGGAATAAATTGGCATTAGGCGAGGGGTGAAATTATAGCAACTTAGAGAGTGTGAGAAGAGCCTAGTTCTAGCTATTTGAGCCTCGGGATGCATCCAATTACACCTTGGTTAGTTAGCGATTTGAGATCACTAACTATAGCTATATTAGCTATCTAGATATATGCATGGTAATAAATCTTCTATAACAATTAACTTAATATAGCATACTTTACTTTAGTAAAACACTTGAGATATATTTATCTACTTTAAAAGCTCGATTTGATTAATAACAATAAAATACTTGCTGTAAAGAGCTTTATTTTAACAAAACTCATATTTAATAAGTTTAAAACATTTAAAGAAGTAAAGTAAGTTTCTACAATAATTGTTTTCTTAAAATAACATTTTTTAACTATGAAACACTTAGAGGTATAGTTATCTCAACTTTAGAAGCATAGTTAAATCAATAAAACTAATATGAGAAAGTATAGCTATAACTTATATTTTAATAAAATCCTTATAGCAACTCAAATTTAAAAACATAATTAATATTAAATCATGTGTTTAATTTAAAGGAGCTATGGATAATAATAAAATACTTATATGAATAAGTTTTATTTTAAGAAAACTTCTTACTAAGCTTTAGCACGTACTATAAAATAAGTTGTTATGCTAAATAAATATCTTATCACAACATGTTTTGATTTAATAAAACACTAATAATATAATTACTTCACGTTTAGAAACTTGATTTAAATTAATAAAAGCTAAGAAGAGAAAATATAGTTATAGCATAAGTTTCATTATTTCTCAAGTTATAGAAAACATGATATGAATGTCAAGCAATTTAAAACTTCAACAATATAAGAAGACAATAAATACATATATACATATATATATATATATATATATGCACATACTTTCTTAAACTATGAAACTGTTGCTATAAGCCGTAACTTAAATTTAGGAAGGCTTAAAAGAAGGTTTAATATAAACAGAAGCCTTTACAAAATTAAATATAGCATTTGAAATTTAATATGCTACTTGAAAATATATATACTTTAAATATATATATATATATATATATATATATATATATATATATATATATATATATATATCAAGGTATTCTAAAAAAAAATGCATGGGTATGAATACATTTACATGAGCTTGTAAGCACAAAAGGTCTGGCAACAAGCAAGTATTGGTCCTTTAATGAGTGCACAAGGTACTTGATTAGCGCTCACTTTCTTAGGGTTAAAAACTGGTGTAACACCCATTCATATCAAATATAATTTGTATTAATTTAGTTATTAAGTTTAAGTAGATGAAAATGTGATGTAAGATTTTTTTGGTGTTTATAATAGAAAAATTCCAAACTTAACAGAATTTGGAAATGGTATATATATATATATATATATATATATATATAATTTGGTAGTCATAAAATACAAAAAGACTAAAAGTATATAAAAAAGATCTTATACAAAATAGTAGCAATCTATCTTATTCCTTATACAAAAAGAAAAATACTATAATATAAGTCTTCAAATTCTCACTGGCTGAAGTATCCTCTAACTTGTACTTGGCATCACGAGGCATTAACTTTGTCTTCAACAATCACGATCAATCATACATACAAGAAAAACTAATGGAGTGAGGTGTTTTGTTCTAAAATCATTTTTACATGTATGGTAGGAAGTTTATCATAAAACAAAGATAAAACATAGCTGGTAATAAAACGGAACCTAAGGTTCATTCTAAGTTGTATCAGACTACCTTTGACTAGGTATGGATCCATACTCCCCATTAGTAAATAATAGTTCTCAACAAAACCTGAGAAATAATTGGGAGTATATATATCTCATCAACATCATCACATGGTACATTCCTCATCATCATTGAGGAAAATAACAACCAGGATATCCATTTATACAGGTATACTCTCAAACCAATCCTAGAATATTGAGTAGTTGTCGGAGTTATTGAGCTTGATCAGGCAAATATCCCAGTTCGAGGGTGCTACCTGGCCCATGGGACCGTCTTTCATTCCTCAACGTACTTAACTATAGCTTCCCTAGCAGGGTGTCATGTGTAAGACCTATCTTTTTTTAATCTGTGCATAAGTGGTTGATAATCTAAAAGGGAAATTAAATATAAATTCAGTTTAAGCCAATAATTGATAATACTTGCTATGTAAATTTTAGTAGAGTTTTCTACAGAAATTGGGCCTGCTCGAATTCTAGCAGTGCAGAGATACACTGTGAAGGCTGACAGTGTAAAATCTACAGCATGTTGTTCCCTAATTAAGTGACTGAATAACTAACAAGATCGAGGAATTAAATTTAATTTCTAATGAGAAATAGATAATTAAAAAATTACATGTTGTTCTTGTTTGAGATTCTATAAAGAATTTTACGAGAATCTAGTCTGTGATGATATCTGTCGAATCAGTATTATCTGTACAGCTAATGAGCAGTATAAGACCATGGGATTTAATTATAATTAATTTTATTTAGATTCTATTTAGTTTGATAGCTTCCTTACCCAAAAGGTTTAGAACACTAGGTTTTCTTCTATTGCTATTTAGGATCGTTTATCGAGAAACCTGTTAGATAAAGTAAATTTGACTGTCTGACTTGGGCAAAGACAATTCAACCTTATTTAGAGAAATTCTAAAAATTCATAAACTCAATTAGATTCTAAAGTCAATTAAATTGTTTTAATTGATTCAAGTGCTATAAAACCCTAAACCTAATTCGCTAAATTTTAGTATTTGACCACATTTTCTCTGTCAGTATAAGAAATTAAAATTTCCTACTATCTAATCCATTACTATTCGTCCCATTACAACTAAATTAGATGATCAATTTATTTTCCTAAGTAAACTAGACTAGTTTCATCCTAACTAGACATCAAATCCTAGTTAGTATTTAAGTATGATAACTTATCTTACAAAATGTACTTTATTGTACGAAAACCACTTAGCCCACCCCTTGTTTTCCCTCTTGGATGTCCAACTCTAGCTTCTTGTAGAAGTTGGAAATTGATTTTCATTTTTACATTAAATCTAACCCATTTTGCCTATTACTTATTTATCCTTCACTTGCCACTTAAGTTAAAACCTAGTCTAAGTTTTAAAACACTTTCCTTCTCCCTTAAGAGCTCAAAATCGTGGCACATAAGAGGTCTCCCTCTCTCACTCTCAAAAAACTCTCTAAGTGCTAGAAGAATAAAAGGATTTTAGTGTTGGTCTTGGTAAGTCTCCCTCCTACCTTCATTCCCTCTTCTTCCTCTTACATTTTCCTCTAAAGATGTCATGATTCAAATTGTTTTGCTTGTTTCCCTTGGTTAAAGAACCAACCTAAGGTTGTTTGGTATCTTGGGTTGTCCATTTGTTATCATTGTTGAAGCTTGTTCAAGCTAAAGTCCAAAGTAAAGCACCCATCTCACCATTTTCTCCTCAAAGGCCCTATTTATGGAATCTTGGAGGTAAGGAAAGCTAACCTTTTTCCTTGTGTTTGGATTGTGGTTATTCTATTTTTGGTGAGTTTTGTTGCTTAAAAATTTTATTAGTATTTTTAAAAGTTGTAATCTTGATAAAAGAAACCATTTTCATGCATGTGTGTAATATGTTCCTGATGCTGTTTTCATTTTTTACCTGAACATGGTTTGCTGTTTTCGCTATATCTAGAGCCATGGTTAATATCGAAAATGGACTCAAGAAACACGTTAAAAGGTTAACAAATGAAAAAGTTAAGCCTTTTGAAAGTTGTGCATATTTTTTGAAAATGTTGGTCTAGTAGTGTGTAGTAAAATGCAATTTTAGAAGATTCAATTTTGTACTTGTGGAAACTATTGGAACGAACAAAAAGTAGACACAAAAATATTTCCAAGCATATATGTTTTGCCTATGTTTGATATGGTTTTCTATTTTTAATAAATTTTAGAAACTGAAGGCTGTACTTATTTTTTGACTAAAAGTGGTTTTGAAAACTGTAAACTTTCAAAAAATCATATAAATCTTGTAGACCTTTGTTTTTAATGTTCTTGGTCATTTTGAAAATGTTTTTAAGTGTACTTTCAGAAAATAAATGGTTTGGACTCTATAAAGTTTTTTTTGAATATGAAAAGTAGCAAAACATGTTCGCTAATCCTCCAACAGGTCATCCTGACCTTACTGTCTTGTTATTTTTGTATTATTTTTTTTTGTAGATTTTTGTTTAAGGTGGTATTTAATGTTTTAGAAAATAGACAAATTTTAATTTTCAACTATATATGGATCATGTTAAGCAAAAATCGTTTATTAGTTCAAAATGATTTTTAAAACAAAGGCCAAAAATTGGCAACCACTAGATTCTATTCTAAAAATAAGTTTTATAACTTTTTGTATAACTTTATAAAAGCACTATGTTTTGTACTTAAAACTTAATTGTGGATCTTTTAAAATAAAAGTTAATTATGAATTACAATAAAACATATCTTTTCTATTTTACGTATTTTAAAATATATTTTAGGTGATTTAATTAAAAAGAGATTAATGGTAAGGTCCATAAAACTTTGTTTTATGAAAATCTAAGAACTAAGCTTTAACTTGATGTTTTCATAAATTTATTTTCTTATTTAATTTTAACATTTTAAATACAAAATTTATATTAATATATAAGACTTGATAAAAGTTGGATTAAAAGAGTTTCTTGGTGAAAGTTGCAAAAGGCATGACTTGGTGAATAATTATAACTTGATGGCACATTGATTATGTTGTGAAACTGTTGATAAAAGCTTATGTAGGTGTGAACAATAAGCAGTTGTTGATATATATTGCCATCAATGCCTATGTATGATGAGTTGTTTTTTGTCATGCATGCATGCATTATTGTTATGAGCATGTGGTATCGAAGGTGTCGCTATTCACAGGAATGTAGTGCAAGTCAAGTGTGAAAGCTTGAGGACTACAGATGATGCGATTCCACAAGAGACTGGGGTCGTGGTGACTTTTTCCCGATACGAAAATCCTGACAAATGCATTGGTTCCTATGATCAGTGGCTGGTATTCCCCAAATAGTTTTGACATGTGCCACTTTATTAACCCTGGTGAAGGTATTTGTGTTATTCATACCATGTTTAAGGAATATCTGAGCTGATCACTTAGTTTTTAAATTTCCATAGAGAGTCTAGGATCACGGTTTGCATATGTATGCTTGATCATAATTTGATTTGGAATGATGAATGAAATGGAACCCTTGTATTTTGTCTACATGTTGTGATTAAGTGTATATTTGTCTTCATGCCTTGTATGTTATATGCTTCTTTTGTTATGTGTATTCTTTGGGTAGCTTATCCTTGCTTATGTGTTTTGTGCATGTGTGACTGTGATGATCGCGGTGATTTATTGTCATAAGAGCAGATGGATAAAGATCTTCCTAGACCTCAAGTTCTCTTTCACCTTTTGGGAGTGCATATTAGTACCAAAGGACAACGCCTTTTGGATCTCACCACGATCAATGGACGTGAAAATGGAGAAATCATCTTTGCATACATGTTAGATCCCGACACCCCTGTGGAGCTTGGAGGATTTACTATTTGATCCTTTTGGCGACCCTATAGCTTTTTCAGTTTGGCATCGTCGGATGCCTCTAGAGGCGAAAGGCCTACATACATGGAGGTGGTGGAGGTAACCCGAGCTATACCCCTCACCATGTATCTAGAGCCTTAGTTATAGATATGAGATCCGTATCGGGTCATTCCTCTTTTGTTATGTGAGTCAGTTGTTATGACCAGCTTAGATTAGGGAGTGTTCATATGTATAATCCCCTTCCCCTTCTCGAGGTGTATTCGTAGGTTGGCCATCTGTATTGACACACACTTCACCTTAGGGTATTTTGATTTCTAGTATATATGTAGTGTTGATGTTTCCATGACTATGAGATTACCTTATTTCATGCCTATTGATATAGACTCTGATTTCTATTCTAAGTTGGCATCAGTATTAGAGAAGTATTTTCAAAATAAAAGAAAATTTTCCACTCATTTTCATAAACAAATTAATACGAGAGCTTTCACAATAAGAATTTAAAATTGAACCTCGATTGTGTTAGTAGAGTTTTCCTATGACGAAGTTAGGTTGTTACACCATGCGACAGTATGTCACTCGATTTACATTACTCACTAATTTATCACTTCTTAATTTCTCAAACAGAGGTTTCCCTGGTCTTATTTAATTTGAGCACCAGTACAATCAACATTTTTGTCTTAAATTGCAAAAATTATACAATACCAAAATTTTAACAGAATAACAATTTAGTAATCACATAAAATTTTAGCAGAATAATGACGTAATAATTATAATTTAATTACTAAAATTTTGGCAGAATAACAACTAAATAAATACATTTTAATTTTCTAAATTTGAGCAGAGTAACAACTCAATAAGTATGATTTCATAATTTAAATTTGAGCAGAGCAACAACTTAGTAATTATGATTTAATAATTTAAACTTAAGTAGAGTAATAACTTAGCAATTATAATTTAATAATCTAAATTTAGGCAAAGTAACAATTTAGCAGAAATTAAAATTTAACATCAAACAATATAATAATAATAATAAAAAAAAACTTAAGCCTAAACAAATTTAGGGAAAAACCCTTCCTACGAACATGTAAAGTGACAAAAATTTAGAACTAACCCCACTTCCCCATTACTTCTAAGGTGGTTGATGAAGATGATGCAAGTGTTGGTGCAAAGCTTCTAGAAGGAGAAATTTTACTAGTTGAAAACTAACAAAATTTTAACATAAAAATAAAGTAAGAAAATTTTTCTAGAGAGAAAAACTCTTAGTGGATTTTGGCTAGCTTTAGAGAGCGAGGATGGTGAGAAATATGAATTCTCAAGTGCCTATTTATAAAGTAAGAAAAGGATTAGGTGTTCACTTTGATTACATCACCAAATGATGCAATAAAATCATCTTTATTTTCTTTTTAATTAATTTTAGGGACACATAACCAAAAATAGGTGGTGAATCAGCCCCCCTTAGGTTTGGAACATGTATAGTGAGTTGTCCCAGCTTTATCACTATAAATTTTATCTGTAGTTAAATTAACCAATATTAATAAAATAGTTTAAACTTGAAAAATTAGCTTTTAATATCAAAATAATGCAATTTAACGTGAAAATAGACAAATATATTATTTTTCATAAAAAATAAGTTTCTAATAATTAATTTTAATTTTTATTAATTTATTTCAAATTTTATCTATTCATTTTGTATTTTTAAGCGAAAAATTTCATAATAAATCCATTTTAATTCAATAAATATCAAAATTTTATGAAAATTTCAAAATTAAATATTTTACCTATAAATAAATTGAAATTACCATTTTCACCATTTTTGGGTGTCAAACCAATACTAGCTAAGTTTAATAGACACCTAAGGGCATTTTGCATCAGAATTCCAAAAAATTTTCAAAAAATTTCCAAAATTATATTTTAATGCGTATAGCATGATTTTCAGCTTAAATTTACATTTTAATGTCAATTTAAGATTTTTCTCAACTTAGTCCTTAATGTTAAGAAATAAGAGCAAAATCGTTATTTTTTAATTTTTTCAGGCTCCAGCTTAGAAAAATTATTAAAAATAACAATTAGATAGCTCTTGACATTTTGAGTTTAACCATGAAAAATAGAACTTTGAGATTCTTTCTCAATTTTTCAGAATTAAATTGTTAAATATTAGAAAAATAATTGAAAATTGAAATAGGGGTATTTTGGTCATTTTACAAAAATTTTCTCAATAAATTTTTGAAAAATTTCAAAAATTATTATTAATTATTCTGAGTATATTGATGACTTAAAAATAATTTTAAACACTTATAACTATTGTTTTCTATTAATTTTGTTATATGATGAATGGTCATTTTACCAATTTTCGGGCTCCGTTTCCCAGAAAAATCTAAACTAAGTATTACATACTATTATGAATGTAACTATAGGGATCAAATTTTTGAAATTCCCATATGGTTCTCTAGATATAATTACAAAATAATTAAGAAAATAGTTTAATAGGCAAAAATAGAGGTGTTACAACTGCGATGTTACATTATTAATTTTAGAGACCAATTTGACCAACCTATTTTAGGGACTAAATTAGTGATTCACTCAATATTAAAGTTTTATTCAGAAATAAAGATGAAAAAGATTGTTAGGACAAAAGACGAATAATCTCAATTGGTTTTTATTATGCTAAATAGATATGTGTTCTTAAATAGATATTATTTGCGTTTTAAAAAGAAAACAAAAATAAGCTTTAGTGATATATCAAACGAAGAATCTTGTGTCTTATGATCAAACAAACTCTTATGTGCCTTTATTTCATTTTGAATATTGTATATGTTAGTCTAGCTTATTTACAGAAGTTTTCGCGTCAACTTTATCCAGAAAGCAACTAAAGCATGTCAATGTACCTACTATGCTGAAAAGATGAGCTATTGGCCAAAAAGAAGCACAATAGTGCACTTCTCTGAACAAAAGAGCAAACATGCTTACTGTAATAAGATATGGTACGAGAAAAGAAAAATAAGTGGACTACTTTATTTTATCAAAGTGACTAGTAAGTGAAAGACATTTAATGCCCCTAACAGACACTTTTTTCACAAAGGCTTAATAGACGAACAAAGCTCTTGAAGACACCTCAATGGATATTTTTGAAGAGCTCTATAAATAATTGTGAAGATATGTACAAGAAAGAGAATTGAATTGTTGAAGCTTTTAAACACAATCTTAGTTTTTCTAAGCTTTTCCTGCTCGTAAACTTCTTGAATATTCTTGTACAAAACTGTTAAAGTCATTAACAATCTAGACTAGAGCCTCACCTTGTATATTTTGTCTAATAAGACAAAACTTAGTTAGTGAGCCTTACCCTTTACCATTTCTAAGTGAAATTGGTTGAAGCTTGAAGAGGCTTTGATTCAAAAAATACTTTGATTAATTGCTTGAAAAGGTGAATGAAAGACTACTTGGGTTAAGCTTGAAGAGGCTTGTGTTAAAAAATACTTGTAAATTTGTATAAGTTATAGTGGAACTTGGTGGTATGCCAAGAATTGGACATAGTCTCAGGGTCAAGCGAACTAGTATAAAAACCTTAGAGTTTTTATCTTTCTCCTTTCTATCTGGTTTGTATAATTGTGTTTGTGTTTTAAAAAGTTTTTGATATCTCATTTAAACACTTTTATAAAAAGGTTCTCCCTAAAGTTTGTTTTAAACAAGTTTTATATATTGTCTTAAAAACTAACAAACCCGTGCTTTGAGAAAAGATTTGCTAATTTTTTTTTTTAAAAACACAATTCAACCTCCTTGTGTTTTCTTGTGTTCTACAAAGATAGATTAAAAGTGATAATAGGTTAAGAAAAATTCCTAAAAACCCTCCCGTAGAAGAAAAACTCCTAAAAACACTCTCGTTGAAAAATAGTTGCTAGAAACACTCTTATTCAATATATCTACTAGTATTTTAGCTTGTGAATATACATGAAAAATGTTTATTTCATATAACTCAAATTTATAATAAATAAATACTTTTGAATATATAAATTATATTATAATTAAAATTTGTAATAAATAAATATTTTTAAACATATAAATTATATTTTATATTTATGATAAATAATTTATATTGTGATAAAATGTTATTTTTAACTATTGATAATTTTTTTAAAAAAATTAAAATTCAATTTAAAAATAAGTATGAAAAGAATATATTAAAAAATATAAGAGGTTAAGAAAATTTTCTCAAAACATTCTAGTTAAAGAAAAAAAGCCTAAAAATGCTCTTATTAAATAATAGTTTCTAAAAAACGCTCTCATTTAATATAACTATTCTAATTTATATATACAGAGGATAGAGAATTCTAATTTTTATATAGAAAAGGTTATTCCCTTTGCAACGAGCAATGAATTTGCAAGGGCGAGATTTCCTCGCTAATTTTAAGCTTATATTTTTTCTATTTTAAATGAAGTTTTGTGAGGGATTTGTGAAGGAATATATCCCTTGCCATTTCGTCACTATTCTCTCACAAATCCTTCAGTAATATTATATTAATTTTATTTATTTTCTTTTTCAATTATTTGTGAGGGAATAGAGGTGGTCAATTGAACTATTCAACCTAGATTTGTTGGGCCAAAATGTGAAACCACATCATGCTAGACTAACTCAATTATTTTTTTGTAGGCTATAAATTTGTTAGCCTGGCATGAACTTGTACCGGGCTACCAAACTAGACTGATCTTAATTAAAAATAATTAAAAAATAAAATTAAACATATTTAATATATAAAATCTGAAGAAATATATATAAATTTTTAAAAAATAAAATAAAATAAAATAAAATAGTTAATACAATTTGCACATTTAACCGAACAATTAACAAAATCTAGTTTGTTAATAATTGAACGGTAAATAAGAACGACAAAACGAGGCTAACCCGGAAGACAAGAAAGTGCATCAGTGACTTTGACAATGGCGACGGTGGCGGAATCACCGGAATCTGAGGCACACCCAGCACCTGACGACTACTCCAAGACCAACAATCCCCAAACCTTTAAGGAAACGATGCCGTTTATCGACTATGCTGTAGCGCAAGCCCAGCTTTACCACAAGGCCTTCAACGACGCCGTCGATTCAACAATCGATGCCGCAAAATCGCGTTTTTTCCAAATCCGTTCAACGTCTTCAGCTCATTTTCACCAAAACTTGGTATAATCTCTCTCTCTCTCTCTCTCTTTCTCTGTTTCCCGAGAAAATTTTCAAAAAGGAAAATCATTTGAAACGGGAAAAACAATGAACAGACGATGTATAAATTTGATTCGCCATGACCTAATTCGATGGCATCGCGCATTCCATTGGTTTGTTGGGTTACTTCTACAAAAATTTTCGTCATCTCTTCTGCGTGGTTTTTATTTCTGTTGAATGCAGGATTCTTTGGATGATCTCAAGTCTCAGTACAATGCCTATGAGGATCTTTTGTTTGGAAAGATCAAAGGTGTGCATTTTGTGGTTTATTTACTGGAGATAGGTTCTTCTTTTTCCAATTTATGAAGTTTCTGATGTTTAGGTTTTTATATTTGATCTTTCATTGCAGAGGGTGTACTTGTTGGAGCTTCACATCCGGTGATTACATGTGGGGCTACTGCTGCCTTGGGGCTTGTGGTACTTAAAAGTGAGATTCTATGCTTTTTACGTTTTTAGTGTTGCATTTGATATTTCATTCTTCTTGTGGTGTGTAAAAGATATTATATATATTCTATATGTTGTTGCTGAATCTCATTACAATTGAATAGTCTTAGTTAAAACTTGTGCAGATCATTGATTTTAGAGTGAATCCTCTATTTGGTTCTTGATTAGGGTGTCACTACACTACATTGCTCCTTTAAATGCTTTTGTTAGCAAATTGATCTGTCAAAAATTAAAGTGTTGCCATATTTGTCTTCCAAAGATCTGTACCAAATTGATCCCTTAAAGATACAAAATTGTCACCCAATTCGTCCTTTTGCGTTGACACTTTAATCTTCCTTGTGGATAAATTTGTTGACAATTTTGTGTCTTTGAGGGAGTAATTCGGTGAAAAAATCCTTAGAGGAATAATATTGTGACACCTTAATATTTGAGTGATTAATTTAGCTACAAAAATCTTTGGCAGACTAATATGGCAACTCCCTAATCTTTGGGGAGGGTTTACTCTTGATTTCAAGGCTGTGGTCAACCGTTAAAAGTTTATTTCTTTGTTAAATTCAGTAAATTGCTGATAGTATGTGTATCATTTTTTACTTATGTTATCAGAAGCATTGTTATTAACCTTATTCTATATGTTTGATACGTTATTCATCTAGCAGATTATTATTTTTCTTCAAATTTGGTTATCTTGTAGGGCCTCGTCGGGTCTTGTACTACAATACTTTGCGTCTTTTTGTCAGCGAAGAGGTGAGTAATGACCTCATTATATCTGTTGATTAACAGGGATAAAGATGCAGGATTTTGAGTTAATTTAATCATGAAATGTATATGTATACAAAAGGATCTGATCACATTCAGTTTGTATGCTTTGTTAGAAGCATCATCTCTTGAAAAAATGCAGGTGAATGTAAGTTTATAATTTGTTGTGTAACTTGTGTTGGGCTTGTCATACTGAGGCAGGGACAAAAGTCACACAATCCTAAAACAAAGAACTAAAAGAGAATAGAAGGAACATAATCTGTTTGTACTTTTCCTTTATAATTTTTTACTTTTCATTAATGGTAGACCATTTAGCTTTTTCCCTTTTTATGCAGAAATAGTAGAGAGCTTAGAACTTTGATTTGCAAATGTACAAAGTGCAAACTCACATACTATTGCTGTAAATATTAGTCTTGATTGAAGCGAACATGGATGTGAGTTGTGACTTGTAATATAGATGAATGTTGTTGAACTCGTTATTCTCTTTGTACTTAGTTGTGAAAAATGCTCGCATTATGTCCACCATAAATCCAATGAATATTTGTCTTTAATATGTATTATAATATGTGCTTTAGAGAGAAAATGAGAGAGAGTGAAGGAAAATGATAGAGAAATTAGAGAGGATTCTCATGTATTGTAATTACATAATGAACATTGTCAAGAACTCTGATATTTATAGAGTCAAGTGGGGACAGATGTCTTAACTAAACTCTGTTGGAAACTGAATTAGGCCTAAATAATTGTGTTATTAGAAACAGAATTGGGTTACAGCTAGTAGCATCTGATTAACTAATTGTCTGTGTTATTAGTAACAGAATTGGGCAACAACTAGCAGCATCTAATACAGACATGGAGTAGCTCCCCTTCAAACGTAGGATGGGTGCATGCCATAAGTGAAACTGGTCAAACACCCTGAGTTTGTCTCTAAGACAGCAGAATCCAAGTTTAAAGTAAGGCTTAGTTGGTACATCAGCTATCTGGTCTTGAGCTGGAACATATGTCACAATTAAAATCTTGTTAAAATAACTTCCTCTCAATGATGATGTCAAGTTCCACATGCTGGGTGCGAGTATGTAGGATTAGATTATGTGAGCTGTACTCAAGTTGTCACTTTAGATTGCATGTGAAAATAGGAATTTAAAGTTCAGTGAGGAGAGTCTATATCCTAATGAATTCAGCTGCAATGGAGGCCAAACTTCTGTATGTAGTCTCTGTGATGGAATGAGCAACTAGTAGTTGCTTCATGGACCGCCAAGAAATTAAGTTTGGGTCCAAATATGTGTGAAACAGAAGTAGAGGGGCAAGCATGTCAGTCTGAAGTCCAATCAGCTTCATAGAAGGTTCAAAGGTAGAGGTGACAGTGCTGTCTGTGCAGGCTGGAGAAGAAGACCATGGGTTTGGGTGCCCTTAGGTAACACAAGATGCATTTGACCACCTTCCAATGGTCTACCAGCAGTGGGATATTGTTAAAGCCTGTTTACCAAAGTTGCTCCAAATAAATTAGATAGGATACAACCGTGATTTAACAATGCCAAACTTGGAGCACGTCTTTATCGGATGAACATACTAGGATGGAGTGGATCGAGAAATTTGGACTGGAAGAGGGGACGGAGTGATAGTAGAGGATAAATATGAGTAAGTTTTAGTGGAAGAGTGAGTGGAAGGAGAGGAAAAGGAGGTGGAATTTGAGGGAGGAGGAGTAAAATGAGAGGAGGGAAGAAGTTGAAACATGAAATAGAAGCACCCAAAGGAGACAATGGATGGTGCAAAAACTAGTGGAGGGTAGGATTGGAGGAGTAGCTGAAACAGACTTGGTGGAAGAGGGAATGATAGGAGGTACAGAGGCAGACTTGACTTTTGTGGAATAAGGAAAGCAAAATTCATTAAAAATCATATCCTTGGAGATATAAAGTCTGCCATCAGGTGACAAACACTTGTATTCTTTATGGGCAGATGGATAGCCAAGGAAAGTACATTCAATGGAGCAAAATTCTAACTTGTAATGATTATAAGGACGTAGGAAAGGATCACATGCACAACTAAACACCTTGATGAAGCTATAGTGAAGGGATTTATTGAATAAACAAATATAGGGGACATTATTATGAAGGGATGTGGTAAGTAAATTGATGGTGTATATTGCAGTAAGGAAAGCATGATTCCAACACATAAAGGACAAGGTGGCTAGTGCTAGGAGGGATAAACCAACCTCAACTATATGTCTATGTTTATGTTCTACTATGCCATTTTGATGATGCGAGGACAGATAAAGCGATGAAGAGTGCCAAAGCTAGCAAGAAAAGCCTTGGAAAAGAGCCTGAACTCCCCATTCTAGTCTGTTACTTAGGTTTTTTTTTGCTTAACTAGAGTTCTACCATGATGGACATAATTGTTGAAAAATGGAGAGCATTACCATTGGACTTTAAAAGGCAAATCCTAGTGTTACGAATGGATGTATCCAAAAATGTAGTAATATAATATAAAATTTATCTGTCAAAAGAAGGCATTGGGGCTGGGCCCCACAGATCACTGAAAATAAGTTCAAGAGGTTCATTGCAATTAGCAATGAATGAAGTTGAAGATAGTGTTGTTAATGGCGGATGGCGGAGCATGGCGGCGAGGCCAAAATCCGCCGTATACATATGGTGGATGGCGTAAAAAATAGTAGATATCAATAAAAACATCACAATTTTCGCAAGAACAAAGTCATAAACACCTAACAAAGAGTTCCAAACAACAAAATCTACACACAAAATAAGGTCTCTAATGTCCATCTAATCCTCTTCCTCAACCCCAACATAAGCCTCTTCTTTGTCATCATCAAGTGAAGCATATCCCTCTCCCTCTTCTCCATCAGATTCCTCAAAATTATGCATAATCTCTTCTTTGGATTCCCCATCCTCAAATTCCACATTCTGTTCTTCTTCTTGAACTGATACTTGCTTCTTTTTAGAAGATGCAACCACTGCCTGTTTTTCAGATGTGTGGGCAGCTGTAAGAGTAGGACCACCACTTGATGGCTCATTCCTTTTGTTCATTTTGTGCCTAGTATACATTCTAGGCTCTCCAACCCCCGATGCCTCATAAATAGTTATCCAATTTAGGGCATTATCATTATCAAATACCAACTCATTTCCACCAACCTCATTATCATCATCCATCTCTCCTACCAACCACTCATTGCGCTCATCAATATCATCGAGAGAAATTGGGTCTATTTCATCTCTAGCATTATATCTTTGCTTGAGTTGTTGGTTGTATTTGACAAACACCAAATCATGCAACTTCTTATGTTCAAGCTTATTCCTTTTTTTTTGAATGAATCTACAACATAACATAAATATAGTTATTTTATGACCATCAAACTAAAATAAAAAATATAGTTATTAACTTATTATGAGTCTATGACAATTACTTGCTCAAAAACACTCTAGTTTCTTTCACATCCTGATGCACTACAAGTCAGGCTCAAAATCTTGATAGCTAGCCTTTGCAAATTTGGAGCATTTTGGCCATACATTCGCCACCAATAAGCTACAAAACCAAGAGTATGACTTAGAAGTTTAACACTAAAGTATAAAACTTAAAAAAAACTTCAATTAGTAGAAGTGGTGTTCTTAGTTTCTTACTAGGAGAAGTGGTTTTCCTGCTTCTAAGTGCAAAATCACAACTAAAGAGACCAATACCAGTCTTGTAAAGATGCAACTTAGTTAGTATTTTCTGTTGCACCTCAGGTTGTGGAACCAACCTCATAATGCAATCATACAATCCATTCGTGACCTTAGAATCAAACTCCAAATCCGTGTTGTCATAGAAGAACTCTAGGTTTAAGAAGTGGCCAGCCGCATGCAATGGCCTATGAAGTTGGCAATTCCATCTATCATCAATGATTGCAAACACATCTTTGTATTTGCTTTCATTGTTGTTGAAAGACTTCATAATTGTTTCTTTTGCTTTGTCCATTGCCTCATAGATATAACCCATGGCCGGTTTCCTTTCACCATCCACAAGACGGAGCACTCGAACAAGTGGAGCCATCACTTTAAGAGTGTAAACCACATTCTTCCAAAATGATGGCATGGGCACAACTTTTGTTGCCAACTTCCCTTTAGCCTCCTTAGACAACTTGTTTAAGGTCCATTCATTAGAAGTAAACATCTGTCTAATATTTCCTTTCTCTTTATGAAGCCTTTCTAAGGATAGGAAGGATGTGGCAAATCTAGTAACCACATGTCTCACCAATTCTTTTTTGCTTGTGAAATTCCTCAACAAACTTAAGGTACTAGAATGGGCCTAGATAAACCCAACTAGATTGATTGCCCTTTTAATTGTCTTCTTAATCAAGGGAAGCTTCCCAATGTCTTCAAGCATCAAATCAATACAATGGGCCGCACAAGGAGTCCAATAAAGATGTGGCCTTTTCTCCTCCACTTCTTATCCGCTATAACATAGTTGCTCCCATTATTAGTGACAACTTGAACAACGTTCTCTTTTCCAACTTCCTGCACAATAGAGTCAAGCAACTCAAAAAGCTTTTCATCTGTCTTCACAAAATTAGAGCCATCAATAGACTTAATAAACATTGTCCCAACTGGAGAGTTTACCAAAAAATTAATGAGACATCTTTGTTTCCGATCGGTCCATGCATTTGACATAATAGAACAATCAAACTTGGCCCATTGCTCCCTGTGGTCTTTCATCAAATCATGAGTGCATTCCAATTCCTTCTTTAGTAGTGGAATTCTAATATCATGATAGCTAGGAATGGGCAAATGTGGTCCATAAGAACCAATGGCTGCAACCATATCTTCAAAGCTCTTCAACTTAATGAGGTTGAATGACAACCCAGCTTGATACCAAACGAGAGCAATATATTGATGCACCCTCTCCTTTGCTTCCTTGTCACATGCATCTCTTATGCTAGCTTGCTTCAACTTCTCCTTCTTCCTTTGACTTATAGCAACTTCTGGCTTCTTACAAAATAGATCAATTGGCCCTTTTTTAGTGACATTCTTCCTCCTTGTAGTAGTGGCAGCAGTGCTAGAGTCCTTAAACTTATCTTCTTCACTTTCATCACATCTAATGGGAGCTAAATCAAAATCTCTAACATTTGGCAAATCAACGTTGTCCTCCTTCTTTTTGTTAGCTAAATATCCCAAAAGCTCGTCTCTTA